>CM045759.1:24332520-24525117 GCA_025200525.1 Camellia lanceoleosa
TGGTTTAGAAGCAGATCCTAGAGCTAGGGGAGCCAAAAGCGGCTTGGGCGTCATCGGGGACTTCGAACCTTATTTGTATCTCAAAGCTAAAGAGATTGGAAAGTCGAAAGAAGAAAAGATGAGAATTTACCACGGACCTTGGACTTGCTAGTCCTCGGTTTGAAGTTGAACTTCGGCTCATCTACCAGAAGAACAACAAGTTGTGATTCACTATACTCTATCTTCCATGATAGACATCGGCTTTTAGATCCGGATCGTCGTCGTCGATGACCCAGTTTATTCTTGAAGCCTCTGAGTTGATTGCTTTTACCATAGAAGAGGTTCAAATAAAGAACCCACCGGTAATGCGATGTCTAGAACTTCTTGGAGAAAAGCATATCCACGAGGCAAATGCCAAAAGACAAGAGGGCAATCGAAGAATGGGCCTTTCAGTTCATCATCTGGGAGAAAACTATATAGAGAGGTCATCGCGGGATGCATAAGCTATGTCATTGATCTTTGAAGAATCAAAGCGCTGATGGAGGCCATCCGAAGGAGAATCTGCGAGCACATATGAGCGGGGTTGATCTCACGAGGCGAAAAATCACGAGGCAAGGGTTACTCTTTGGTCCCACCATAGGAGGTGTATTGGTTTATACATGGCGATGCCACAAATGTCGGATCCGTACAAACGCGCCATGAAACGATACTTGCCGTCCGAAGGCATATAATATGACCGCTTCATGGCGATTTGACTGGGGATTGATTCTGGTTTTACGGTACATCCTCGAGAAAGGGGTCTAATGGGCATGAGTTCATTTTTGGTCGCGTATGACCGGAGACTATTTCCCGCGAAGTGGGTTGGAGGCCCAATCTTATCTCACGGTGTTGAAGGCTTCACATGTTGGCCTTGAAGTTCATCGAGTACAACTGTGTATCATCTGTCGCTATATAGGGGTCCCGAGCAGAATCATTTCAGGATAATGGTTCCCCACTTCAAGAAGGAAGTGATCGACTTGTTGGAAAAAAAATACAATGTGGCTTTCACAAATCATCTACATATCGACCCCACCCAGAGACCAGCAGGCGGTCCGGTCGAGCCATGCCTAACAGAACATCAAACACATTTCTGCGGGAAGATATGGTGAAAACCCTATTGGGACTAGCGGGATAAAGGCGCCATTTGCTTTCTGTGGGGCCAGAATACTCCGGACTCAATTCGAACTTCTCTTTGGGGGCGACCGTATTCATGTGGTTTATGGGATTTAGAAGGCGGTTCTACTACCTACTCGAAGTTTAGGTTCCGACTTTCTGAAATCTTGGTGAGTGTCAAATAATAAGCAGTTAAGCAATGACGATTCGAAGGAACTCGTGCTCTTTGATAAAAAGAAATTTGAACAGCTTGTATCTCATGTTCAAGGTTATCAACGAAAGAATTGCAGGAGACTTTCAACAAGAAGAGTTAGAATCTGAATTTGAAGAAAGAGAATCTTGTGCTCAAAGACAATAGAGCTCCCATCTATGACCCTAGGGGCAAATTCAAACCTCATTGGGCTGAAGTCGCTTACATCATCAAATCTGCTCTGGATGAATTGTGCATTTTGTTGTTACGATGGACTTCTAGATGGCACAGGATTCTCCCAAGTGATCAACATTATGGACGGGTTGAAGAAATATTATCCACGATGGCTCGCTAGGCAGCTTAAAGCCGAAAGGGTGACCTAAGCAAAAGTTAGAGCACGCGAAAATTACAAAATTATAAAAAGCTGAGCTCGCATAGGTTGAAATACCCTGAAAGAACGACCTTGACAAAAGTTAGGCGCAAAAGGAGAGTGTTAATACAGTGTAGCAAAAGCCCAGAACTAAGTAAAGGCCAATTCTCATCTTTGGGATCGTGAGGCAACTTCTTTTTTTTTTGGGTGAATAGAAATAAAATAAAACAAGAGAGAAATTTACCTACGATTACAAGGGGGGCATACCCAGGCCCTATACTGGAAACTACCAACAACGCCAAAAAGAAACAAAGCAACAACAATAAGCAAAAGCCGGAAGGCCGAAACCATCATCAACCTACCAAGGCCAAAGTCAAGGCAGAATAGTCCAACCGAGAAGAGCGAGACCATATAACTTGTGCAAAAGCCATGTCCCCAAAAGCGAGGATAGGGATGTTATTGTACAAAAGCCCTAACACCATTCAAAATAAAATTTGCGAGATAAGGTAGAACCCCAAGCATCTATCATAAAGCAACACGCAAAAAGACCATCCACCTTTCACTATAAGGCTCCGCGAAACCAAAAGCAAAAGAAAAAACGGCCAAGTAGGGGCAATATTCCCTGATAATAAGCAAGCGAACAATAAAAAAAAAAAAAAAAAAAAGCCGAATATACAACACGCCCATAACATAAGACAACTAATAATCCTAAGGAGATATGTCTAGGCGGCAGCGCGACTTTTCGAAGCCATAGCCGATACTTATTTAAGCAGAATAAACTAAGCGAGATATCTTCCAAGAATGGTGCAATTTGCATCCACCTCCACACCACTAGAATAAGATCGGAAACAACATCGAATATTAAAATAACCTGCTAAACCCACCTAATCACGATGCCGAAATTGCTTTGCCGCAAATGAGGAAGCGGCACCAACCCGAATCTTTGATGGCAAGGGCAGGTGCAGAAGTTGTAGCCCACCTCCACACCATAATCACTGAGAGACATATGAAACATGACCCCGAGAAATAAAAGGTAAATGCCAAAATTACATATGTGGTCACTTCCAGAACACTTCAAGAGCTTGACATCCCTAAAAATGTATGGACCTCCCCATCACTCGACCCACATCTAATATAGCACTCCACTCTTTTATAGCTACTCACATCACTAGGCCCCACTACTCACAAACTCTTTTTCAAGATGTCCACCAGAACTATATGTAGATGCTTAACTGTAACATGTGCATATAAAGAGAGCATAAGCAACTTCATTACGAAGTCGACTACATAAACACTTCCCGATCAACTTTGTCCATGTGATCATGTTTGGTCATTTTGTCTATTATGTATTTCAAGAGCTCGGTTGTGATCTCCGGTGCGGTGCCCTAATCAGACTAAAGAACTAACTTTTCGATTCTTTGGAATCCGGAGGTTTGTGCATCTCGATTGATTGAGGATCTCGAGGGCGGTAAATGTCTAGTTAAGTCCATATACGAAAATGATTTTTGAAAAGTCTTAATAAAAGTTAATTTTGTTCAAATTAATCTTTTTACAACTTAAACCATTTTTGGACCAAGCGGAAATTTCGATTACCCATGACCTTCAATTTCATTGATTTCAATCTGAGTTCTCCTGCTCTTGAATACAAAATTAAGAGTTGCTTTTCATTACATTCATAAAGAGAAACTTGAAAGTTCTAATCAAAGCAAATAAATCTAGGGCATGAGTCGAGGGTGTTCTTAGCGCCTACGAAGGCCTGGTCAGAAGCCTCTGATGCCAAAAGTTAGCCCCACCTGTGCCTCTTCATTGAGCCAATCTATGCACTCATCAGGAGAGGATCTGGATACATTGAAAGTTGGAAGCGAGGCAAGCTCTCTAGTCCTCGTCTTTGCAGCGTGGCATCACTTGCAAAGCCATTTGTGCTTGCCTCGGACCCGAGAAATGCGGCCGAGGATACTCTATCTCCTCAGCCGAACAAGTCTGATCATGTCCGTGGCAATGACCGGGCAGGAAAGGAAAGTAGAACACCACCGATAGTAGTGTCGGGCCGATCAAGCGGAATCCGTGCCAGGGACATGTTGGAACATAGCATGTAACTCGCCGCCGATAGATTGAGCCAAGGACACCGCCAAACCAATCGACTAGCAGACAGCGCACATCCAATCAAACCACCATCCTTCATCAAGGGCATCGACTGGAGCGTCGATGAAAAAGAAATAGCTGCAGTGAGGTTTGCCGGGACGAGAGTCCACCACTCTTAACTTGTCCATCAGCCACACCTGGGAATGGCCGAAAAATGAAGATTAAAGAATAGAGATGTCACGATGAAGAGAAAAAGTGAAAAAGGGTTTTGAGGAAGAAAAATCGGAGCTGAGGGGGTAGGTGATGTGGAGCAATATATATGTGAGGGCCAGTGGAAAACATTACTGCGCGATGAGTGGACTCCCTGCGAATACGGTTATCTCGGTGATGGAAGCGTCCAAGCCCATTAATGTCTCGGCTGGTGTAATGGCAACGTAGCTCTTGCCCTCTTTTTAAGCCTTGGGCAACTTTGATCAGCAGTGCTAAACCCTCCGGAGCTTGGGGCAGCAAGAAATGAGACCGTGAGCATAAGCAAAAGCGCATATCAAAGAATCCACCAATGATGGTCATTGTGGGAGGGTCACCAACATCGGAAAACCGATGAATCAAACTCGAAATGTCGACATTCCATCACAAATCAATAGTGGCGTCATACATAGTGAAACCCACATTAGTCCTAAAACTTGGATATGGCGAAGCGGGGAGCAAAATTTCTTAGCAGCTCGGATTCCATCAAAGCTTGGAAGTCTTGAAGGTGGGACACATCTCTTGCCTTGAAAGCTAAAGACATGTGTTACTGGATTCAAAACCTTGCATGACATGGAGAAATGGAAAGTCTTTTGCAGAAGTGCGACTCAGCGTGAATAGTGCATTTATGCTAAAGTCCGGAAGTTCAACTTTTCCAAGCGTCTAAGGTAGCAATCAAGTTTTGAGATTTTAGGCGAGAAATGCCTCCATTTTGATAAAAAAGCGAGATGGAATAGAGAGAACCATGAAGTTGGAACCTTTATGGAGGATAAAACCTTAGCCTTTGGGAGGACAAGTGTCCAAAAATCTGGAGGTCACCAGAATAGTGCCAAGTTTAGAAGCGACCACTTTTTTTACAGTCCTGGTCGTGACCAATTTTTAAATCGGGGTGGCCATATAACTAGTTTGAACAAAAAGCTGGTGAGCCAACCACTTTTGTGGTGGTCCATGGAAAAACTGGTTTTCAGCCTTTTCCTAGCCTCTAGAAGAGAGCTCCTAGCCTTTCCATGTGTTGGGAGTGCTAAAGGTTCGAGTTTACCTCTGTTTCGGATGTGTTTTGTCGCTCCGCTTGTACAAAATGAGTTTGCTTCTCGAGTTGTTGCTATTTGTTTATTGAGTTGTCGCTTTTTATTTATCAAGTTGTTAATTTTTGCTTATCGAGTTGTTGAGTTTGCTTATCGAGTTGTTGCTCTCCGTTTATCATGTTGTCAAGCTTTGCTTATCGAGTTATAAACTTGCTAAGGTTTTGTTGTTTCTTAGTAAGTTAAGTTGTTCAGTTCGCTATGTTGGCTCACTATTTGACTTGGCAATACGCAATGTTCAATTTCCATTCAATCTCATTTTTATGCAAAATGATGCGATGCGATGCGATGCTAAGAATACAAAATACGACACTTTTTGAACAAAAAGCTGTTTCATTCCATCATAGCTTCTTTTTACAACATTTTATAACATGGTACAAGCTTTAAAGAAAATAAAACTGCATAACGCTGTACAATGTGCTACAACTACATACAAAAGGAAAATAAAGCAGGAACATCTGCATCAGTGCTGCCGAGCTCAAGATCGGGAGGCTCTCTTCATCCTCTTCGGTTGAGTAGCCTCTGCATACCACCACCTTCCCACCATCCGAATCGGAGCTGCTGTCCTCGGAATCCTCCTCGGCATCACCTCCGCTCTCAGAACCGGAACCAGAGTCATCCTCTCTACCTGCGAATGTCTTTGACTAAGGATGCGCGGACTCCTCCTCCTCGCTAGACTCCTCGTCATCTTTGATAGGTGCTCTACATCTGCCTCGGTTGCAAGTCGAGTCCCCTCTCCCAGCTCCTCAAGAAGGCTTGGATGGCCCAGTCCGCAGAGGCAGGACCTGAAAAGGACAGTTTGAATCCGTCAGCTAGTATATATATCAGATGCAGATGCAAGAATGCTGCATAGAGTGTGTGCATGTAGATACAGTATGTGAATGTGGTGTGTCGGATGTGCTCTACACATGCAATCAATCAATATAGTGAAATGTTCAATTTCAATATGTCATCCAGTATGATAAATGCAAGGAAATTAGAAAAGTACGAATGCGGAGGCACAAAGCATCATCTCCTCCATGAGCCATGCCTCGGTGAGGCCACCACTCCAAGTAACCCCTCAGTATACTCCCTGGGAGGCTGCACACACAAGTTCAAGTCATCAGTGAATAAATGAATGTCTAAATATTTGAATGATAAATGAAAACTGTGGAGCATACCGGTGGTGAGTCAGGGTCACAGACGTATCGGTGATTCGGTTGCGGAGGCTCTAGCGAGATCTGGTATGGTGTCCCATGCTCCCAACCTATCAGCTCAGTCGGAAGATCTGGCCACCCAACATACTGGTAAGTCGGGGGGGGATCTCTCTAGCCCCACCCCTCGATGTGCCGACTCTGCTGGTCGAAGGAATGTCTCTAGCTCGAGTGCAACTCGATGACGGAACGTCAACAGCTCTCCTCGTGGGGGTACGGACACCTGTCAATGGAGGCATCAAGTACGTATGGCAGTAGGTCGCATACTCCTCTTCCTCCAATAACAGAACTGCATCAGTACCTAACATAAGGACCTCGACCTCCTAGGGAGTGAGTCTCTCAGTGGACCGCATGTCCTCTGGAGATGCTAAGGGGATATCCTAAACAAGGTTGCCCATCGTCTGACGCAAGAAGCGATCCCCTAGAAACTAGGCCTTGCCAGCTGGCCCTGAAATAAAACCCTGTATCGAGAAGCGGCCCACGCCCCGAGAACCGGAACCGAGCATCTCCTAACATGGGTGCCTATGGCTGCCAAGTAATTTGCGGATGACAAGTGCATAAACAGATTAGATGTCATAAATATGCAAGATAAATCAAAGCTGAAAGCATGAAGAACTCAGAGTTCTTGATTACCTCATCACCCGTCGGTCAAGAAGCTGCGGAGGTATAGCAGAGTCTCCCGGGGCCTTAGCCGGCACCAACCCTCAAATCTGCGAGAGTAGAGGACCCCAAGAGGCACCCCAACCCCCAGCTCAGGGGCCAACGTCGGGAAGTAGGCATAAATCCACAGCTGTGAAAGACAAGACAAGACGATGGGTGTCGATATCTGAGAATGTATAAGTCTGAGAATGCTTAGTCACGAGAATGTAGGATCTGAGAATGTAATGTGTGCGTATCAGATGTCTGAGTAATGGAAAGTAGAAATGCAAATCAAAGAGGGCAGAACATACCTCCCAGGCTCGCCAATAGCCACCTACTATGTTCCCGCTCATGGAGGTCTCTCATGTAGTAATAAAGGGTAGCGAGGCCTGCGCCACCCCAATCATACTGACCGACCTGTGATATGTCTACCAAAGCACTGAGCAGATAAAGTCCAATTGTGTTCCCCTTATCAGAGAATAGAGTGGTCCCGAGAAGGAACATCAAGAATCCCCGAGCATATTGTTGTATGGCCTCGATGGTCTCAAGCGAAGTCCTCTTAAACCACTCAGAAAACCAGGTGTACCTGACCCTACTTGATGATCTGTCTATCGGCGGGCGGGCTCCCAGCGGATAAATCCAAGCGGCCTCCCACTCACCCATATTTGCATTGTAGGGGATAGGTCGGCCAGCCAGGTCAAGGCCCGTCAGCATGAAGAAGTCATATGGGGTCATCGTCATATCCCCAGTAGCTGAAAAATGGAACGAGTTGGTGGTGTCCCATCATCACTCTACAAGTGCCCCCATAAGGGTCCTACTCGCCGGATGGCGTGGTAAGCCTGCGTAGAAAGGTCCGAATCCCGCCTCATCCACGATATGGCGAATAGTATCTGGGAGCTCCATATACCACTCCCTGGCAATGATCGATCCATAACCCCGTGTGGAACGGGAAGATACCTGCGTCCAGAACGAACAAATGTATTCAGTTTCAAAATGAAAAGTATAAGCTGCGTGCAAATTAAATCAAATACTATGTTGTGAAACGTGTGTTCAATATGAGCTGCGTGCAAAATTAAACCAAATACCGTGTTATGAACTGTGCGTTCAGTATAAGCTACGTGCAAATGAAGTGAATGAGCTGTGTGTTCACAAATGAAAGTGTATGAGCTGCGTGTTCAGAATTGAAATGTGTGAGTTGCGTGCAAATGAAGTGAATGAGCTGTGTGTTCACAAATCAAAGTGTATGAGCTGCGTGTTCAGAATTGAAATGTGTGAGATGCGTGTTCAAAGTGAAGTAAAAGAGCTGCGTGCCCAAAGAAAAAGATTGTGTGCCCAAAGAATGAGCTGTGTGCCCGAAAAGTGAGCTGTGTGTCCCAAGAATGAGTTGTGTGCCCAAAAAGTGAGTTGTGTGCCCCAAGAATGAGCTGTGCTCAAAAAATATCTTGTGTGCAAATAAAGCTGTGTGTGGTCGACGAACCGTGTGTTGAGTGGTATATGCCAAATTAACAGAATATTGTGTTATGAGTTGTGTGCCAAGTCAGCATCATATCCTAAATAAGTTGCGTGCCAAATCAGTATCGTGCTATGTGCGAGCCGTATGCCAGGATAAGCAGAAGTACTGTGCATATGAATGTGTTCAGAATGAGCAGATAAAATACATAGCGTAAACATAAAAAGCGCAGGAAATGTAGAATGCATTGCAAAGAATGTAAAAGTGAAGTACGTACCTCTCGCGCCTGGTGAGATAGGTGAGACTCTGGCTCCCGTACCAGTAGGTCCACGGGTGCTCGCCGCGAAAAGTCGATAAGGTGATAAAAGGTGTTAGGAGGAAGAATGTGCTCCTCAAGGTGGTATCTATAGGATCAAACGGTTGTATCCTCGGAGGCAATGGCATAATGTCTGGCTCGTCCTCGGCGTGTGGAGAACCTTCGTCATGATGAAAGTGATCCGCCATCCGAAGAAATCTGCAAAAATGAGCAAAATAAGCCAAAATCGCAAAAAGTCAACAAAAGTCAACTCTCAGGAAGAGAAAAAGTCAACAAAAGTCAACGCCCGAGAAAAGGTGCCAAACTCCGAGACAAACATACCTCAAGTGGTGAAAATGGAAAAAAAAGCTTCGAAATCGAATTTTAATCGGTTCAAAACAAAGAGAATCGAAAGTTTTCGCGAAACAACTTCGTGTGGGGCGTTGGAAAACACGTATAAAGTGCAGATCTGAGAGAGTGAATGGTCTAGGAAGGAAGAGGGATGTATTTCGGTTAGAGTTGTGAGCAAAAGTGATTTGGATGTGTGAACTTAAAGATCCGGCCTTAAAAGGACAAAGCTGCCCCTGTTTTCATGAACTGGTCGGCCGACCAATTTTTCTAGCTGGCCGACCACTTTAGTGGTCAACAACTGGTCGGCCATGGTTCTAGGTGGTCAGTCACCCTCCTGGATGATCCTCAGGGATCTATTGTTCTCCCTGTGTGTTTTGGTGATGATTAGAGTCCTTGGCCCTCGAGAAAATACAACGAAAGTATACTTTTCGGCTCAAAAATGTCCCCGCGGGAACTCCAAATTCAAGTCTTGATCGTGGCTCATCGTTACTCGTCATGGGCAAGGTGTATCCTTTTGGAATACAATGTAACCCCTCACGAGAGGTAAATCGGAGGTCACGGTTGAATTGCTCTCTTTAAGGCATGAACTTCTTTACTCGTCATTTTGTTCCAAACATGCTATTGAAGTTGCACTTTTCTTGCATTATGCACACCTTGTTTGCGTTGTAGCGCCGTTTCTGCATTATTACACACTTTCTTTACTTACGTAATCTCTACTTGCGTTATTCGCATGTCACTCGCATTGTTATCGCGTCGCCTTGCGTTATTACGCCGTTACTTGCATTGACATACACCTCCACTTGCGTTGTCCGCGCTTTTCCTGCCTTGCCGTGCATGTATCTAACGATATTGTACTGTTGAGTTTCATCCTTTTCGCAGCGCGATATTGTATGTGCGGTTCATTTGAATTTGGTGTCACTAGATGAGCCGAACGGTATTGTATTCTCCACGTGAGACGTAGCGAGAATTGTTTAATTCTCTCATGTTCTTTCTGCATGAAATGTAGTTTGATTTGTATTCGTTAGCTTAAAACTGTCGCATTTATTATGTATAATTGCTTTGTTACAGCTTTCTTTGCATAATCGTAAGTTATGTTTGGCCTCGTGCATGTTTTTTGCATTTTGCCCCTGCCTGTGGGCATATCTCTTTGATATCTTGCCTGCTTGTCTAGGTCTTCGGCCTTGTCAAAAATGGGTTGTCTCTGGGCTTTGACATTCATTCCCGTCACTTATGACTTCCGAGTTCTGTCAAAGAGGGGCAACTGTAGACACCTCATTTTTTACTGACCTTAAGAATCAGACGTCATCGATTAAGCGCTCAGTGATTGCGCATGTTGTGCTCGTTTCAAGGTTTTGGAGTTTTTGGCTGAGAGCCTTGCCTCCGGGCCTCTGAACTCTTTGTACTTCGGCTCGGTTTGCAGACCAAGCCTTGTTTTCCTTGCCTGAGGGAGGGAGAGGTCTTGTAGACCATCTTTCTGTGGTCGTAGGCCACTTTTCCCGTTTGGAGACTAGTTTCCGGTTTTTGGAGCCTTGACCATGGTTTTCGAGGTCCCGACTCGCTTGCCTCCCAAACTCTCGTTTGCATTACGTGTTGGTTTGTTTTTGGTACAAATCTTGTTTTCCTTGCTTGGAGGGTGGTATGAGGGTGGAGACCGGTTTTTCCCCTTGAGACCACTTTCCTTCCCCGCCAGGTTTTTGTCAGAAGCTGGTTTTCTTATTCTTTGGGCTACTTTTTCGGTCTCACACCCCACCATGGGTTGCTTTCGGTGAGACCGCCAATTCCCCCGACCACTTTGTTTCTGGGAGACCACTTGAAGTGGTCGGCCGACCACCTGCAAGTAACAAGCCGACCACTTTCGGTGGTGGCCTCTCTATTTTGGCGGTGTGTGGATGCCCATTGCCAGTGGAGGACAGATTTGTATCCTCCATACACGTGTATGGAGGGGCGCATCAAGTTTTAGCTTCTCCAAGAAGCTTGAACCTTAGTTTTTCTATAAGAGAGGCTCTCCTCTCCATTCGAGAGGATCTGAAATTCTCCTAAGGTATAAGCATATATCCCTCTATATCTCTATTTTTGGTGCCTAAAGAGTGTGTTGTTCTCCACTTTTGCACCACAACTCTTAACCATACACCCCCATCATTAAAATGAGGTTCTTGGAGGACATTTTGGAGGTTAAAAAGCTAGTTCTTGGCTGAGAAATTTGCTAGTATTGCAGTGCTTCAAGGGTAACCTTTTTTCTCCCTTTCAAGCTTTGTTTTGATCACTCTCTTAGCCATATTTGGATGCTTTTCTTGGTTTAACATTGAACTACAAAAAGCTCTATTTTTCAGTCCTTAGCATGTTTGTTTAAGGCCCTTTTGGTGCTGAGGACCTTCTACCCTCTTGCATGCCTTGTTTAGTCTTGTTTTGTGCCATGCCTTAAGGCCTTTGGGTTGATCTTTGCTTGGCCTTCTAGCCACTGAAATCCAGTGGATTTTTAGTGGTAGGCATGTGGTTTTGAGGTCTCAAATCAGAGGGGGGGTGATCCTCTCTTCTTGTTTTGTTTGCTTGCATTTCTGGCCTATTAAAGGAGAATGCATCTTCATACTTTCAAGGCTTGGTTTAGGCACTTTTTCATGAATTTTGGGGCCTACCTTAGCTCTGTTGATGACTGGTTTGGCCACCTTGGGTTTGCTTCTTGTATGTGTAGTGTATTCCCATTTGTGGCTCATCAAGGTGGCATGTCTTTCTAGCATGTATTGGCTCCATTTCAGTAGATTTTTTGCCATCATTTGACATGTCATGACTCTGTTTTGGGCTAGTTTGGTAGCCTCTTGCATGCTCCATATACTTGTAGTGTAAATCTTGTTCACTAGCTTTGTTTGCATGATGTTTTGACTCATTATTCTAGCATATTTTGGCTATACTCCAACATGATTTTGTTCATATTTTGGGCAGTTCTAGCTCTGTTTTGAGGCTTCTTGCTCGAATGATACTTGTCATGCATGCTTGTAGTATAATAGCCTTGACTAGCTTTGAGTTTTGAGGTCTCTTGCATGCTTTACTTGAGGTATTTGCGTGTTTTGGCATCATTGAGAATGATATTTCAGAGCATGTAGGGCTGTTATACTTCCATATTTTCCACCCCTTAAACACTCCCTATTTCTGAGCCACTACATGAGACTCATTTTCGTGCCTTTCAAGCCATCAACTCAACCCATCTTTGCTACTATTTTGGCCTGCATAGGGTCTGTTTGGGGTTGGTTTGGCCATTTAAGCATTGTCTTGCACGCCTCTAGTGTAATACACTTCACTAGCTTCGACAATTGAGCTTTTCAACATGCATTACATGGGTTGTTCGCATGATTCTAAGTCATTTTGCATGCCATTCCAGTGCTGGAGCATATGCTATTGTACTCCGTGTTTCATCCTTTCAATGCCTTTGGAGAGCTGTATTTTGTGCCTTGAGCTTGGGCCAATATGCACGCATGTTTGTATAGCATTTTGAGTTTCTATCTTAGCATGCATGGTGTTGATTTGGGCATGACTAAGGTCGATCCATTTCGGTTTAAGTCCATCAAGCATTGTGTATGCCATGTGGTTCATTCGTTGTGTATGCCACGTCCATTTGCATTGTGTATGCTAGTTGTTGTTCACATTGATTGCATACTGTGTTGCCTTGCATTGAGTATGCATGCATGTGCATTGAGCATGCCATTAGCCTTATTAGGTTGTTCATGTTGCATTGCATATTGTCATGCTTGTCCCTTGCATCTTGTTCACTTGCTTGTTTCATTGCATTGTATGTTAGCATGTTAGAGCGCATTGTGTATACCATGCCATGTTATTTGTTGCATTGTGTTTGGAATAAAAGTTAGCCCAAACACGGAAATGAGGGCGCTTCATACTTGAAGTGATGAAACGTGCCTCAATTCTCGGTCGCCGACACTCTTGACTATACATGATGGAGTTTTAGGCTTTTTGTGTTCGTGTGTGCATTCATTTCATATTGAGTTGTGCAATTTGGCTCCTCGCCCATCATGCATCGAACCGGGTGATTGGTGGCACGGCGGTGAGAACCACATCCCCTTGAGTTTATGTAATGAGAGGGAGGGTGGTTGTGCATACATGTGTTGCAAATACTTTGCCATGCCCCTTTCTTGCTCTTTGTTGTAGCAAACTGAAGTCTGGCAGCACAAAAAGTGGTCAGCAGGTGGTCTCCAATGCCAACAAATGGTGGCGACTCTCTCTGATTCCCATGATGGAGTTTACCTTCTAGAGCTTTTGCGGTGTTTTGAGACCGATTGCAAGCAGAGGCAAATCGAGAAGCATCGCAATGGATTTTCGCACGAGATGACCGGGCACACATCCTTCGTCATCCAAGGCAGAGTTAAGGTAGCCTATTTCATATAGTTTACATGCTTATTCAATTGCTAACTTAGTTAATTTGTTAATTAGTTAGAGTTGTGTAATAATTAGCTATAGCTTGTTATTCATTCTGTTGTGTAATAACTAGTTTAATTAGATTAGCTTAGATTAGCTAGTTGGTTCTGTATTATTCATTCAGACACTCCATCGAGAGGGCACAACTGTTGTAAATAAGTGTGTGTGTGTGTGTGTGTGATGCATGTCTTCCAACCCCCATTTCTTTCTCCCTGTTATTTACCAGCTTACGATGGTTAGTTTTAGGGCATCTTTCAATTAGCATCCTTATGCTCGCATGTTTGCATCCATTCATCTATCTTACATGCACCGGGCTCAGCGCATCATACTAACTGCATTATATTTCAATTCCTGTTTGAATACATGTATCAAATTGCATTTCACATGACATTTTAGAATAGCCGAGCCTATCTTAGTTGTATTTTGTATGTCTTGCATTAGGCATTCTTGACATGGCTAGGATCATGCATTGATTTCTAACATAGCTTTTGTTTTGACTCGGAGTACTCGGTAAGTGTTTATGGCTAGGATCATGCATTGATTTCTAACATCCTTGCATGTATGTGAGTGACTCCCATGATAGCATACTTGCCATGGTGCTAACTGCTTATGTGATATAACTGCCTGAATGCCTATGGGTGAAGGTTGGATTACTTGAATTGGAACAATTCATCGATTGCAAGTTTTAAGCCCACTTGAGAGTGCCAAATCACCATGTTTTCTCAGCCTACTTAAGGGTGGAAAAATCCGCATTTTAGCCTACTTGCGAGTAGCAAACCACTTTAAAAAACAAACATGAGATGTTTTGTTCCAACTTAAGCGATCCAGTCTATACTTGTATGTTGTGCGCATCACATAGTAATTCTAGGTTAATAACCGGAATAAGAGCATATTTGTTTTCAAAAACAAAATATCATGTTAGTAAAGGCCGATCTTTGATCGGGCTAGTGGGGGTGCTCATTGCATGACCTTCCCCTCTCGTACCCAAGTTCGAGCGAGGCAACTTTGGTGATAGCCGGACACGTGGCCTTAGGCACGAGTCGGGGTTTCCTAAATTTCCCAAAACTAAAATATTTAGGTGGCGACTTTGTATTTGGCAAGTAGTCTATGTTTGGCACTTCTTTCTAAAATCGGTTCTTCAAAAGCGATTTGCGGATTTGGACTTTTGGTGATTTATCAATCTCGCATTGCTTGTGCAAGATCAGTTAAGAACGTGGCGTTTTGAGTTAATTGTAGTGAGCCCAATGAACAAAAGCAGGATTTTCTGGGGCGTTCGGACGGCGTCTACATTATCACTGTATTAACATACACATTTTGTAAAATCACTTATGTGAGTTGTGAAACTTCGCATTTTTGTGAAATCAAAGTTTTTCCAATGACTTATGTAGCATCGAAAATAATTACAATAACCCATTCACAATATCAATAAATAACAACAACGATAAAGTAATTATCTCCCATCAAATCCATTTGAATTTACAAAAATGAAAACATATGCAGGATACATTCATATTGTCTGGCCCTGAATCAATAGCATATATTGTGAACTAAAGAAAGAGTGGGAATTAAACAAATAAGAAATGCCCTAAAGGTTGACAACTTTCCAAGATAGTTCTTTATTACAACAAAAGTAAACTTTAAGTCTAATACATTTAAAGCCCTTGGCTACACAAAATGAACAAAACAAAAAGAAGCTCTTGCTCTAGGTCCTCCCAAGCTACTGCCTTGGTAGAGACATATCATCAATACCTGAAAATATTTTTCTCACATAGAGTGAGCCAAAGCCTAACAGAAATAATTCAACACAGTATATGAATCTTAACAAAGTTAAAAGGTGAATGTATTTGCAATGCTTGTGCTGAAACATTTTTGTATTTCTTTCCAAAATTATACAATGTCAAATTAATATCATGGTTCATAAATCTTTTCCTTTACAATTGAAAATAGGGCAGTGAATTACACTTTGGGGATTTCAAAACAATACAACCTTTCTTAGAAATTTCGTCTGACAAAAACCGTAAATCGAGACCAATGTAAACATAAGCAATAAAAACACTACTATTGCCATTTTACAAAAATTTCGTTTACGGGATCGGCACCCATGTATATGCACTGTTTTCGGGAATTTCACTCTGAATACTCAGGCCAACTTAGTTCGACATTACAATTCATGTTTCCCAGATCCACCATTTTCCTTAAAATGATAAACATTTTCAATGTATAAGTGCGAAATAATGCTCAATGCAAATGAATAAAAAAACAGTTTCAATTCTCCTAATTCATATTCAATTTCTACAACAATCATAGCTATCCTCCACCGATAGCGCAAAACAGATATTTCTAAACAGATAATTTATATTCCACAAAAATAAACTTTCCAAATCTCAAGAAATGAGTGATAATACATATCCAACTTTACTATTCTCATCAATACCAATCCAATCTCATAATTTCAACATCAATTTCTTTATTTATACAAACTCAACATTTGAGGCATTAAGGGAAAAATTCTTACTCTTTTTAAAATCAACCAAAGTATCCAAAATCAACCATTTTCACCCAACTGAACATTATTCCCAACATCTAAATCATTTCCATGAGACTATTCGAAAAATCCCTCTTTTGATTTTTCTATCCAAAATCTTAGATTTGTTCCAAATCTTCCCAATTTGCAATATAGTTTAGAAACAACAAATAACTAATTTAAAACTCATAAAATGTGTGGAAAGTATCCCTACCTCAAGCTAAAACACGAGAGAGAGAGAGAGAGAAGCCCAAAACCAACTTTGCTCGTTATAGCGAAGCTCTCGTAAATCTCTATCTTTTTAACAAAGACTTCTGAATGAAAAGATCGATGGATCTAGGTGTATCTGAGGGAAATAGGTGAGTTTTAGAGAGAGAGTGAGAGAAAATAGGGTTTTGAAATGTTTAGAGCAAGAGAGAGAGAGAGAGGAGAAAATGTGATGTAAAATGGCATGTTTATGAACTGATATACGCACAGTTTGCTCAAGCACAAGATTTGTCACTCGAGCGACCAGACACAATAAGTTGATCCGCTCGAGCACAAGAAGTTTCGCTTGAGCTCAGAATACACACTCTCAGTAGTTTTGTAGTCAGAGGTCGTCACTCGCGTGGAAAAAGCTTCGCTCAAGTGAAGAATACAAACTCTCAGTAGTTTTACAAACCTGCAAAAGTACTGGAGGTTCACAAAGACCGCTCGAATGCAAGAAGCTTCGCTCGAGTGAAGGGACAAAAATCTGGACGACAAAAGTTTGAAAAACAAGCTACTAACCTATTCCAAACACAACCAACACAACCCAAAGGCCAAACTCAAAGAGGTATAAGTGGAAACAAGACATGAATAACAGTAAAAGATGACGAAACTCAGATTCAATACATACAATGGGTCAGGTCTGAACCAAAAACACTATAACCTCCCCCTCTTGAGGAATTTTGTCCTCGAAATTTAAGCCAAACATTAAACCCAACTTTAAACCAATTACAACCATGATATTAACCTAAATTTATGACATGCATTGCATTGTTTTGAGATAGTCTGGCATTGCATGAAGTGATATATAATCTGGCATTACATTGTTTTCATGAAGTGATATATAATCTGGCATTGCATTGTTTTGAGATAGAAAACTAGGAAATGTTGAAAAAATGGCATGCATGTGCATTCACATTATGATTTTGCTAAGATTCATATACTATGTTAGAGTATCTCCACTGGGCTTTGGCTCACCCTATATGGAAAATAACTTTCAAGTGCTGATGATACACCTCCGCCAAGGACATAGCTTGGGAGGACTCTGACCTTAAGGCTTCTTTTTGGTTTTGATTTGATGTAATTATTTTGTTTAAGCATCGGGCTTTATTTCTATTGAGTTTAAACTCATTTTGTTGTAACCAAGCACAATCTTGGAAAGTTGTAGCCATTGGGGCATTTACTTATTTGGTTTTATCTCCCTTTTTACTCTTGTATCCATGTCATATACTTTGGATTCAGAATCTAGGATTTGTGAATATATATCGCATATGTCATCTTTTGTAATCATCAATGATAAAATGAATAGAAGATATGAAATTGTTGATCAAATGTGGCACTGTTATGTAATGGGTTAATGTTAATTATAATGGGGCGTTACAAATTGTGATAAAAAAAAAAAATCATGGGCCAAAGTGCAATGTGAAATAGAAAGAACACAAATGAGTACAAGTCCAAAAAATCTTTAAAAAATCCATTTATCATCAAAAATGCTGAAAATTGTTGCATTGCCAAATTTCAGAGTTGCCACCTAAATACTTTTGGAAAATTTAGGAAACCCGTGACTCATGCCAAAGGCCACTTGTTCGTCCTAACCAAAGTGTCTCGATTCAAGAACTTAGGTATGAGAGGGGAAGGTGATGAATTGAGCACCGTACTCACCCGATCAAAGATCAGCCTCTACTAATCATCATGTGTTTCTTACGTCCAGTCTATGCTCTGGTTCCAGTTATGTTCCTAACCTTACCATGTGATACACACAAGCATACACTACAAAATTTTCACTTTTGGCGACTAAATTTTTAGTAAGCCAAAAGTTAATTACAGTCGCCAAATGGTTTTACTGACTAAATTATTTGGTCGCAAAAGTAGTCGCCAAAAAATTGTCTGTAAAGGTAATTAGCCACTAAAATTATTTTAGTCGCCAAATGTATACAATTCCCAACTAAAATTTTAGTCGCCAAAAGGTTGGACATTAACTTAAATTAGACCCTTTTCGGCGACCAAACTTTTAGTCGCCTAAAGTCCAATATTTTTAGCTACTAAAATTTTAGTCGGTAAAGAGTTCTTCTTTTGGCTACTAAAAATTTAGTCGCCGAAAGTCCCACATCTTTGGCTACTAAATTTTTAGTCGACAAAGAGTTCCTCTTTTGGCTACTAAAATTTTGGTTGCCTAAAGTTCTACATTGTTTGCTACTAAAATTTTAGTCGGCAAAAGTGTTTTTATCCTTTAGTTTTTTGTTTTTAGCTACGAAATATTTTAGTAACCAAATGTTTGATTTTCTTTTGGCTACTAAACATTTAGTCACCAAATGACTATTTTATTTTTTTTTTTGGCTACAAAACTTTTAGTCACCAAATGTCTTTTTTCAATTTCTATTTAGCTACTAATTGTTTAGTCGCCAAAAACATAATATTATGTTTTATCACAAAATTATAATTTCTCCACAACCTGTCTATATTCAATGCAACTTTATGTCATTATATAAACAAAATGATACATATTGTCAATCATTCCGCAATCTACATCCATATACCAAAAATAAATAACTTTAAATGTCAAAGTCCATACAAATCAATTATTGTCCAAACTAAAATAATAATTCCATACAAAATATATCATATAAAAATCAAAGCCCTCCGCATACAAAAATACATTTACTACCAAGCGAAATTACCATTTGGCATGGTACAAATTACCATCGTAATTTGTACCACGACAAAATGTGATATATGTGTCACAACAAAAGTTTTCTATAGACCATGACAAAACATCCTATATGTATGCTGACAAAAGGTATATATGTACCATGATAGAAGGTGATCTATGTACCACGACAGTCATTATCTGTTGATTGCCAAAAGTTTTCTATATCAGTAATAATGAACAACACAAAAGCTAAGGACGACAAAAGTATTATATTAGTTCTACACAAAAGTGAAAATTCTTCTCCATACACCAATATGGATTATCCACAAGTCCACGAAACAAAGCCATCTACAAAGAAAAACAAAAAATGAAAAATTAGAATTGGTTACAAAATATCAATTCAGTCAGCCATATGGAACATGTTCTAACATGCATTTAAGGTAGAACAATCGAGAAATGTCTTCTTGGAAATAAAAGAATATATATATATATGTATCATGCAATATTTATTCCAACTAACTGCACAAACAATGTAGTATGTAATTTCTTCGTCCTATAAATATATAAAGGCAATTATTAGAATATGTAGATGTTATTTTCATAAAATTATAAGCTTTTAAACTAAGTGTTGCAAGTTTTTCGACTAAGTGAAGGTGTATTAGGGTGTTATGAATTTTTCGCCTAAGCTCTTTTCGAGTAGGTTTAGGATGTATTCGGCTCTAACTCCCAACATACAGGTTCGAATTACGTTCTGTCAGTTCTCACAAGTCCTATTTGTCATGGTGAAGCTATCCGTGTGAACCACACGATTGTTCAGGGGCTGTTTTGAATTTTTGCCCCCGAAACGCCTTTTTTAAACTAAGTTAACCTATGGGTCCATATTACATTCTGTTAGTTGTCACAAGTCCTATTTGTCATGGGGGAATTGTCGTGTGAGTCACGCGGTGGTTCGGGGGCTGTTTAGAATTTTTGCTCCCGAAATGCCCTTTTTCGACTAATTACATTTCGTCTATTGTCACATGTCCTATTTTTCATGGGGAAGGTGGTTGTGACATCCATACGGTGGTTCAGGGGCTGTTTTGCATTTTCACCCCCTTAACGCCCTTTTTCGATTAAGTGTAATGCGTTTTCGGTTCTAACTCCCAAACTACGTGTGCTAATTACATTCCGTCTATTGTCACAGGTCCTATTTGTGATAGGGAAGGTGGCCGTGACATCCATATGTTGGTTCGGGGGCTGTTTCCCATTTTCGCCCCGCTTATCGCCCTTTTTTGGTTAAGGCTCTAACTCTCCAACCTACATGTGCTAATTACATTCCTTATGTGGTCATAGGTCCTATTTGTCATGGGAAAGGTGGCCATGAAATCCGTATAGTGTCCCAAACTACATGTGCATTTACTTCAGAGAACATGAATTAGACCTAGACCTACAATTCAAGAATGAACATAGTTTTTTGGCACAGAAGATGCTACACAGTGATTAATGATCTCATATTTATTACTTTCGACTGTATAGTGTAATGCTAGTCAACAATATTGCAACCATGTACTTTTCACAAAGGTATATTTATGCATCATACAAGAAAAGAATGAAGATTCTCTACTCTTAAGTGGTGAAGAAAGATTGGAAATCCTCAACATGAATCTGAGACTTATTCTTAGAAATTTAAACCATTTTCTTCAACTTCTTTCATAATCCATGCAAATATAATCCCACAGTAACAGTTAAAATGTAAATGATCTTTAGAAACTATTCAAGATTTTGTTGTTTCCTACATTTTCTTTAACATGCAAAGAATTTGTTTTATTAAAAAGGTGATCCCAAAAGCACAATAGCTTCTAAATGAAACTCACAAAAAGAGAATATTACAACACGTAGGTTTTTTATGGACAAGAGATATCACGGCTCATAATTATACAAATGAAGATGTAGACAGTTTCAGATCACCTGCGCCACTTTCCACAAATGTTTCTATTAGCACTGTGATACCCTTGTTCTGCATTATGTTAATTGGTCCCTAATACGTATGTGATTATATGTTTTGATATGATTTTGTGTGCCATTATGTGAATATATGTGATTTTGAAGTTTTAGCTGTTCACCATAGGCATATATGTTTGGATAATCCGCTTCGAAAATTAAATTGAAGGCCTTATTGGTCACAGAACTCGAAATTGATTACGCCATCGTGATTGGCATAATTTTTAGAGCCTACAGTGAAATTTAATTGAAAATTTATTCGGGTTAGATTAAATTGATTAAATTGATAAATAGTGCCAAATTGCATTATTATTATTATTATATTGTGAGTGGGGATTTATGTAAAGGCATTTTACACTCAATTCCCTTCCTTTAACTTCATTTGGGCTGATCAACTCTCTAGAGAGAGGCAAGGTCGGCTGTTAGTGTGAGAGGGGAGGGAATTGTGCAAATTTGGCCTAAAGCTTACAGATCTTGGAGATTTAGCCCAAGAATTGACTAGAGCTTAGGAGATCAAAGCTTCTAGGTGAGTAATTCTTGGATTATGGTTTGTGATTTTGTGTGTTCAAGCTAATTTGGTGATCAAGAGTGAGATTGAAATGAGATTGGGTTGTATTTGTTGAATTGAAGCCTAATATGTGCATGCGTGAAGGAAATCACCTTGATATTGCATGTTTGAGCACAAATGTGTATAATCCATGTGAAATGTTAAAGGAAACTCATGTCTTGATCACCCTTGTGCTACCTAAGTTGAGAATGTAGCTAATTCATCACATGCATGTACAATTTGAAAAGATAGAAGCTTGAAATGCATGAATGTGTATGATAGAGTTGAAGTTGATGTCAATTTGAAACATGCAAGTGTGTAATTCTTGAGATTGGGCTTCCTAATGTTGTAATCTTGTATTGGTAGCATGTTAACATGTGTAAATGTGTAATTTGAGCCATTGCATGCATATTTTGTTGGTTGGAATTCAAGTGGGAGCTCAAGAACTCAATTTGGAAAACCCCGATTTTTATGTACGCTTTCGGCGGAAATGGCCGCTCGGCGAAAATCATGCTCGGCACTTTTGGCGAGCGGTATCCGCTCGAGCAGGATATCTCACGCTCGAGCGGGGAGCTTTTGTGGGCGAATATGCCTTTCGGCGCTCTATTCCACGCTCGAGCGTATGTTTCATGCAACCAGTACTTTTGCAGGCCTTAAGGTCCGCTCGGCGAAGTTTCGCTCGGCGGGGACCACCCTTTTTGAAATTTTGTTCATGCGTTCCATGTTTCGTTTTCCATTCTCTTTCACTTGTAAGCACTCTTAGGCATATGTTAAGCATGGTAAATGAGTTAATGAGATAAGAATAAGGCCTAAAGAGGATTATGTGAATTAAGGAACAGATGGAATTATTAATGACCCTTTTGTGTTCATGAAATATGTAGGGTCGAGCTCCAGGGCAAATCCACAAGCCGATCACTGTGAGTAATATCGATATTTGAATGCTTGTGAATGTCCAACCGTTTATTCCCTTATAAGCTTTATGAATTGTTAATTGGGATTGTGGACAAAAGCCCGACATGAGTAAACGAATGGACCAAAGGTCGTCTCGATAAGAGAAATACATGGACCTAAGGTCGTTTTGACATGAATGATTGGACCAAAGGCCGTTTTGATACGAATGTATGGGCCGAAGGCCGTTTTGATACGATTGTATGGGCCAAAGGCCTTTTTGACATAAATGAATAGGCCGAAGGCCGTTTTGATATAAACGAATGGGCCGAAGGCCATTTTGACATAAACGAATGGGCCGAAGGCTGTTTTGGCATAAATGAATGGGCTGAAGGCCATTTTGACATAAATGAATGGGTTGAAGGCCGTTTCAACATAAATGAATGGGCCAAAGGCCGTTTTGGCATGAATGGAAATTTGAATGGGCCAATGGCCAGAATGTTGAAACTACAAGTCACTTGATTTGAACTTCGTATGGTTATATATCTGTTAAATGAAAATATGAATTGGGCCCAAGGCCGTTTGGAACATGTTGTTCTATACCACTATGTACTTTCTGTATTTGATATTATTCACTGAGCTATCACTCACGCTCATTCATATGTTTGTAGGTGAGTCGAGAGAAGTCTGCCATGAATAACACGAGTCTTGGAGAGTCAACCTTGTGTCTCACGCACGAGACCCACCCTTGCCGTTTTGTTATACATCTACGTTCTGTTTTGTTGGCAAGGACTTTGTGTATATTTGTATATAGTCTATTATGGGTTGGCTCAGCTTAGATGATCCTGTCTGTAAAGAAGTTTTACTACTGTACTTTTGGTGTGGGTTATTAACGTATATGAGCATGGTTTGCTGATGTGCATATAAGCACGGCTTTATGGACAAAGTTTTTGAATTTTTGCTTCCGTTTGGCCCCTTTACTCTGACGAGTTATGTCTGTTTTGATTTGAGGCTGTAGGCAATCACAGGATTGCTGGCCGGTTATGTCCTTAACCCATAGGGGCGGGTTCAAGGCATGACAAGCACCTTCTCCTATTCCTTCTATAACTTCTTGACATTAAAGCCAATTACCAATAGAGCTGAGTCTAGAAGGCTTGCTGGAATTCTAACCCTACAGGTAAATAAAATACAATCATTTTCTCTTTAGTACTCCTGTAATCTATTGCCAATTGAAATGAGACAGTATGCACACAAATACAAGCCTCACATGTAAGCTAACACACTCTGAAGGATCGATTTCCGATGGTTTAGCAATAGTATCAATGTCACTGCACCAAATCAAAGCAGAAACAATAAGTTAAAGGGGTGTATTACAACTTAAACGGATATCGATAACAAGTCAAGTGGTGAACAATTTGGTTCAATAATCCATCAATGAAGCATAATGCACAAAAAACATTAAACACACAATCTACATCCAATATCCTCACATCCCACCTACAGTACATAAAACTTAATTCTTTACGTCTTTTTTTCCTAAACCTAACCCCGAATCCACATAATCAGAAATTAAGCGAAACCATGAAGATTAATATAAGGATAGTTGATAGAACATACTCGACAGATGGACCGATCATGAACTTACGCGAAAATCATGACCAATTCAAACACAGGTTGTATATGGCTCTGATTCTTTCAACATGGATACTATAGGACTTAATTCACCCTTAAATTTTACAATTTTACAATTGCTCATTTCATTGCTGATATTCAATGCTTTACTGGCAGTTGTTTCCTTTAAAATTTTATGATTCTTTTTTCAAACAAGAGTGTGAACCATTCATCAACTGGTATCTTCTTGACAAGAGGGTTGTAGCAAGAGACATGAAATGCCTCTTCACATTGATCACAAATTAGCATTTTCAGTGTAATCTCTGACTGATCACAAACTTTGCATGCCCACATATAGCTACTATCAATACTTCTACCAGGGACTTCATCAGAAGTGCAAATCCTAATAGGCCAAACTCGATCAAGAAGTCCATGGCTTTTAAGAATAGAGAAGCATATATCTTTTTCTGATAGATCATCCTAAAATCCCTCCACACCTAATGCACTAGAAGAGGCGCACTCTCTAGTGTCATCCACTTCGATCCTCAAGGTCAGCGAACCAAGTTTCACATTTGACTTTGATGACGAATTTAGGGGCTTCTTTGGAACCAGGCTCTTCCCCAACTAAACTGCCATTAATGGATTCGGAATTCAAAATGAAGGCCTTTCAAATGAAACACATAGAAGTGTGCACTTTGTTTAACCTCCAACAAATGTACAATATGCTTTTTATTTATAAATGTCAGCAAACAACGAACTTTAGAAAATTAAATTCAAGAAAATTACTTCCCTAGGACAAAATTAAATTCAAGAAAATTACTCTAGTAATGAAACCACTTCAAACAAACCCATTTCAGAAATGAAGACAAAATTAAACTGAATAGGTAGAATAAACAACCCTAGAGTAAGAGTTCACAGTTGGGGAAATAGAAGAAGGAGTAGAAAGAGAGCAACAGAGCGAAAGGAAGTGAGAGAGCGAACCTGTTAGTGGAAGTGGCCGTCTTGATTTGCAGCGTCTGAGGACCAAGCAGTCTTGATTTGTGGCGTCTGAGGATTAGCGGTCTTGAGATCACGAGGTTGTGAGGTTTGATTGCCGTGAGGTTTGTTGATTTACGGTGGTAAGGTTTGCGGCGAGAGAGGTTCTGTGGCTATGGTGTATACAGAGAGAGGGCAAAAGTGTAAGACAGGCGTGAATATGAAAATTTTCCCTCTATAAAATTTTGAGCTTCCACAACTTAATGATTTCTTTGTCGGCAAAATGTATAATTGCATGTCATTTGGCGACTTCATATTATTTTGGTTGCTAAGGGTGCGAAAAATCTGACTAATAAATATTATTTTAGCCTAAATTATATACTATTGCTGACTAAAATTGTTTGTCGCTAAAAGTAGTAATTTGGTGATTAATATTTTGGTCATCAATTAATTTTATAAATCCCTCCAAAATTCGAAATTTTCCCTACAAATATATTAATTTTTTGACAACTAAAATATTTTTTAGTAGCTAAAAATAAATTTTTGGCGACCAAACTTTTGTTCGTCAAAGATAAAAAGTAAATTTTTATTTTTTTATTCGGCGACAAAAAAAATTTTAGAAGCCAAAACTAGCTATATAGCGACTAAAACATTTTTTAGTCGCTAAAAATAAATTTTTGGCTACTAAATTTTTGGTCGCCAAAAGTCTAAAAGTAAATTTTTATTTTTCATTCGTTAAAAAAAATTTTAGTAGCCAAAACTATTAATGCAATGACTAAAACATTTTTTAGTAGCCAATTGTGGCATTTTTAACGACTAAATTTTTTTTTAGTCTCCAATAATCAATATTTCCCGACTAAAAAAAATTAGTAGCTAAATATTGTACTTTTGCCGACTAAAAAAATTTTTAGTTGCCAATTCTATAAGTTTTGGCGACTAAATTTTTTTTAGTCACCAAATTTAGTCGCCAAAAGTGCGTTTTGTTGTAGTGATAGACTAATTCGCTTACTTTGGAACATTTTTGATTTCGTGTTTGTTTGAAAAGAATTTTGAATATGTGCTACCTGAAAAAGTAAGCTCACATATAAATTAATCAAATCATCCCAATTTAAGTGAAAAAACCTTCATCCATCGGCATTCAAGAGGTATATCAACTAAGCACTTAGCTTTATGGTAAAAATGCTTGATATGGCAACACCAACACACATGCAATATGCTAAACTAAGAAATGTTCACCTAATATTCCACCGAGGCAAGCCAAAAGAAATGAAACCATTAGAAAAATGCATGCTCTACTATGCAAGTGACTAATGCAACACACATACAAAATGCAACTACGAGGTTGTGCATTAACATGGCACATGGCTCAACTCAAAGCATGCAATTAGTGCACGAATTCGAGTAAGTAAGAAATGACAATATGGTTAGAATGATGAACCGAACCTAATGCATGCAAAAATGAATACTTTACATATAGTAATGATATAAAATCAAAATATGGATGCAACCATCGTAAGCGAGTAAATAAAAGGGAGAAATAAATGAGGGTTGGAAGACATACACAATATTACAATTTTGCCCTCGCATGGGATGGTCCGAATAAATGCCCTAATTAGCTAAATATTACAAACACTAAATGAATGAATAAACTAAATTTAACTAATTATTACAAATTTGAATTAATTTAATTAACTATTTACAATACACTAATTAATCTAAGAGCTACAAGCTAATGAATTCGAACGGGAGTTGAAGAACCACATGTGCAACTGAGAACATCATCTGGAAACTCCTCTGTTTTGCTACCAGATTCTATTCTGTTTGCAGCCAGAAAATAATTCTATTTTTGCCTCAGTTTTTACTTTGTTATGTCATGAAAATGACACTATTTGTCCAAAACAGGGTGGCTGGCCGACCTTAACAAGTGGTCGGCCGGCTACTATTTTTAGGTATTGCCTTGCTGTCATAGAATTAAAACAGAGCAAAAACAGAGGTTGCGTTTGGTAAAGCTTTAGAATTATGATTTGATAATAGAGTTGTATTTTGAGTTTGTGAGTTCTAGAATTATAATTTGAAAAGAGAAAATTTGTTTGGTTATAAGTTTTGAAAAGATTTTTGAATTGAGTTTTGAAATTTTGATGTGACATATGAATTGAGAAAATTTGTTTGGTTATGAGTTTTGAAAATTTTTTTTGAACTTAATTAAAAAAAAAAATTATAACTCATAACCAAACGCACAACTCAAAACTCTATTAAAAATTCTATTCAAAACTCATAACCAAACTCTTTTTAACATTCAATTCAAAAAAATAATTTTTCATTTTGATCTAAAAAAAAATTTTATATTTAAAAAATATAAAAAATAAATATAATTTTTTACACTGTTCCGATTAACCTCAAAACTAGACACCCTAGAAGATCTAGTGCTGTCCTAGCACATAAAATCTCTTTCACCTCTCTCTCTCTCTCTCTCTCTCTCTCTCTCTCTCTCGTAGTCTCTGCATTTTTTCAATTTCAAAAGCCCTAATATATATATATATATGTGTGTGTGTGTGTGTGTGTGTGTGTCCACAGAATATACAAGGAAAAGTGAGACAGTGTGTGTGTGTGTGTGTGTGTGTGTGAGAGAGAGAGAGAGAGAGAATGTGTGTGAGAGAGAGTGAGTGATTAATCTTCATTTGAAAGGGTTTGCCCAGTGAGGCCATGGCTCCTCAGTCATCAGGTAATATTTCTAATTAATTATTAAGGTTCTCTGTATATTTTCTTTCATGATGTTCTTTTTTCGTCTAGCCTCATGTCCATTATTTGATTCAAAAAAAAAAAAATACACTGTTCCAGTCAACCGACTGAATGTTTGGAAGGATGACCGGGTAGATACAAAATTCAAAAACTCTTCAGAATGAAGAAAACGAAAGAGAGATATACTAAACGTGAAAGAGAAATATGCTTTGAAATGTGCAGTGGAATCACATTTTCAAAACTCCATCCAAACGGATGGGTGAAAATATGTTTACAAAGCTACACCAAACACAACCAGAGTATTTCCAGGGGATGTTTATCCTCTCTGCCTCTCCCTATCATGAAACTGATCAAGGGAGGAGTAGAATCGGTCCATAAATCATCAATTGTCGCCAAGTTGTTGCGTAATGATCTATGAACTAATGGGACAAAAAGATCAATGAAATGAAATGAAAGACCAACAACACCTCTTCCTATCATGGAGTTGTCTCACAAAAAGGGGTGGACATTGCTTCTTGAACCATTGAACATCACTAAAGAGTACGCAATTGTAGACACCCCATTTTTGACCCTTCTCAAGACTTAGACGTCATCATTTGAACACCTGATGATTTTGCTTACTCGTGTTCGTTTTGAGTCCTTGAAGGTCTCGATCGAGCGCCTTGCCTTGGAGCCTCTAATCTTGTCTGTTTTGTTCTTGGTTGTGGACCAAGAGCTTGTTGTTTCAATTCTGGAGGAGAAAGTGACCTGTCGGCCATCCTCATAGCCTGCCGGCCATGACTTGTGCCTTTCGGCCACCAGTGGTGGCCAGTCGGCTATGTTGATGGCCGGTCGGCCACTGGTGATGGCCGACAGCCATTTTTCTCCTTTTTCAAATATTTATTTGCTAGTTGTGCCAGCTGTTGTTCACTGATGCTCATCTCCATACACGTGTATGGAGGGATGAATACAAGCTCTAAGCTTGATTTTCTATATATAGTGGGGGTCTCTCCCCCATTTTGGAGGGTAGGACAATTTAGAGCAAAATTTTCTCTCTCTCTCTCTCTCTCTCTCTCTCTCTCTCTCTTCTTGTTTTGTGCTTGATAGTTGATTTTCTCTACACTTTTTCACTAAGACCCTTAACCAAACATCCTCATCTTGGAGCTGAGGTTCTTTGAGGCTTAGTTTGAGCTCCTAAGGGTGGTTTTAGCTCAGAATTGTGACTGTTTTGTGCTGTGCTTCAAGAGGTAAATGACTTATCTTGTAGGCTTTATTTTAATCACTTGCTTTGCCATCTTGTTACACTATTTTTGAGCTGGTTTTCAACTGTAAAAACTTTCGTTTTTAGTCCTGAAAATGATGGTTTGAGCCTATTTTGAACTAGGGGGTTGTCTCCCATTTTTGCTCTTTGGCTTGTGAAGCTTTTGTGCCATTTCTTACCATCTTTAAATCAAACTTTTCGGATCTTTTAAACATTGAAATTCATAGTTATTTCAGTGGTGGAAAGCATGTTTTGAAGCCCAAAATAGAAGGGGTTAGCCTTCCCTCTTTATGTCTCACTTGCACGCCTAGTTAGCATCCCATGGTAGCATGTTTTTGTGGTTTAACTTAGCTTAATTCAAGCATGTTTTAGGCTCTCTTTTGGCATGTTTCAGCTCTATTTTGGGTTGGTTGGTGCACTTGAGGCTTGCTTTTTGTACTTGTAGTGCAATTGTGCTTACTAGTCTAGCATGCTTCATGATTTAGCCTATTAGTCTAGCTTGTGTTAGCTTAATCTCAGTATGTTTTTGCTACTATTTTGACCTTCTTTAACTCTATTTTGGGCTGGTTAAGTCCTTCGAGGCTTGTATAATCGCATGGCTATAGTGTAATGGTCTTCACTAGCTCATTGTTTTAAGGCTTTAAGCATGAGTTGCTTGAGTTGCTTGCATGTTGTAGTATTATTTTGCATGTAATTTCAGTGTACATAGCTCTGACACGTGCTCATTTATTTCACTCTTTCATTGCTATTGAGAGATGTGTCTTGAGTCTTATTTGCAAGCTAACATGTGAGCATGTTTTTCTAACATTTTGTGCCTTAATCTCAGCATGTTTTAGCCACTGTTTTGGCATGTTTTAACTCTATTTTGAGTTGGTTTGGCAAGTTGAGGCATGTATTGTATGGTTGTAGTGCAATCTCTTTCACTAGCTTAATAAGTTAGGCTTTTTAACATGACTTGCATGAGTTGTTTTCATGTTTTAGTGTCATTTTGCATGCCATTTCAGCACTGAAATATCTGTAACCTCCCTATATTCTTCACTCTTTACTTTGTTTTGAAAATGACTTTGAGCCTCTTGTTGGCTTGAGTGTGGAATTGAGACCCTCATGCCTCTTTCATTCAAGGTATTTGTGGCTTAAGTCCTCTTTCCATTAGGGGACTCTCACCTTGGACTTAATCAGTTAAAGAATGGATTGGTAAGTAAAATGAGTAAATAAAACATGACAAATAAAACTTGAGTAAGTTAAGCATGTTGTGTTGCATTGCATGTGTTTGGACCGGACGTTAATCCAAACACGAGAAAAATGGGACGTTTCATACTCAAAGTGATGAAACGTGCCACTTTTCTTAGTCATCGTTACCGTTGAGCACGCATGATAGGGTGGTGGTTGTTTTGGTCTTGTTTGTGCATTCATTGACCATGTACAAGCTTGGTTCTCTAGCCATCATGCATTGAGAATGCTTGGTTGGTTGCTTGAGAGCTAAGAGCTACACTCCTTTGAGCTTGAGAGATGATAAAGAGGATAGTTGTACATATATTTCTTGAAAATGCATTGCTTTGCCTCTGTTTGCTCTCTGTTGCAACAAAAGAAGAAGTCCAGAAACAAGGTGGCCGACCGGCCACTTGAGTTAGCCGATCGGCCAGTTGTTATGGCCGACAACCACTTTTTGTAGCCGACCGGCCACCAGTAATTTTTGCACAGTGTATTCCTAAAGGGATCAGAGTGTTCTGGGAGTTGGCACTATTGGTGATCAAACGAGTGCAAACAGAGGTATCTAATAGCAAGGCAAGGGCATTTTCGGGCGGAGGCCAACCGAGCATGCATGCATCCCTCGCCCTCGAGGCCATTTAATTGCTTTAATTAGTTAGCGTAGCTAATTATTTAATTTGGTTTGTAATATGTTAGCTAGCTTAGAATAGTTAGTTAATTTATTTCAATTGTTGTAATAATTAGCTAGAATAGTTAATTAGTTTTGTGTTTGTAATAATTAGCGTAGCTAGTTAACTTATTCATTCAGACCCTCCTTCGCGAGGGCGCAATGTTATAATAAGTGTGTGTGCATGTGTGTATGTCTTCGAACCCCACGTCTTTCTCCCTTTTATTTATTCGTTTTCGATGGTTAGATTAGGGACATTTTTAATTAGCATATCTTATGCTCGCATGTTTGCATCCATTCATTTGTCTTGCATGCACTGAGGTTCGGCGCATCATTCAAACTACATTGCAATTTCAATACTTATTTGAATACGTGTTTAAACAGTACGTTATCAAATTGTATCATATGTCATATTAGTAGCCGAGCCTATTAATTGCATATTGCATGTGTTGCATTAGGCATCTTGTATAGTTAGGATCATGCATTGTTTCTAACTAGTTTTTGCTTTGGCTTGGAGTACTCAGTAAGTATTTATGCTTTAGCATGCTTGCATGAGTGTGATTGCCATGATGCCATGTTTCGCATGCTTTCCATGAGGCTATGTGCTTAAATGCTAAACTGCATGAATGCTTGTGGATGAAAGCTTCATTGTTTGAATTGGAATGATTCAACAAATGTCAGTTTTAAGCCCACTTTGCGAAGTGGCAAAATCATCTTTTAAGGCCACTATGTTTGGTGGCAAATCCACATTTTAGCCCACTTGAGGGTGGCAAATTCAAACCATTTTTCGAAAACAAACACGAGTTGTTTTGCTCCAATTCTTGCGATTCTAGTCTATGCTTGATTGTGTGTGCGTCACATAGTAAAGTTAGCTAATAATCAGAATAAGAACGCATGTGTTTTTAAAACAACATATCATGCTTAGTAAAGGCCGATCTTTGATCGGGCGAGTGGGGGTGCTCATTTCAGGACCTTCCCCTCTTGTACCCAAGTTCTCGAGCTGAGGCAACTTTGGTGATGACGGACAAGTGGCCTTTGGCATGAGTCAGGATTTCCTAAATTTCCGCAAAAACAAAATATTTAGGTGGCTCTGTAATCTGGCAAAGCAGTCCAGTTTTGGCATTATTTGATTCAAAATTTGATTTTCCAAAATGATTTGCCGGATTGGACTCTTTGGTGTTTATCAGTCTCACATTACACTTTGTGAGATTAGATTCAGAACCGTGATAGGAGTCCAAACTGTAAGACCAATTCGAGCTCTTTGAAAGGGGACGTGAAGAAAGTCAAGCTACAGTTTCTGGCCACTCTACTGGGGACTTAGAGAACTTAACTCGAACTCATGATATGTTGTTTTATTTATACTTATGTGTTTCTTTGCATTATATTTGCATTGGTGCGCCTAAGTCACAGTGTTTGCCATCTGCTATTCCTGAGTGGTTTGTAGGAGGCGTGCTTGGAAAAACGTGCCATAAGGCTGACCGGTTGCGGGCTCTGCCACGATGGGAACACAAACCTTAGATCTGGGCTACCGCTGTACCGTTTAATCCTCCTTTCACTTCTCGGTGTTAGGAGCGAGAGGTACATTAGGTGGTCTTGCTGAGGCATCCTTTTTTTTTACCATTCGACCTAGTTGCATATCGGAAGCCTTAGAGACTGTTCCAAACTAGGACAGGTTGCTCACCTGAATGTAGGTTTGTTTGAAACCGTTTGCTTGTGTAGCGAACCCCTAGTTCCTGATGAAATTAGGACAGGGTAACCCTACCCCATCATAGGGGTGTTTTGGCTCTCACTTGCTTGATATGTGCTTTTAGAGTATAACTCTGCAGGAATGTATGTATCACTTACAAGTATGGGTGTCAGTTTGAGGGTATCAATGTTAAGGCAGAAAATTTGGGGCAAAAATTAGTGTTTGAGTGCAACCATCCAGCTTATGATTTCAACTGTATGTTGTTTATGTCTGAGCCGAGATGCTGTCCGTTTTTTGAGTTTCTGTTTCTTTTTGCTTTATTTTCTTTTTGCAAGGTAGTGTTTCACCATTGCTTCAGACGAGGCAATTACCCCCCAAGCACTCTGGACCCGAGTTAGGAGGCTTTATCGATCTGGGGATCTTATAGGAGGACAACCCGTGTTTGCTTCGCTACCCTCGGTTATCAGACAAAGGACAGTTAGGCATAGTTCGGTTCGTGATCTCAATTCAACGGTCACTATTTACTTCACCTGTGCTCTATCAGGCCCAGTTATCTACTTCAACCTCAAAAAGGAAATACACACCAGTTCTGACAGATCAGCACCCCTAAGACAACATGGAGGATATGATGCGTCAACTTCAACAGACCATTGAGAATATGCAACTCGACGCTGCCCGCCAAGTGAAAATTATAGCACAGCAGGCTGAGTTGATTACTAGGCTACAGCAGCAACAGCTGCAGCAGGCAAATACTTTTGCATCCCATCCATCTCCTGCAAACATTCCAATACCCAGAGCACCTGCTCCCACAGCCAATGTTCAGGAAAATGCAGACAATCCAGTGGATCTGATTCCACTCCAGACTTTTAAAGCACCGGGGTACCCAACGGAAGCACCATTTGCGTTTGAGATTGACCCCACCGTGCTAAAAGTGAGTAAGCTTGAGAAGCTTTTCAAACGAGCTCAGGGTGTTAATTCGATCCCAAATATAGAGGATGGTTATACCGATGCAGCGGTAACCTTGCCAAACAGGTTTAAAATGCCGCATATAGACCGCTTTGACGGTTCGAGTGATCCTGTGGTTCATTTGCGACTATTTTCTGATATTCTGCGGCCGATGGGCCTGTCTAGACTATAAAAGTTATCTCTCTTTGGCCGGACCTTGTTGGGTATCGCAGCCATTTGGTATGCTAAATTGGAGGATTCCGTAAAGAGGAGCTTGGAAGAGATGGCTAAGGCCTTTATTGCTCAATACTCCTATAACACTTAAATCGAGGTCACAACTCGTGATCTCGAAGCAACTCGTCAAGAGCCAAATGAAGGTTTCTTCAATTTTGTTACTCGGTAGAGGGCCAAGGCTTCCATGATGACTAGCCGGCCAACTGAGAAGGACCAAATAAGAATGGTTGTTGGTAATCTGCAACTGAGGCTACCACAAAAGATGATAGTCTTACCCCTGCCACCTTTGCTGACCTCCATAAGATAGGGGTGCAGATAAAGGATGCGATGAAACAGGGTCTGATAAACCGTGAGAAAAAGCAGCCCAAGAGGGCTTTTACATGCAGTTCCGATGCAGCTATGAGTAGTAGTACAGCTATAAGGCCCTCTAATGTTGGTATGGTCACCACCACATCGAAAATAGGCAATCCCTTTGCTGGTATATCTGAAACCACCTCACAACCTGCAAAGCACCAACCCCGAGGCCAGAGGGTTTTCACCACACTCTATATGTCTCTTTCTGTGACCTTGAGGGTCCTGATCAAAAAGGGGCATCTGAAGCCCCTAGAGTCAAGCCTATTGCCTAATCCCCTCCCTCCTACACACAACTTGGCCAAGCACTGCACCCTCCATCAATAGCATGGTCATGACACCGACCTATGCTTCAGACTACATCATGAGATTCAGGATCTCATTGACAACAAAGTGATAGCGCCTCCTCAAAAGCCTAACGTCACTACAAATCCTCTCCCACCACATAACCTAGCCCCTCCACCCCAGCAAATAAACCTTATCCAAACACTGGCCATCCCGTACGACCCCAGTATATACATCACCTCCTCCTACCTACCTAAGCTGACATTGTTCATTCTGGAAAGCACAGACTTGTCAATGATGAGCACGTCCATCTCTCAACTCGATCCTGTGGTGGTGGCTATGGTAAAAGAAGGCATGCCTGAGGGCTCCATGAGCTTAGTTGAAGAGGAATACAACCCGAGACGCTACATTACGCTAAATCGATCTTAAAGGTTCTATGATTTTGAGAACCAAACCAAATCATTACATTCGTAAAACCGGACCGGAACCAAACCGAAATAACAGTTCGGTTGCGATTTGGTTCACGGTTCAAAAAATTTATATTTACAAGAATAAATTGTTAATTTTAGCAAAATAATTACTCAAACTGATTACATTTAACTCATGATAAAAACTAATAATATTAAGGCATTATTCAACATTATATATCTCTATCATCCTAATATCATTAAAATTACAAAAAATCAATTAATAAAAATAACACTTATGCATGGTTCAGGGACTATTGTTGTTTATTAAATATTATATATATATATATCTTTTAAAATTCGGTTCGGCTCGGTTTGAACCATGATATTTTCATAAAATCCATTAACCGAACCATTTTTATGATTTTCAATATTTCTTGAATCGAAACCGAACCGATTCTTAGTAGAACCGAACCAAACCGTATGGTTCGGTCTGATTTGATCCGGATTATCAGTTTGAACAGATTTTTGAACAACCCTTTTAATATTGCACACCTCCATTTCCTCAGCTTCGCAAAACAAAATAGAATCATCGGCAAATTGTAAATGTGTTAACAACACTTCGCTAAAACCCACCTTCACCCCCTTAATCAGGCCATGCTGGTGGAACTCATCTGTTTGGAGCTGTTCTCTGGGCTGCTTGCAAACAGAAAGGATGCAGTTGGGGTTGTAAATTTAGGTGTTCCATGCTTTCTTCTGTGTTTGGCTCGGCTGGGATGGAACCTAATTCATGGGATGGTTCTGCTATGTCCTGTTCTTTGCTGTCATGGGTTGTTTCTTCTTATATTTAGCACGATTCTTACAAGACCAGCAGACACAAGTCTGGGTTAGTTCTGTTCAGGGCTGCTCGAATGGTGCAAAGGGTGTTATGGGCTGCTGTTCTGCTGTTGCTTGTATGTGGGCTGCTGTTTTGAGCTTCAGGATGGGGTTGGGTCCGGTCCTTGTGTACATTTTGGCTTTTCTGCTTTGTTCTGTTTGTTCCTCTCGGTTTGGTTCCTCTCCAAACCCCCTTCCTCTCCTTTTTTGATGTAATCACATCTTGTAAGGTTTGATCATCAATAAAAGTTTCTTTTGGCTGCTTCAAAAAAAAAAAAAAAAAAAAAGTTATGCTTGAAATTATTCCTATAAAAATCTTGGGGATTAATTACTATGAAAAATTCTTCAGATTCAGTAATGCTACAGACTTCCAAAAAAACATAATCTTCACAATCCCCACTTACCTGTGACTGGTCCAGGAAGACAAGAAAAAATAAATAAATAAATAAAAACACATGATTGGTCCACTTCGTATTGGGGGTCTGTAGACGTCCCCGAACGCATCCCGGGGGAAGGGAGTGCGAGTCCCTCCCCCCCCCTCCCCGTTCTGGTTCGATATTGGGTCACTACAGTTTGAAGGACTCAAATGTCACGGTTCTTAATCTTGAACCAAAGAGTCCAAATCCGGCAAATCGTTTTTGAAAACAGATTTTTTGAAAGAAGTGCCAAACATGGACTGCTTTGTCAGATACAGAGTCGCCACCTAAATGTTTTTTAATGGGAAATTTAGGAAACCCTGACTCGGTGCCAAAGGCCACGTGTCCGTCATCACCAAAGTTGCCTCGGCTCGGGAACTTGGGTACGATTGGGGAAGGTCACTTCGTGAGCACCCCCTCGCCTAAGACTCTACTAACCATGATATCTGTTTTTGAAAACTTTGTGCGTTCTTATTAGGTTATTAGCCTAGGTTACTATGTGATGCACGAGATACAAGTATAGGCTGAATCGCCTGAATTGGAACAAAACATTTCATGCTTGTTTGTTTGAAAATGGTTTGATGGTGCTACCCGCAGGTAGGCTAAGACGCGGATTTGCCACCCTCGGGTGGGCTTAGAAAATATGATTTTGCCACTATCTAGTGGGCTTAAAACAAACAGTCAATGAATTGTCCCAATTCAGATAACTCAACCTCCACCCACAGGCATTCAAGGCAGTTATATCACATAAGCAGTTAGCCTCATGGTAAGCATGCTATTCATGGCAACACTCACACGCATGCAAGGATGCTAAAGCATAAAACTCACCAAGTACTCCAAGCTAAAAAAAAAAAAGAAGCTTATTAGAAATCCATGTATGATCCTAGATATACAGAATTGCCTAATGCAACACATGCAAAAATGCAACTATAGCAGGCTCGGCTCTCGAAACATGGCATGTGAAATGCTACAGCTATCAAGTATTCAATTTGGAATTGAAATACAAATGCAGTTTGTATGGTGCGCCGAGCCCGGTGCATGCAAAACAGATGAATGATGCAAACATGCTGTCATACTGTATGCTAATTGAAATATGCCCTATATCTAACCATCGTAAGCAGGTAAATAAAAGGGAAGAAAGACGTGGGATTGGAAGACATACATCACACTCACCCACACTTATTACAATTATGCCCTCGCGCAGAGGGTCCGAATAAATATCTGATCAATGTCCGAAAATAAATAATAAAAGAAAGTACAAATCCAAATAATACTGATCAATAATATACAAATTCCTAATTAATTAATAAATTAACTAAGAAAGCTGTAAAACTGGCATGCAAGCCAGGGACTGCCTTACTTCTGCTCCGGATGATGAAATGATGCATGCCCGGATGCCTTTGCGCGGAAATCCACGGCGGTGCCCCGATTAGCCTCTGTTTGCATTTTTCTTAAAATGCGTGCCGAGTTCCGAAAAATTACTGATTCTTCATTTTGCTGCAACAGAGAGCAGGAAAGGGGCATAGCAATGTATTTCACAAATATATGCATGCCTCGATCCTCGTGCCACCAATCACGCATCTCGATGCATGATGGCCGAGGAGTCGGATTGCACAACTCAATATGGGATGAATGCATGTGAATGCTACAACAAAACCTAACTCCATCATGGATTATCCGGAGTGTCGGTGACTTGGGAATTGAGACCCGTTTCGTCACTCGGAGTACGAAACGTGCCTCGTTTCCCGTGCCCGGGCTAACTCTTATTCCGAACACGATGCAATATGCATGATATGCATAAATGCAACTAATATACGATCCTAACATACACAATGCTATGAAAATGAGATGCCTCGAAATGCGTGCAGCGCACGCATAAACCGAACAATGATCCTAAGACATGACATGGCATACGCAATGCGATTGGACTTACACTAACATGAGTGGACCTCAGCCACACTCACATAAGAGGCCATCGGATGAAAATGAAATGCTTCGAAATGCGTGCACACTGGCACGCAAACCGAGGCGATGGCATATACGATGCAATGATGCTAGAATGAGGTGTCTTGAAATGCGTGCACACGGGCACGCAAATCGAGGTAATGACATGCTGAATGCAATGATGCTAAAATGGGGTACCTCGAAATGCGTGCGCATGGGCACGCAAACCGAGGTAATGACATAAAGACACGAAACGACCAGAAATATGATATACAATGAGACTAAAATGAGATGTCTCGAAATGCGTGCCCACGGGCACGCAAACCGAGAAAATGGCATACAGAATGTAATGGGACTAAAATGAGATATGCGATGCAATATGGGCTTACACCAACATGAGAGGGCCTCAGCCACACTCACACAGGAGGCCATCGGATGGCCGAGGTGCCTCGAAATGCGTCTTGCAGACACATGACGAATCAAGGCATACGAATCGATGAGACTAAAATGTCATACAGGATGCAAAATGGACTTATACTAACATGAGGGAGCCTCAGCCACACTCACATAAGAGCCCGCGGGATGAAAATGAAGTGCCTCGAAGTGCTCGCACACGGACACGCAAACTGAGGCAATGACATAAAAGTATGAAATGGCATGCAAATGCGATGTGGCATATGGCATATGGAAAATGCAAATTTCAGCAGCCAAAATGTTGCAAAAACAGCCCTATTAAACATGCATAATTGGTATATGACATGTAAAACAGTAGCAAGGCAGCCCCTAAACTAGCATTTTTTCAGTATAAAGGATGGCCAAAAAACAATCACAAGTATGGCAAAAGTAGCATGTAAAAATGGGGGAAAATAGGGGAACAATGAAACAAGTGATATGTACAATGCTCAAACTGAAAAAAATAGTTCTACAACATTAAAGAGGGACCAAAAATATGCATATTTACAGTAGATGACATCCTCCAATTCAGTATGTAGATATGCTTAACATAGCATGCAAAATATGAGCCAAAAGAGAGCTATAACATGAGGTACCAAAAGGATGGACCAAACAGCCTTGGACCCTTAACAAAACATGACAAGAAGGCCAAAATAAGACTCTTTCCTAGCCTTATGAAGGCTCAAAACAGAAGCTAAACAAGCCCAACAAAGCATGCAATTTTACGGTAAATTGAAGGAATTGTGAAACAAGTATAAGATAGAGTTACCAAACATGGTTGATCCCTTCTTCAATGTTGAAGAGGGGCTCAAAATAGGCCCACTCACAGTATATTTCATGCTCTAAAACAGATCAATCATGAGCTAAAAATAGCATGCAAAAGTAAGAGTATAACATGAATTCAAAGCAAGTGGCATGCAGAGCATGAAAACAAGGTTGAGCCCTTATTAAATGTTGTAGAGGGGTCCAAAATAAGCCTAATCACAGTTTATGGCATGCTCCAAAACAGACTTCAAGTAGGCCAAACAAATCATGCAATTTTACGGTAAATATGAAAAATTACAAAGCAAGTGCATGATAGAGAGGCCAAACATGGTTGAGCCCTTATTCAATGTTGAATAGGGGCTCAAAATAAGTACATTTACAGTTTATATCAGGCCCGAACAGAAATCACACATAGGCCAAATATTCAATGCAAAATAATGGCATATAAGAGGATATTGAAACAAGTGCATCATGGTGATCTCAAATAGGGTTGAACCCTTAAACAAACATGGAGAATAGCTCAAAAAAGATCTAATTTCAGTGAAGGTCGGAGCCTAAAACAATAAGAAAGTAGGCCTAAGAAATGAGGCAAGAAAATGCTACAAAAGAGGGAATTTGAGGCTTACCCTTGAAGATCAAACTTTTGCTACCTCTTGGCTTGAAAAATGTTACCTCCTAGTCTGAAATCAACTCCAATTGTTGGAAATGGAGTGGTGATGGTGGTGCTTGGTGTTGATGAACAAATGATGCAAGAAAAATGACTTTTGAGCTTTGAAATGGAGAGAAATGGAAGGTGAAAGCTATAGATCTCTTCCAAATGTCTCTCAAAATGTCTAACCCCTAAACATGAAGCCAAACCTCTCCTTTATAGAGGAAATGCATCAAAAATATCTCCAAGACCCCTCTAATCCTCCATACACGTGTATGGAGGATGGTCCAATTGGAAATCAGCTGTCATAGCTGGAATACACTGAGGGAGAGAAAAATGGCTGGCCAACTCAAAAAGTCAATTTTTTTGGTAAGTGGCCGACCGGCTGGAAAGGGTGGCCGGCCGGCTAGGGTAAAAAGGTCCAAGCCATGGATCTGGTCGGCCATGTAGCCCTTGAAGTTAGCTTTCCAATGCCGCAAACCTTGCATCAAAATTCCTCCTGTAGAAAAAGTTATACCGATTTAAAGTAAAGCAGATTCGGTCTAACCAGACTTCAACCAACCATATCTCCTCCCCCCAGATCCGGACTTAGGAGATTCTTGAGTGCAAAATAAAGCCCCGGAAGTAAGCTTTCCAATGGTGGTGGCCTCATATTTTAATTCCTCTTGTGCAAAGAGTTATGCCTGTTTCGGTGAAGCCAGCAGACTTTCTCCTTCGGATTCACTGAACCACTTTTGACCAAACAAAAAGTTGGTTGTCAGCACAATTGCTGGCCCCCCACCCTTCTACAAGCTACCTACCCATGAAAATTAGGCCACCACCAAAAATGAGCCCAAACCGATGCAAAATGAAGACTCGGGGGCCAAAACACGCATGATTCGGGTCCCGCAAAGCATGGGCACCGGAGTGGTGTTCGGCCACGAAGTGGGTATCTGAGACCCAGTGTCTCTCGAAAGGGATTAAATGAGATGCATGCCAAAAACCGGAGGAATCGGAGATGGTTGGGCGGTCCCGAAGCGAGGCACACGGCGGCACAGCGGCTCAGAAAACCAAGGCTCCGAATAAAATGGCCACGGCCACAAAATGTAGCCCACGACCTTTGAGAAATAGTCTCTGGGACCACTCCTCCCTCAGAAAGAAAATAGAGAAAACCGAGTCTGTTAAGAAACCGAGAAAGGCATGAAGAGGGTTCGAAAGTCCGAAGGCAAGGCGCACGGCCGCGACTCTGAGACTTCTGAACGAGCACAGTATGCAACATCACCGAGCGCTCAATCGGTGACGTCTGAGTCTTAAGGTCGGTCAAAAATGGGGTGTCTACAGGGTCATGAGAGTCTCCAACTTTGAGAGTCCCAAGCATTTTTTATAGAAGTTTTAGTAATTAGCTAAAACCTGATAAATATATATGGAATCGAAAGTAGTCAAAATAATTTCGTAAGGTAGATAATCTCCTTAAGTTTGAATTATGGACTTAAGAAAAAGTTAAAAAGTCAAAAAGTCACTATCTTATTTAAGTCACATCATCTTATTTAAATCACATCACCTCTCTAATACATCACTTCAAACCCAACCCAAACCTAACCCATATTTCATAAAAAGTTAAAAAGTGCACTTATTTAGTCTTCCCAAACTTGGCCTTAATATATATTTTCTCTCATCTTTTTTTTTTTTTTTTCTTATTAAATTTTTATTTAAATTTATAATTCAAATACAGCTTTAGTGACACAAACTTCAAATTCCATCAATCATATTAATATCAGGGGGATGATAGGATAATATTGTTATTTGACTTAAAATTTAGGAGTTAAAATCTACGAGTGTCACATATAATTTAATAATTACCCCAAAAAATAATTAAATAAATTGATGTAAACTGAAAAAGGAGATTGGTCTGTCTCAACCAACTTACATCATACGGGGATCTTCCAAAAATCACTCTCTAATATGATATGTGTAGTCAACTAATTACTATTCTAATCTAAAGACTTTTTCATAGTAGTCAATCCCTTAAAGTGGAGAACTTGCACGATTTTTAAAATGACGTAGATCAATTATGTATTTTATTTTTATTTTTTTTCTTTCTGAATCAATTATAGATAAGTGAGGATTGTGTTTTTTAAAAATCGATAGCATTGTTGCTGTTGAAATTCTATACCGCCTTCTAAAACAATTCATAAATATAAATTATCTCAAATGGTGTTTGAGAAGTGATTAAAATAATAAAATAAAAATAAAAATGAAAAATTACTACAAAAAGTCAACTCATTTTATTTTTGGGATAGAAATTTAACCATGTAGAATAAATAAATAAAGGATAAGAAAAGTCTTTAGTCTCTGTCTTCTATTTTCTCTTCATATGACACGGCAACTTAGTGGTCCAACATTCCTTTGAAGCATTAATTAAAATTTTCAAAATAATAAATTTTGATTGTCAGGAAAATTCTTGATATTTGTAATTTTTGTTTATTATTTATTATAATATTAGTTATGACTAAATTAATTTTACACTTATAACATGATTATACTGACTTCTATTTTATTAATGTTAGATCAATTAAAACTAATGCAGACGAAGAATAAACAAAAATATATATATATATATTAATAGATAAGAGAAGATAATATTATTTTTTTTATTTATACGATTAACAAATTATTGATTAAAAAATGCACAATTATTATGTAAATTACAACCTTGAGGAACATCAACGAATTACGTTTAAAGTGTGGCAGCTGATTGTATTTTTCCTAAACCTAAGGGGTAAATTACACTCACCTCAGGTTTCTAAGTCGGGTAATTATTAGTTAGTGTGACCATTAGGGTTGCTTAACCCAATTAAGTTTAGATAAGAAGATCATGAGTTTTGGGAGTCTAACATACTTTTAAAATATTTTATTAATAACAAAAATGAATTTGAGACAGATTTAAATAAAACTACTATAATTTTTCAACTTTCAGTTTTAAATAAAATCAAATCTGATAATATTAGCTTGAAGTAAAATGTTAATACATTAGAGATAATCAGAGTTCGGTCATAAAGCCTTAAGAGTCATGAATGAATTTACATACTCAAATATAAAAGGTTGTGGATTGTGTGACTCCAGTCCATTAGCGTTGTTTGGATCGTGATCAAATTGGGGTAAATTACTGACAGGTCTTAATCAGGGCCGGCCCTGAATTTTCGGGGACCTAAGGCGAAACAAGTTTTTGAGACCTTTTAGAGATTCATAAAAATAAAAATAAAAATCACTCAAATTTTCAAAAATAATTATTTAAGTTTGCAATTTGTATTTTTTATATATTTTTTGTATTTGGAAACTTTTTTTGTTTTTTTCAAAAAAAAAAAAAACAAAAATATTATAGTTTTTAAGTGTATCTAAATTAGATGTATCTACAAAATAAATAAATAAAATTGCGTAAGATATTTTAAAAAAACCACTAAAAAACACATAATTGGGCCATATAAAGAAAAGAAAAAAAAAATAGGCCCCATAGACATATACATATATTTTATATTTTATTTTTTTAATTGGGCTAACAACTAACACTTACAAATATTTTTAAACTGGGCCTTTTATCAATTGGATCAGATAAAACTTTTGAGGCATTTTAAAATAGCCTAAATTAATTAAACAAAATTGGACCATTTTGAATTTTTGATATATTACAAGATAATGAATTTTGGGGCCTTTTTTTGGGCCTAATTTTTGGGGCCCTAGGCACAGGCCTCACTGGCCTTAGCCCAGGGCCGGCCCTGGTCTTAATAGTTTGATTTAATTCTCATCAAGTCCTGTTGATAATAAGTTCTAATAAAATCGTCATTAAAAATAATTTTTGTGATGATTTTTTTTGTATGTCGCTAAAAATTGATAATTAGCAACTTTTTTTGTCATAATTTTTATAAATTGTCACTAAAACTTATAATTAATGACGCTTTTCTGTAATGAATCTTTTAAATTGTTGCTAAAAGTTAAAATTTAGTGACTTTTTTAATTAAATTGTCTCTAAAACTTATAATTAGTGAGATTTTTTGTTGACAAATTTCAAATTGTTGTTGAAAATTGATAAGTAATGACATTTTTTAATAGTGTTTGATAAAAAATGCCATTAATTCTCATAGAACCTATTAGACAATAAGTTCACCTATCAGGATTTAAATGTAAGTAATAAAATTATACATCTATATATATCATATTAACTTAATTTTTTTGTGACTGATCTATATAAAATGATATAAAAAATGAACAATTCGAATCGAAACAAAATCCGTGATAAGTTTCACAGACCTGAACAATGCCGTCTAGCTCAATAATTGAACTAGAGACCGCCATTCCCAAGATAAAATACATCATCAAACTAATATAAGAGTACAAACTAATTCGTTTGGAATGTGGGTTGATTTTTTGATTTTTTGGCTTTTTGGCTATTTCGTTTGGGATAGTCTTTTTGACTTTTTTAACTTTTGTAAGAGAAAAAATGAAATGATTATAGTTTGGATGTGATGTTTTGTCTTATTGGCCTAAAAATTTATTTTGTCTTTTTTATGGATACAATAATTAAAAAGCTAAAAAATTTGACATGCCAAACGAAGGCTTAATAATTTTACAGTGTTTTGAAACAAGATAGTTAAGTTTACATATTAGAAGTGCCTAAAATAATAACAAAACTCAAAATTAGCTAAACATGGTACAAGTATAAATCCGCAAAATAATTAAATATACTTTAATGGATTAGCTCTAAAGTTGCGCTCAAGTTGCTTATGTCCTAATAAGAAAAGGACCAGCATTATTTATAATATATAAATATATGGGCTGTATAATAATGTTGTGTGCGTTTTGTTAAGCTCTCAAATTGCTTATGTCCCAAGAAAAAGACCAGCATTATTTATATAAATCTATGGGCTGTATTGTGTGCGTTTTGTTTGAATTAGTCAATTTTATTACTACAAAAATCTTGGGGATTGAATTCTAGAAAATTTAGAAAAGTCTAAGTTTTAAAAAAATTTCGTTAAAATATAAGATGAAAAAAATTATTAATATGTTTGGAATAATTAATTTAACTTTTTATAAAAAAATATAAAAAAATAAAGGAAAAAACTCTTTAATTTCTTAATATAATTTTTAAAATTTTTTAATAACCTTTTAACTATTTTATTTACTTCCCAAACTTGGTTGTCTTTAGTTGGCAACACAAATGAAACCTTATTTGGTTGTCATTTGGTTTGTTTTGGAAAGTATGTGAAAAATCTAGAAACCTCCTAGATGTTGATTTGTGATTATGTATCAATTTTAAACAAAATATAACAATCCCAATAAAACAATCAAAACAAAGAGCCACAACGATTTTACGTGAAAAAACCACAATTAGACACCTCCAATTGTGATAAAAAAAATCACGGGCAACAACCACAAGAACAATCCACTAAGAAGATTCAAAGGAATTATTGAAAAATCTAAAAACCTCCTAGATGTTGATTTGTGATTATGTATCAATTTTAAGCAGAATATAACAATCCCAATCAAACAATCAAGACAAAGAGACATAACGATTTTACGTAGAAAAACCACAATTGGACACCTCCAATTGTGATCAAAAAATCACGGGCAACAGTCACAAGAACAATCCACTAAGAAGATTTAAAAGAATTACACAGGTATACTCTCAATTATCTAACGAATCCACAATGCCTAATTGAACCAACCTCTATGTGCCTCTTCCAACCCCATCTTCACCATGGAATTGTCTTTCTGATGAGCCACTCCAGAATCCACCGAAGAACAACTCTCTCTTTTGTTTAACAAACAAAACCTTTGATGTACTCTTTTTTAAATCATGAGTTGAATAGTCAATAAAAATATCAAAGAAACTAACAAAATATCCCCAGATATAAACCTTAAGAACCACAAAGAAGATCTGGAGGAAAAATTAATGAGTAGTCTAGTTTTGGGAGAAAACCAACTACTTATAGAAAATCCAAAGTAATCCTGTTTTTGGAAGAAAATCAACTTCTTAAAGGACTCCAAAATAATCCTAGTTTTGGAAGAAAATCAACTTTTTAGAGAAATCCAAAGTAATCCTAGTTTGACCCAACATGTGAATTTAAAAAATTACAACCTTGGGTTTGATCCATGGAATTTGACAACACAGAGTCCTAACAATCTCCCCCTTTGTCAAATCCCGGACAAAACCATGCTAAAACAGTTTCCTAACAAAAACACTAAAACAATTTTCCAATCAAAACAAGAATAACATCACCAACTAGGAACCAGTACTTATAACCAAATCTCTTTACAAACTTATTTCTCAAGGTCATGATCTGCAAAACAACTATTAGTGTCACAATCTCCAAAACAACTATTAGTCCCACAAGAGTATATGAAAAAGTAATAAACATATGGCTAGATTATCTTGAAGCATTTGAAACATGAGATGGAAAACATGAATAGATACGATCTTAAGAACATGTAGCATAAAAACCTGAAAACTAAGACACATGCACCCAACACAAGGCATGAATACATGAAAAACAAATTTCTCCCTCTGTTTGTCACGAATTAACAAAAGAATCTCAAATAACAAAATTAAGATCAAAACCCACACAAGCAATGACATGATAACAATTAACCAAACTCTCCCTTACTAAAAACAATGAACAAGAAGAAAACGACAAAAAATAATATGGTGGAGCAAGTAAGAAATTCTAGATTTGTACCTAAATACACACAAGACTATCCAAGAAGCACAATTACTTGAAAACACAATGTGCACAGCCTCTAGAAAATTCCTCAAAAAAGAAAGTGATGCATTATGTGAAAAGCATAGATCCCATGATAAAAGTGTGTGTGTGACTCTTGGGATTCGACAAACACTAGATTCAAATCTTAGTAATGATATGAAAGTTGGACCTCCGATAAGAGAATCTAAGCACAACAAAGAAAAGTCAAACCACTAGGAATTAAGGGGTATTTGGTGAGTAAAAGCGAAGGCTCCCCCTCAATCAATGAATCCTTTATTTTTTTTTCTTTTTTTTTTCACATCTTTTTACGTGGAAAAACCACAATTGGACACCTCCAATTGTGATAAAAAAAAAACCACGGGCAACAGCCATAAGAACAATCCACTAAGAAGATTTAAAGGAATTACACAGGTGTACTCTCAATTATCTAGCGAATCCACAACGCCTAATTGAACCAACCTCTATGTGCCTCTTCCAACCCCATCTTCACCATGGAATTGTCTTTCTAATGAGCCACTCCAGAATCCACCGAAGCTTCAGGCTTGAATTCTTCAGAATCCACCGAAGAACAACTCTCTCTTTTGTTTAACAAACAAAACATTTGATGTATTCTCTTTTAGACCATGAGTTGAATACTCAATAAAAACATCAAAGAAAACCAACAAAATATCTCCAGATATAAACCTTAAGAACCACAAAGAAAATCTGGAGGAAAAATTAATGAGTAGTCTAGTTTTGGGAGAAAACCAACTACTTATAGAAAATCCAAATTAATCCTGTTTTTGGAAGAAAACCAACTTCTTAAAGGACTCCAAAATAATCCTAGTTTTGGAAAAAAATCAACTTCTTAGAGAAATCCAAAGTAATCCTAGTTTGACCCAACATGTGAATTTAAAAAATTACAACCTTGGGTTTGATCCATGGAATTTGACAACACAAAGTCCTAACAATCTCCCCCTTTGTCAAATCCTGGACAAAACCATGCTACAACAGTTTTCCTAACAAAAACACTAAAACAATTTTCCGATCAAAACAAGAATAACACCATCAACTAGGAACCAGCACTTATAACCAAATCTCTTTACAAACTTATTTCTCAAGGTCATGATCTGCAAAACAACTATTAGTGCCACAATCTCCAAAACAACTATTAGTCCCACAAGAGTATATGAAAAGGCAATAAACATATGGCTAGATTATCTTGAAGTATGAGATGAAAAACATGAATAGATGCAACTTGGAGATTTTAAGAACATGTAGCATGAAAACTTGAAAACTAAGACATATGCACCCAACACATGACATGAATTCATGAAAAACAAATTTCTCCCCCTATTTGTCACGAATTGACAAAGGAATCTCAAATAACAAAATCAAGATCAAAACCCACACAAGCAATGACATGGTAACAATTAACCAAACTCCCCCTCACTAAAAGCAACCACAAATACTGAAAAAAAAAATGAACAGAAAGAAAACTGACAAAAATAATATGGTGGAGCAAGCAAGGAATTCCAGATTTGTACCTTAAAAAACACAAGACTATCCAAGAAGTACAATTACTTGAAAACACAATGTGCACAGTCTGTAGAAGATTCCTCATAAAAGAAAGTGATGCATTATGTGAAAAGTATAGATCCCATGATAAAAGTGTGTGTGTGACTCTTGGGATTCAACAAACACTAGATTCAAATCCTAGTAGTGATATAAAAGTTGGACCTCCAACAAGAGAATCTAAGCACAACTAAGGAAAGTCAAACCACTAGGAATCAAGCGGTATTTGGTGAGTAAAGACGGAGGCTCCCCCTCAATCATTGAATCTTTTTTTTTTTTTTTTTCCTTTTTTTTCACATCTTTTTCTTTTCTTTCTTTTGCACATTTTTTTTTCCTTTCTTTTGCACATCTTTTCTTTTCTTTCTTTTGCACACTCATTGGCGGCTGACACGCTCAAGAGTATGGAAACTGAACCAGAGAAGCATGGATATAATAAGGATGGCCTGGTTGGTGACTCTGAGGTAGCCTTTTCCTCATGCCTGGACTACAAAGAATAGAGGGGAAAGTCATGGAGATGCAAAAAGATGAAAGGTGGTTAAGAGACTCAACATCACCCATGATATGCTAGTATAGGTCAATTCCTCTAGAAAAGCAAAAGATACAATACCAGAAATCCATAAGAAAAAAAAAATCACTAAGGCGGAAGACTCCGATATTTACTAATCCAAGAGTGTGTACAGAATGAGACATACTAATCAAAAAACACACACTCCAAAATGAGTAATGACCACAGAAAGCACACACATATTAACATGTAATGGATATTCTCATCAATTCCAATATGCACCAAGGACATCTCAAAAAAATTTCAAACTTGTACAACCATACTAAGAAAATCTTTTTGGGTTTTTTTTTATTTTTTTTTTCTAAACAAAGCAAGACAAAAAAACAAATATTCACACATTTTTTTTTCATTAAAAAAAAACACAGAGACCCAAAAAAAACTAAAAACAAATAAACAAATTAACACAAGTCAAGTTTTCTTACCCAAACTGCTTTAGTATGAACAAAGTTGTAAGAATTGCGGTTCTTGAGTGGTGTCTTGACGTTATGGTTCCCTTCCCCTTCAATGAGAACCCATCTTGACATGGTTTTCAACTTCCTATTCCTAAGTCTAGGTAAACACAATCTCTGTTCATGTTTGGTCTCAAGTGAATCAGAATAGCAAGGTTTATTATGACCCTTAACCTCCTTATGACTAATGAAGTGTCTCCTACCCTTTGAGATATTAGAATTTCTTCCATGTCTATGAGACACTCTCCCATGCAATTCATAACAATAAGGGCGTATGTGATCAAGCATACCACAATGATGACAAATAAAAACATGGTGTACCTTCTTTTCTTTTACCTTGCAAACTCTAGAAAGTTTGAGAAGTCCATTCTCATATTAAATTTTTTGTTCTCCTTTTCCTTGAGTTCTTGTATCATGAGATGTAGATGCATTCTATTTTTGCTCTTTGTTATCACCAAAGCCAATGCCACTCTTGTTAGAACAAATTTGTTGAGACTCAACGATATCCTCAAAAGTCTTTGATCCTTTGTTTCAAAGACCAATGGTAGCCATAGCACACTTGAGCTCTTCTTCTTTTTTGATCATTAGTTCTTCCAAAGCAACTTGAGACATCTCGAGAGTTTCAATCTTTTCTTCATATGTTGCATAAATTTGTTGTAGCTCATTCCTCTCTGTCTCACAAGTCAAGAGTTTTGCACAAAGAGCTTGTCGATCATTAGCTATCTTGATGGCATCAATCCTAGCCTCGGAAATCTCCTCCTTAAGTTTGACATTCTCACATTCACATGCTTTGAGTTTTGTTGTGAGTTTGTCATTTAATTTGAATAATTTAAGAGACTCCTTATACAACTTTTCATAAGCTTGTTCAAGCTCTTCATTATCACTCTCCGAGGATTCATCATTAGTGGTATTCTCAACCGACCTCTTTGAATCCATCACAAATCAAACAAGATCTCGTTCTAAAAAAATTTTTTTGTTTTAAACAAAATAGAACGACCTGCTTTGATACCAATTGAAAAATCTAGAAACCTCCTAGATGTTGATTTGTGATTATGTATCAATTTTAAGCAAAATATAACAATCCCAATAAAACAATCAAGACAAAGAGACACAACGATTTTACGTGAAAAAACCACAATTGGACACCTCCAATTGTGATAAAAAAAAAACCACGGGCAACAGCCACAAGAACAATCCACTAAGAAGATTTAAAGGAATTACACAGGTATACTCTCAATTATCTAGCAAATTCACAACGCCTAATTGAACCAACCTCTATGTGCCTCTTCCAACCCCATTTTCACCATGGAATTGTGTTTTTGATGAGCCACTCCAGAATCCACCGAAACTTCAGGCTCGAATTTTTCAGAATCCACCAAAGAACAACTCTCTCTTTTGTTTAACAAACAAAACCTTTAATGTATTCTCTTTTAGATCATGAGTTGAATACCCAATAAAAACATCAAAGAAAACTAACAAAATATATCCAGATATAAACCTTAAGAACCACAAAGAAAATATGGAGGAAAAATTAATGAGTAGTCTAGTTTTGGGAGAAAACCAACTACTTATAGAAAATCCAAAGTAATCATGTTTTTTGAAGAAAACTAACTTCTTAAAGGACTTCAAAATAATCCTAGTTTTGGAAGAAAATCAACTTCTTAGAGAAATCCAAAGTAATCCTAGTTTGACCCAACATGTGAATTTAAAAAATTACAACCTTGGGTTTGATCCATGGAATTTGACAACACAGAGTCCTAACAGTATGTTAAAAGTTACCTTTTATCATTTTATTATTATTATTTTTTTTGAGAAAATATGCAAAAAAAAAATAGAGAGGAGATGGGACTAAAAAAAGATCAAAAAGCCAAAAAAACTGTTTTTACCATGGAATTAGGTTAAAAGTCAGTTTATTGATTTTTTGACTTTTTTATGTCACATCATCTCTTTACTTTTTTGCACATGTTAAAAAAACATGTGCTAAAAATGTGCACCAAAAAAAAAAAAAAAACAAAACAAAACAAAACAAAATAAAACAAAACAAAATAAAAAAATGCTAAAAATTTGACTTTTAATCTATTTCCCAAAATAAGCCTTTATATCTTCTAAAAGCTAACAAAAAAAAGTTGTGAGTGGTGTTATTTCAATCAACAAAAATTTGAAGTAATGCTTCACGTCATTCACCATGTAATGTTTGGTTTTAAAAAATTGAGTTTTTTTTAATTTTCATATTTTTTTTTATTTTTAGTGAATTTTGACAACATTTTACTTAATTTTTTTAATTTTTATTTTTTAGATACACTTAATCTAAATACATTTAAAAAGTATTATATTTGTAAAAATTAAAAATTCATCAAATACAAAAAAAAAAAAATTTAAAAATATGAAAATTCAATACATTTTTGTATTTTATTCAATTCAATGAATTTTTTAAAAAGATTTCGTACCTTTTTTTTTTTTTTTTTTGGACCTTTTAAGTATACTAAGTGGATCAAAAAAAAAAATACAAAAATACAAATTCAAAATTACCTTTTAAGTATGAATTTTTTTACCTTTTAAGTATTTTAAAAAGATTAAGTGGATCCAAAAAAAAAAATTTAAATGATTAAAACATTTTAAAAAATCATTAAAAATACAAAAATACAAATTCAAAATTAAATATTCAAAAAACTATTTTTAAAAACCAAAAACCAAACCGGGTTACATTTTGACACTTGTTCTCTTCTCTCTTAAAGGCAACACAAAAATAGTGAGCCTTAGTATTTTAACCAATAAAAAATGTGGTAATTATAATTTAGTGAAACAGTTAAAAAATTATTACACTATAGATAAAAAAAAAAAATTTGGGCAACTCTAACATATAATGAGGACTTGCATCAAGCACATGAAAGACTTGCACTATGCACACAGAAAATTTACACTCCATGAAAATATTAAAGTTTTGTTTGGCATTGGCTAATAGAGTCAACTTTTTTGTGTTAGGACTTTTTTAGCCTGATTTTTTTTAACCTCGTTTGGTTTGGATTATTTGACCGTTTTTAACTATTGTGAAAGAAAAAGTGTAATAATTATGAGTGAGATATGATATTTTATCTTATTAACATATTTCATCTATTTTGTCATTTTCTACGTTTTTAACTCCAAAATGATAGCCAAACCAAGGCTAAAAAAAATTCAGTGTCCCCACGTATTTGCAATTTCTCCATAAAAAATTAATTTAAACACCACATAAGTACTCTGGGATCATAATTAATTTAAACACCACATAAATACTCTAGCATCATAATACAATTTCCCAACCACATATATCTCCTCAATGAATATACACACAGCACCTTTTTGTTAGGCTCTCAAGTTGCTTATGTCCTAAGAAAAGGACCAGAATTATTTATATATATCGTTTGATTGGGATGGGAATTGGTTTTTTAATTTTTTTGTTATTTTAGTTTGGGGTTAAAAAACTCGTTTGGGATAGATTTTTTGATTTTTGTGAGCGAAAAAATAAAATTATTATGGTTTGAATATGAGATTTTATCTTATTGCACAAAAATACCTATTTTATCTTTTTGTGATTATTTTAACCAAAATATCTCATATTAACATATACCAAACGAAGGCCATATATGTTGTGTGAGTTGTCCATTTTATTACTACAAAAATCTTGGGGGATTGACTTCTAGTAAATTTGGAAAGGTTTAACTTTTAAATTTTTTTCATTAAAATATGCGGTGAAAAAAAAATATATTTTTGGAATAATTATTTGATTTTTAATATAAAAAATGTACAAAAAATAAAAGAGAAAAAGAATCGTCAATTTTTTTATCTAATTTTTTAACTTCTTAAATTTTTAATTACCTTTTAACTATTTTATTAACTTCCCAAACTTGGTTGTCTTTAGTTGGCAACACATATGACACCTAATTTGGTAATATTTGTTTTGGAAAGTTAGTTGAAAGTTAATTTTTTGACTTTTTTTTAGAAACATGTAAAAAAATAAAAAGGTGATGTGACTCAAAATAGGTTAAAAATCAAAATTTGGCTTTTAACCAAATTCTCAAATTAAAAGCAACCTTTTAGGCCTATTTTAAGAAGTAGGTTTGAAACAAATTTTTTGGCTTTTTTGCTTTTTTTTTTTTTATTTAAAACAAATGTATAAAAAAATATAAAAATGATGTGATCCAAAAAAAGTCAATAAATCGTCTTTTAACCTAATTGCTAAAAGATGCTTAAGTCTCTTTTGGCAAAGAGAAGGGTGGTTTGGTATGATCTAAATAAGTGTACTTTTTGACTTTTTATGAAATATAGGTTGAGTTTTAAGTGATGTGTTACAGAGGTGATATGACTTAAATAAGATGGTGTGACTTAAATAGGATAGTGACTTTTTGACTTTTTAGCTTTTTTAGATCATGCCAAACAATGCCTCAGAGTGGCTTCTCCTTCTGCCACGTGGTAAATTTTTTCTATTCTAAAATTAAAAATATATATTATTTAAATGCGTGAGTAAGATTTGAACCCAAGACCTTGGATTTTATTTTATTTTATTTTATTAAAAATGAACACTCTTATCATTTAGACAACATACATATTATATTATTAATTTCTTTATTATTTATTTTTATGCTTACTTATCTAAATTACACACACATTACTTGTGCCACCCATTTACTTTCTAAAAGCTAACAAAAAAGTTACGGGTGGTATTATTTCAATCAACAAAAGTTTGAAGTGATGCTCCACATTAGGGGTGAAAAAAAAAAACCGTAAAACCGTTTGCACCGACCGAACCAGACTGAGTCGGCGGTTTTTGGTCGGTTTTATTCATTGTCCCGGTCTGATCGGTTCTGTTAAGGATAAAAAACCGAAGTTCGGTTTGGTTTTCGATCATTAAGATTTGGAAACCGCATGCACCAAACCGCACCAAATTAAAAGATAGTATGTATTTGATCTCAGCCATCCATGGAAATACCTAGAGCTAATCTAAGCCATTCATGCACATGTATATATATTCTTTTTTCATAAGTGCCTCTTCTATACCAGCAAAGAGTTATGTTCTCTCTCTCTTCTTTCTTATCCTCCTTTGCTTACGTTCTCTCTCTTCCTCCTTCACTGGAAGCAGTCTACTCTCACACTTCTACAATGCTATTAGCCCACTCTCTCACCACTTTGTGATTAACACAACAATCTCCATGGTTGATGACCATTGTTTGCTTCTCCATGGTTGATATCTTCCTCAAACCCTCTTTGTCTACATCAGTGCTTCTTTGTTATAGATCTGTGATCAAAAAAAAAAAATGACAAATTTAAGGTATGTTTTTATAATTTTTAGGGTTTAATTTGTTTTTGTTTTTGTTTTTTTGTTTTTGTAAACTTGGGTTTAATTGATGTTGAAATTGGGAATTTGTTGTTGCTTATTTAGGATCTCTGAAAACCTAATGATTCGTATATTTCTTTCTTCGGTGATGGTATATTTCTTTTTAAATAGCAGTCTTGTTTGTTCTGACTTTGTAGGCAAAACTAAGCCTAAGACAAACTAAGGTCAAGGACTGTCACCATGATCCTAAAAAATATAGCATAAACTGATGCCACCGAACCGTACCGAACTGGCAAAGTGCATAATGGTTTGGTTCGGTATATATTAATGGTCGGTCTGTTTCGGTTTGTTGGATTAGAAAACCGATATCATCGGTTCGGTGGAAAAATCACTAAAAAACCGACCGAACCGAACCGTTTTCACCCTTACTCCACATCATTCACCATGTAAGGTTTGGTTTTAGAAAACTGAGTTCACGTTTTTGGAAATTGAATTTTTTATTTTTCGTATTTTTTTAATGAATTTTTGTTTAATATTTTACACAAATTTTTTTTATTTTTTAGATATACTTAATCTAAATGCGCTTAACAAGTATAATATTTGTATAAAAAATTAAAAAATTCACCAAATGCAAAAAAATAAAAAATGAAAAATAAAAAAAATATGAAAATTAAATACATTTTCATATTTTATTGTATTCAATCAATTTTTTAAAGAATTTTGTACTAATTTTTTACTTTTGAAGTATATTAGGATTGAGTGGATCTAAAAATTTTTTAAAAAATTGATTAAAACATTTAAAAAAATCATTCAAAATACAAAAATACAAATTGAAAACTCAGAAAACTGACAACCAAACAGGGTTACATTTTGGGGTGGTGTTTATGTGTGCAACACTTAAGGGTTTGCACACCATATGTAGCCTTATTTATAGCAATTAGATTAAAATAAATTGATCATGACTATTGAATTTTTAATGTTAAAATAAGGCTTCCCATTCAACCAGTTACTCGTACATTTTTGTGTTGTTAAATATTTTTACAAACAAACTTTTGCGAATTTTGTGTTAACTTACACATTTATGTAACATAACTTACGTGAATTTGTGAAAATTTATGCATTTTTATGAAATCAAAATTTTCTTCGAGGACTTACTCGTATTTGTGTTCACTTACGCATTTTTGTGAAATCACTTACATGAGTTATGAAAACTTACGCATTTTTGTGTTGTTCTAAACTTTTGAGAATAAATTTATGTAATGCCTTAAAATAATTACAATAATCCATCCACAATATCAATAAACGACAACAATGATAAAGTAATTATCTTCAATTAAATCCAATTGAGTTACAAAAGAGAAACATATGCGGTATACATTCATATGCCAGGCCTTGAATCTATAGCATATGTTGCGAACAAAAGAAAAAGAATGGAAGTTACACAAATAAGAAATGCCCTAAGGGCTTACAACTTTCCAGGACGACACTTGGTTATAACAAAAGTGGACTTGAGTCTAATACAGTTTAAACCATTGGCTTGTACAAAAATAAATACAATAGACAAAAGAAGCTCTCGCTTCAAGTCCTCCCATGCTATTGCCTTAGTAGATGCATATCATCAGCACTTGAAATGTTTTTCCCATATAGGGTGAGCCAAAGCCTAGTAAAAATAATGCAGCATAGTATATGAATTTTAACAAAGCTATAAGGTGAATGCATAGGCAATGCTCGTGCCAAAACATTTTACGTCTCTTTCCAAAACCATATAATGCCAAATTAATATCATGGTTCATAAATCATTTTCTTTACAATAAAAAATAGGACAGTGAATCACACTCTTGGAATTTCAAAACAATACAACTTTTTTCGAAAATTTCGTCCGAAGAAAACTGTAAATCGGGACTCATGTAAACGTAGGCTATACAAGCACTACTATTACCATTTCACGGAAAATTCGTTCACAGGATCGGCACCCATGTATACGTGCGATTTTTGGGACTTTCATCCTAGACACACAGGCCAACTTATTTGATGTAACAACAATTGCTTCCCAGATTCACTCATATTCTCAAAATAGTAACATTTCCAATGTATAAATGTGAGATAATGCTCAATGCAAATGAATAAGAAAATAGTTTCAATTCTTCTAATTCACAAGCAATTTCTACAACAGTCATATATATTTTCCACCGATAGCCTAAAATAGATATTTCTAAATAGATAATTTATATTCCATAAAGATAAACTTTCCAAATTTCAAGAGGTAAGTGATAATACATATTCAACTCTACCATCCTCATCAATATCAATCCAATTTCATAATTTTAACATCAATTTCATAATTTATACGAAATCAATATTTGAGGCATTTAGGGTGAAATTCTTATTCTTTTCAAAATCAACCCTAAGTATCAAAAATCAACCATTTTTACCCAACTCAACATTATTTCCAACATTAAAATCATTTCCAATAATCTATTTGAAAAACTCCTATTTTGATTTTCAACCAAAACCCTCGATTTGTTTAAAAAATTCTCAAAATCACAATATTGTTTAGAAATCACAAATAACTAAGTTAAAACTTATAGAAAGTGTGAAGCCCAAAGACACCGAAAATCACCTTTGCGCTGGTTAGAACGAAGCTCTCGTCGAGCTTTATCTTTTTAACAAAGGTACACGGGTGAAAAGATCAATAGATCTATGTATATTCAAGGGAAATAAATGAGTTTTAGAGAGAGAGGGAAAGCTATTAGGGTTTTAAAATGTTTAGAGTGAGAGAGGTGAAAAGTGACTCAAAATGAGTCATTCTGAACCGATGTACACATAATAATTCGGCGCAAGATGTGTCGCTCAGCGACCAGACACAATAAGTTTTCTTGCCGAGCTCAATACAAACTCCCAAAGGCTTTTACAGAGGTCGTTGTTCGAGCGCAAGAAACTTCGCTTGAGCAAATAATACAAACTTCCAATATTTTTGTAGACTTGTAAAAGTATTGGAGGTTCACAAAGACTGTTTGAGTGCAAGAAGTAGCGCTCGAGCGAAGAAACAAAATATGGGCAACAAAAGTTTGAAAAACAAGCTATTAACCTATTCCAAACGCAATCAATACATATTAAAAGCCAAACTCAAAGAGATATAAGGGTAAACAAGACATAAATAACTATATAAGACAATGAAATCTAGATCCAAAACAACAAATGGGTCAGGTTTAAACTAGAATCGCTATAATTTACGTGAATTTTGTGTTAGCTTACGTCTTTTTGTGAAATAGCTTACGTAAGTTGTGAAAACTTACACATTTTTGTAAAATCAAAGTTTTCTCCAATGATTTACTCGTATTTGTGTTCACTTATCCATTTTTGTATAATCATTTATGTGAGTTATGAAAACTTATGCATTTTTGTGAAATCAAAGTTTTCTTCAATGACTTACCCGTATTTATGTTCACTTATGCATTTTTATAAAATCACTTACATGATTTATGAAAACTTAGGCATTTTTGTATTGTTCTAAATTTTTAGGAACAAACTTACATGAATTTTGTGTTAATTTATACACTTTTATGAAATCACTTAGGTGAATTGTGAAAACTTGCGCATTTTTATGAAATTGAAGTTTTCTCCAATGATTTACTTGTATTTGTTTTCACTTATACATTTTTGTAAAATCACTGACGTAAGTTGTGAAAAATTACGCATTTTTTTATTATTTTAAATTTTTTGGAACAAACTTACAAGAATTTTGTGTTAATTTATGCATTTTTGTGAAATCACTTGCATGAATAGTAAAAAGTATGCATTTTTGTAAAATCAAAATTTTCTCTAATGACTTATTCGTATTTATGTTTACTAATGTATTTTTGTAAAATCACTTACGTGAGTTGTAAAAATTTATGCATTTTTGTGAAATTAAGGTTTTCTCCAATGACTTACTCGTATTTGTGTTCACTTACGCATTTTTATCAAATCACTTACATGATTTGTAAAAACTTATGTATTTTTGTGTTGTTCCAAATTTTTGAGAATAAACTTAAACGAATTTTGTGTCAACTTATATATTTTTGTGAAATCACTTACGTGAGTTGTAAAAACTTACGCATTTTTATGAAATCAAAATTTTCTCCAATGACTTATTCGTATTTTTATTCACTTATGCAATTTTGTTAAATCATTTATAAGAGTTGTGAAAAGTTACGCATTTTTGTATTGTTCTAAATTTTTGGAAACAAACTTATGTGAATTTTGTGTTAACTTATGTATTTTTGTGAAATTACTTACGTAAATTGTGAAAATTTACGCATTTTTGTGAAATCAAAGTTTTCTCTAACGACTTATTTGTATTTGTATTCACTTATGCATTATTGTGAAATCACTTATGTGAGTTGTGAAACCTTATACATTTATGTAAAATCAAACTTTTCTTCAATGATTTCTTCGTATTTGTATTCACTTACACATTTTTGTGAAATGACTTATGTGATTTGTGAAAATTTATGCATTTTTGTGTTGTCCTAAATTTTTGAGAACAAACTTATGCAAATTTTATGTTAACTTATGCATTTTTGTGAAATCAATATTTGTTTTCCAATAACTTACTTGTATTTGTGTTCACTTACATATTTTTGTGAAATTACTTAAGTGATTTGTGAAAACTTACTTATTTTTGTGTTGTTCTAAATTTTTATAAACAAACGTACCTGAATTTTGTGTCAACTTATGCATTTTTGTGAAATTAGTTACACGAGTTGTGAAAACTTATGTATTTTTGTGAAATCAAAATTTTCTCCAACGACTTAATCGTATTTGTGTTTACTTACTCATTTTTGTGAAATCACGAACGTGATTTGTGAAAATTTATGCACTTTTGTGTTATTCTAAATTTTTATAAACAAACTTACGCAAATTTGTGTTAACTTACGTAATTTTGTAAAAATACTTACGTGTATATAATATAGTCTATTATTTTAATAGTGTTTACCTGTAAGTTGACCTACTTAGCAGGTCAACAATGTATAACTTTTAACACAAATTTGTATAACTATTAACACAAACTTATATAACCTAAAAAAAAAAAAAAATGTATAAGAAAATATGTATTATGCAAGGCATGCCTAAGAATCCTCCACATGTTTGACACTTGTTCACTTCTCTCTTAAAGACAACACAAAAATAGTGAGTCTTAAGAGTATTTTAACCAATATAAAATGGGGAAATTATAATTTAGTAGAGCAGTAAAAAAACAATTACACTACAGATAAAATCTTTTTTTGTGCAACTCTTAACATATAATAAAGACTTGCACTATGCACACAGGAAATTTGCACCCCATGAAAATACCCACACAAAAAAAAATAATAATAATAAATAAATAAAATAAAATAAAATATTACTATCACACTTATTTGTAATTTCTCTATAAAAAATTAATTTGAACACCACATAAATTTACTCTACAATCATAAACAATTTCCCAACCGCATATATCTCCTCAACGAATAATATTATACAAACATAATATTTATAATAAATTTCATATAGAATAACACGAGCTTTTGTGATTATTTTATTTTAAATCATAATATTTATTATAATTTATAATTATAATATTATCATTATCAAATTATTTTGGATATGTTTTAAATATAATTTTTATTTATTTATTATAATCATTTATAGTCCTCAATTTGACCCGATCCCACACGCTTTGAATATTCATTAGAACAAGAATTACTGATTCTCCTACATTTGTCATTGCATTCATATTGATTTCGTGGAAGATCGCTATGCTACAGTTGGACCAAGACAGGTATTTCCTCAGGTTATAGGTTATGTGTAGTTGGAGAATTTAATGATTGAAATAGAAAGAGAAAAAGAAATACAAATTCACTTTTTGTTTGATTGCAATGGAAAATACAGAGAAAGAAAATAAAAGAAAAATGCAATATCATTTTTTGTTTTTTGAGTTCAGGTTCTTTTCTTTATTCATTTCCTAACTCAATTAAACATAGTTTGAAATTTGAATCTTATCAATTCTTTCTCATTTTCTTTCTACTTCACTTTTTCTTTCATTTCCTTAATCAAATTCTTCAACCAAATACACCCATATTGTTCTCGTAACTTGATCTTCAATGATTCACCACTATGAAAATAACAATTAGAAGTAATTTCATAAGGAATACATATCATATAATTTAGTAAGTACATGAATGATAATAGGATAAATTACAATAAATCTTATTAAAACTCATTTGCACTTTATTCTCTTGAACTTCAAAAGGCAAAACTTTACCTCAGGTCAAACTATTATCTTGTTACTCTTAAAACTTTCTTAAGGTTCTATTAAAGATTTAAATAGAATCAAATAGAATCATGCCAGGTGTAAAGCGTATAGCACTAATTGATTTCTTAGGATAATAATACTCTTATCTAATAATCTCATTTGCACTTTGTCTTTTTTATTGTAGTGACAAAATGTAAACAAAATCACCATATAAGAGTATTATTATCTTAAAATTTTAAAAAATGTGTCATGTACTTCTTTATATATAATTTAATTTATGTACATCCTTAATAAAATTATAACAAAAAAGAATTAACTGTAATAAGATAATACTATGAAGTGATTAACTATTGAGTTTTAAAGTTCAAGCAGACAAAATGCAAAAAGAATCATAGTTCAAAGAAATTCATTATAATTTATCCATGATAATAAATTGCAAATTGCGCTATGCACATGAATGGTAATAAAATACAAATTACAAATGGTAGTCAATTTTAATAATTTTATTTTGGAGTAAAATTGTAATAAAATCTTTTAAAATATGGGGTGCCCAACCAAATAATTAGATTGCATTTAGAAGTCAAGGAGACTTAAATGCTAAGTAGCATTAACACTTCTATAAAAGAGATGTGTCGTATTGGACACTCCTATTGAATGACGATAGCTGCTTAGAAATATGTCTGACACTCCTTTAACATATGTTAATTTAAAATTTTAAATCCGTAATATCAGACATTTTATTGATACTTCATGGACACTTTTTAAATTCTCCTAACACAACTTATGTCATAAATCTCTTTTTCATAACAATGTCATACATTATTTGAATTGCAACTTGTGTACTAATATGTTTTAAAGCATTACAAGATGAATATGTGATATGTATTTCATTTTTTAAAATACAATTCTACATAAATGATATATTGATGTTTAAGTTATGTAATATGACTATATAATTTTAAATTAGTGTTATGTTACTCTCTTCTTTTTTTTCTCTCTCTCTCTCTCTCTCTTTTTTTTTTTTTTCCGTCATTACCATTGAATAAATTATTCATATATCTATATATATATTTTACATATAATAAGTGTATATATATTTTACATATAATAAGTGTATAAAAATATATAATTTTTAATATGCTGCATGTGTATTGTGTCCTATTTTCTTTTTTCTTTCTTTTTATTTTCAAATAATCATGTCAACATATTCATATCTTGTTTGTGTTCTGTTGCGTGTCCATATATGTGCTATGTTTTTTTTTTTTTTTTTTTTTTAATCGGCAAAACTAAGAAGCTTCATTGATGTAAAATATAGTACAAAGTACAAGACAAAATACGTCAATAAAGAAAGACAGGTGCAAAAGCATCACAATGGGTTGAATCATTCCAACTAGGTTGGCACAAAAAAACTCATCCTATCATTTGCTAGCACCCCCAGAGTTGGTAAGCAACCAACTGAAGAAACAGAAAGGAAAACAAAAAACAGCATAGCATAGTGCAGATTCACCCCCCCTCCCCAAAAAAAAAAAAAAACAAATGCTGCTGCATAACTAGATCATTCACAATGTCACATAGAGAGCAACAACAGGTTCAGCTCATAGAGATAGAACAAACAGATCATGCACACCAAACAGCAGAGTAGAGTGCAAATTCACCCTCCCAAACATTATTACGGCAGTGCAGAAGTAACACCCATTAGTGCAGCAGCTCAACAACAGATTTAGATCATACGTAACAGATAGAACAAAACTTAACAGATCATATACACCAACTACACCAGATCACCAGACCAATCCCAAACATTAGTGCAGTTCAAAAAATTTCAACAACAGTTCAAACCACAGAGAAAATTTCAGAAACAGGACAGATATAACAAATAGAACAAACATGCCTTACACAAGCTCATGCATCATTTTTGTTACACAACAATTAGGTCCATCAGTTGCACAACCAATAATTCCAACAACAAATAAGCCCATAGCTAGGCAGCCAATAATCAAACACCCAGCCTACTCTGTTCCACCCAGCAGATCAAGCAACAACAGGTTGCTGCTACATAATCAGATCATGCCCCAAACCAGTGAGCAACTAGCAACACACACAGAAAATTTCTGAAACAGGACAGATATAACAAATAGAACAAACATGCCTTTACACAAGCTCATGCGCCATTTTTGTTGCACAGCCAATAACCAAACACCTAGCATCAATCAACACACCAACAGCAGCCTACTCTGTTCCACCCAGTAGGTAATCAGAAAAATTTACAGATCAAGCAACACCAGCAAAATTTACAGATCAAGCTGTTAGGTTCCACAGCCCATTGTCAAATGGAGCTACCATTCTTGATAGTGGCTCACCCGCTCTTCCACTTCACTCACCCTTCCACTTCACCTACCCCAGTAACTAGTGGAAGGAAGTAGGTGATGGCCAATTACATCCTCCCTCAATTGTGTATAAATTGAGGTGAGGAGGAGAGGGTTATACAACACAAACACAGAAAAAGAGAAGCTGTGAGAGAAGTGAGAAGTGAGAGTTCTATAGAGAGATTGTGAGGTGTGAGTTGTAATCTCCCTCCGGGAAAATTCTATAGTGAATAGCTCTCCGTGGACGTAGGCATTTGCCGAACCACGTAAATATTGTTGTGTTATTGTGTGTGATTGATTTCTAGTGTCTCACAGCCCCAACAAGTGGTATCAAAGCCATTTCGGTTGCGTTTTGAAACAAAAATTCGAAACTGCCCGTAAATCAATTTGCTCGAAATTCAGTTTTGAGCATACCAGAAGCAAGGACTCATCGAGAGGAGTCTAGAACAGAAAAAGAAGAGCCCTGACAAAGCTCCACGCTCTCACGCTGCATCGGGTGAAGCGGCGAGCCCACCACTCGCGCGCGCCTCCACGCCGCCAATTTGCGACGGCGTTACTCCACGCGCCACACGCTGCTCGCAGAAGAAGACGGCGAAACGCGTGCCACGTCATTGACACGTCTACGCCACGTCTGCGCCACGTCATCGACACGTGTCTGACACGTCATCGGCGTTGACCAAGCCGCTGACCGAGCCGTCGAGCCGCCGAGCCGAGCCGTTGATCGCGCCGCCTGCGCCATTGACAGCGCCAATTGACCGAGCCGTTGGCCGGGGAATCATCCGGTGCTGCGCAGGCGCACCTGCTTTCGCAGATCAGAACCGTCTAAACTGTTTTGGCTCAATCTGAGTCATTTTGAGTCCGTTTTTGGCGATCCAATAGTGGTTTCTAATTATTTGGAGTATTCCGGACATATCTGTACGGTCAGATTTTGCAAATCAGATTTGAAAAATTTTCAGTTTGTATTTGGACAGTCCGAAGTGTTTTTCCGGCTAATTTGACTAGTCCGGACTCAAAAGCGAAGCCTATTTTTTTTTAAGACAAGTGTTGATGGGGGAATCACCGTTGCCTTTAGGATCTATGTTCAAGTTAACTCCTTCCAATTATGCAATTTGGAAGTCACGGATGGAAGACATCCTGTTTTTAAAAGATTTGCATGACCCCATTTTTATAAAAGGGGTTAAACATGAAGGAATGAAAGATGATGACTGGATAAAGATGAACCGCAAGACTATCGCTTGCATCAGACAATGGATAGACCACAGTGTGTTCCATCATATTGCCGAAGAGACAGATGCCTATACTCTTTGGACAATATTAAGCAACATGTACCAGTCAAAGACCGCCCGAAACAAAGCCTTGGTGATGAGAAGGCTAGTAAATTTGAAGTTGAAGAATGGTGTGTCTATTGCTGAGCACACCAGTGAATTCAAAAATCTGGTGAATCAACTTGCAACCGTCAAGATGGAGTTAGACGATGAAATGCAAGCCGTTCTACTGCTCAGTTCTTTACTTGATAGCTGGGAGACGTTGGTGGTTTCTCAAAGAACTCGCACTGTAAGGAAAACTGACTATGAGCATGGTCACTGACACCATGTACAACGAAAAGACAAGGCGGAAAGACTCGGGTGGAGATCAATCCCATGTTTTCGTCACAGAAAATAAAGGCAGAGGCAGAGACAGAGGAAGAAGCAAAAGCAGAGGACGTAGTAGAGGAAGATTTCAAGACAGAGGGAAATCCAAAGAAGGTACAAGCCGAAGTTCAAGTGTTACCATTGTGGCCAAGAAGGTCACATAAAGAAATCGCTATGCCTTGAAGGAGAACAAAAACAAGGTAATAGACAACCAAAGACTAAGATGGGAACATCAGAGTTATCGCCTTAGAGGATATTGCATTATTCTCTGTTGAAGAAGAAGAATGCCTTCATATGTCGACAATGACACCGAAAGTGGGTGGTAGATATAGCCTTCCTACCACGCCACACCGGAAAGAGTTCTTCAAGACGTACCAAGCCGAGATTTTGTACAGTGAAGATGGGCAACTCGCTTTTCAAAGATTGTGGGAATCGGTGATGTTCGCATCCAAACCAAAGTTGGGTGCATGATGGTGTTGAAAGATGTCGCATGTTCTGATTTACGCTGAATCTTATCTCGTGGATAGCCTTAGATCGACAAGGCTATGAGAACTGCCTGCAAAGGCATGTGGAAGTTGAAAAAGGGATCTCGGTGGTAGCAGAGGACAGCAAGTGGTACTTTGCACAAGACTCATGTGGAGGTGCATTCAGATAGCCTCAACGCAGCAGAAGATGAGGCATCACCAAATTTGTGGCACAAAAGGTTGGGTCATATGAGTGAGAAAGGGTTGCAAATTCTGGCAAAGAAGTCACTTATTCCCTTTGCCAAAGGTGGGAAATTGAATCCTTGTGACAATCGCAGGCGGAAAGCAACATAGAGTCGTTTTTCATTCATCATCTAGAAGACAATCAGAGTTGTTGAGCAGAGTATACTCTGATGTATGCGGTCCCATAGAAGTGGAATCATTGGGTGGCAGAAAATACTTCCTGACATTTATTGATGACGCATCACGGAAGGTATGGGTTTATATCCTAAGAACCAAAGCTGAGGTGTTCCAGCATTTTCAAACATTTCATGCTATGGTGGAAAGGGAGACCGGAAAGAAGCTGAAATGTCTCCGAACAGACAATGGAGGCGAGTACACGTCAAAGGAGTTTGAAGCCTACTGTGCTACTCGTGGCATCCGACATGAGAAGACTGTTCCTGAAACCCCACAACACAATGGTGTAGCCGAAAGAATGAACCGGACCATTGTGGAGAAGGTTAGATGTATGCTAAAAATGGCAAAACTGCCAACGCCATTTTGGGGAGAAGCTGTTCGTGTTGCATGCTATTTGATCAACAGATCGCCATCAGTTCCACTGAATTTTGAAATTCCAGAGAAAGTATGGTCTGGAAGGGAGATTTCTTACTCTCACTTGAGAGTGTTTGGGTACAAAGCATTTGCACATGCATCCAAGGAGCACAGATAGAAGCTAGATGATAAAGCTACTCCATGTATCTTTATTGGCTATGAAGATGAAGAATTTGGATACGGATTATGTGATACGAAAAACAAAAAGTTCATTCGAAGCCGAGATGTGATATTTCAAGAAGGCCAGACCTTAGCAGACTTTGGGCAACTAGCCAAACCCAAAGTTAATGATGTTCTAGACCTTGTTCCCAATCCTGCACCATCACAGCATGCCACTCATGAAGAAGAGCTACCGCAGCATGCAGCCAATGATGTAGAGTTGCAAGATGGATTGCCAGAAGAAGAAGATCCAGAAGAAGAGGGTGTTTAGCAGGGGGAGCCACAACCCCCTCCGCCAGAGACTGTTGGTCCACAGCCATAAGATCAACAAGAGAGTCTAAGCCGCCGCCAAAATACCCTACTTGATTATATTTTGCTTATCGATGAGGGGAGCGTAAAGTTTTCAAGAAGCTCAGAATCATAAGGAGAAGAGTAGCTAGCATCAAGCTATGCAAGAAGAGATGCAGTCATTGCAGAAGAATCAGACTTATGATTTGGTAAAACTTCCCTAGGGTCGAAAACCATTGCAGAACAAATGGGTGTTCAAGTTGAAGAAAGATGGCAGCGGAAAGCTAGTCAAGTATAAGGCTCGTTTGGTTGTTAAAGGTTTCAGGCAGAAGAAAGGTATTGATTTTGACGAAATCTTCTCGCCAGTTGTGAAAATGAAATCCATTCGAGTAGTTTTGGGACTAGCAGCCAGTTTGAATTTGGAACTTGAATAGATTGATGTGAAGACGGCATTTCTCCATGGAGATCTGAAGGAAGAAATTTACATGGAGCAGCCAGAAGGTTTTGAAGTAAAAGGGAAAGAAAACTTAGTCTGCAGATTGAAGAAGAGTCTTTATAGCCTCAAACAAGCGCCTAGACAGTGGTACGAGAAGTTTGACTCATTCATGGTGGGTCATGAGTACAAGAGAACTGCTGCAGATCAGTGTGTCTATGTCAGGAAATTTCCCGATGGAAACTTCATCATACTTCTGCTCTATGTTGATGACATGCTAATTGTTGGACAGGATGCCACAACAATCAGATCACTGAAGAAAGAGTTATCACAGTCCTTTGACATGAAGGACCTAGGCCCTGCACAGCAAATGTTGGGCATGCAAATTGTGCGTGACAGGAAAGCCAAGAAATTATGGCTGTCATAGGAGAAGTACGTTGAACGGGTGATTGCAAAGTTCAACATGAAAGATTCCAAGCCAGTCAATACTCCGCTGGCTAATCATTTCAAGCTAAATAAGAGTTCTTGTCCCTCCTCTACTAAAGAAAGAGAAGAGATGGAGGCTATTCCCTACTCATCCGCCGTAGGGAGTTTGATGTATGCAATGGTGTCTACCCGACCAGATATTGCTCATGCTGTTGGAGTAGTAAGCAGATTCCTTTCCAATCCAGGAAAAGAGCATTTGGAAGCAGTCAAGTGGATTCTGAGGTACCTCCAGGGTATGGCAAAAATGTGTTTGTACTTTAGAGATGCTAAACCAGTCTTGGAAGGCTATACGGATTCCGATATGGCGGGAGATCTTGATGGTAGAAAATCTACATCAGGATTTCTATTCACTTTTGCAGGGGGAGCTGTGTCTTGGCAGTCCAAGTTACAGAAGTGTGTTGCATTATCCACAACCAAGGCAGAATATATTGCCGCAGCGGAAGCTGGGAAAGAGATGTTATGGTTGCAACGGTTTCTCCAAGAGTTGGGATTAAAGTAAGAAAAGTTCATAGTACATTGTGATAGCCAGAGTGCCATAGACCTGAGCAAGAATTCGATGTATCATTCTCGCACAAAGCACATTGATATTCGGTATCATTGGATACGCGAAGTGATGGAAAAGCAGTTATTGGAACTGATCAAGATCCATACAGATAACAATCCAGCTAACATACTGACAAAGGTAGTCTCGAGAAACAAACTCGAAATCTGCAGAGACATTGCCGGGATGGACTTCAAATGAGAAGTCAGCTCCATATGGGCGTGGAGGGGGAGAATTGTTAGGTTCCACTGCCCATTGTCAAATGGAGTTACCACTCTTGATAGTGGCTCACCTACTCTTCCACTTCACCCACCCTTCCACTTCACCTACCCCATTAACTAATGGAAGGAAGTAGGTGATGGCTAATCACATCCTCCCTCAATTGTGTATAAATTGAGGTGAAGAGGAGAGGGTTATACAACACAAACACAGAGAAAGAGGAGCTGTGAGAGAAGTGAGAAGTGAGAGTTCTATAGAGAGATTGTGAGGTGTGAGTTGTAATCTCCCTCCGGGAAAATTCTATAGTGAATAGCTCTCCGTGGACGTAGGCATTTGCCGAACCACGTAAATATTGTTGTGTTATTATGTGTGATTGATTTCTGGTGTCTCACAGCCCCAACACAAGCAGCCTACTTTGTCAAAATAAGCCCATAGCTAGGCAGCCATATATGTGCTATGTATGTGATATATTGTAGCTTATATGACCACTTGAGGCCCTTTTAGTCAGATGATCAACCTTTGCAATAAAGGAGGCTTTGTGAAAACTAGCGTTTTCTGATTTATATGAAGCCCTTAAGCAATCAGCTAATCCATGGACATTTGAACCTGAATATCTATATATATATATAAAGGTACAATATTTGATGGAAGAAGGGGAGATCATTTGGAACAAACTGTCATAACAGGCATCTGGGAATAGAATTTCAAAAATACAGATACCAAACCCAAAGAATTCTAATTAATATCCTAGTCCAATACTGACTCAAAGCACTGATAAATTGTGTGAAAGCTCATAGGGCTCTTAGAGTTGGGTGGAGTAGCAAACCCAAAACTTACATCGGTAGATGAATTTCCACTGGGGTATGTCCATGTGTTTGAGTGATGAATTGCCAGCACTGAAGAGTTATTGGTTTTGCTTCTGAGGATCAAATTAAAAATGTCAAGCTGGAAGAGTAGTAATCCAAAAAAATTGCAATACCAGCATTGAAATCAACAATATATTACTCTAATGTTGCTGCATATCAAGCAAATTATTGCAATAAAAGCCATCTATTCAAGGTAATACTTTCAGATACATGATTACTTAGCTCAACTGGAAGTTATTTAGTCTCTTCATCATGTTCTGAATTGAAAATGCACACACACTCACGCACAGGCATATTCTTTGCTATATAGACATCCTCATTTAAATGCTCAATCAAATAGTGAGATACACATGATCAGGTCCAATCATAATTCTATACAAACTCATGAATCAACCTTATGATATACACAAATTTATGGCCTCTTTTGAGAAGTTGGCTATTTTAGTAGGTTAAAATTTTTGTATTTAAGAAGATAATTAGATTTTTTTATAGTTAGATGTGATGTTTGTGAGAAAAAAAATGAAATGATTATGGGTTTAATGTAACATTTTATCTTATTGACTATTTTAGTCTATTTTGTCTTTTTTTTGAATTTTAGCCTAAAAAAGCCATAAACCCACTTCCAAACAAGGCCTATGTAAACTGAGTTTTTCTCTAGATAACCTTAACAAAGTAGTACAACCAAATCTGCATTAGTTTACACTAAATGAGGTAGTTGAAGGAAACAATTCAACTGTAACTTCAAAACTGCATTCTTTATCATAAAAGAATTAAAAATAAATAAAAACAACTTCAAGGCTACATTATTAATCATAAAAATAATCAAAAACAATTAGAGAGATACATAAAGGGAGAGGACGGAAGAAATATGTTATCCATTGATTGGATTTTCTTGGAAGCTGAATTCCAACCATTTGAAGCCTTATCCAAACCACAAAACGCATAACCAACTGTCTTGATCACATATATTGCACCATGGAGCAACTCACAGATGGACATTCTTAATCATTGTAAGTTTAAAGAAAGAGAAAAACATTGTCTTCTTCCAGTGAGCAGATATTCCAAATTATCAACAGATCAGCACATTCATTTAGAAGTCTCCAAATTCCATATGTTAAGCTATAATCTCATACAAAAACTTTCAATGATATTGAAATAGGCTTTAATAGGACAATATGAAAACAAAATATTTAAGTTTCACCTTTTCCCATACTCCTAGGCAAACTGCTTAGAAGTCCATAACCTATCTCTAAAAAGAATTCTGCTGATGAATGAAAATGATTTGAACAAAGTTAGGTTCAAATATAACTGTAATTCAGGTAAAAAATCTCACGAAGTTCCAGAATGTGATAGAATCCATGGACATGGAACCAGGAATCAAGGAACAAATTAATAAGTCAATACTAACATAAATTATAAGTTAAAAAACACGGACACTTCTAAGAAGGTAGTGTGTTGCGTCCTTGCTCATGGAACACTTATCAACTCTCATTAAACACACCTCAAATATGTCCCACTATTTTTTTTTAGAATGTTCTAGGTTTGAACACACGCTAGACGCTTGAAGAACACGTGCACATTGCTTAGACACACGTGAAATACAACACAACTTTGAATAAAAATAACTTGAAGTCCAATAATAAAAGAAAACTAATGTTAATTTATATCTATTTTCCTCGTTTAAAATTTTAAAATTAGTATTGCATTGCATTTTGTTATTGTTTTTGAATTAAATAGCTTCATAGGTGACATATAATTAGTGTTTATCCTTATATATGACATAAATAAATATATAAACTATATGTTTTGCATGTATCCTCCAAGTGTCGTGTTTTACATTTTTTAAAAAATTTACGTGACAGCGTGTCGATGACGTGTCACGTGTTCATATCAGTGTTTCTTAGATTACAAGAATCCGGTTTAATTGACAGCACATTTCGCTACAAATTCCCAAATTTTTGAACATCATTTCAACATTTTGAAAATCAAATAACAATTATAACAATTTTTAGGAAGAAAACAAAGAGGACTCCCCAATAACACCCTCAAATATGTATCAATCTTCTCAAGAACCATCATGGCTCCAAACGTTGACATCTAAAGAGACATACTAAAATTTCCAAGGAAACTTTCCCAAACTTTTCTTCTCTTTGAAACCTTCACTACAGAAATGAAATGCATTCCAAATATTATCAGTAAATTAGACCAACTTTTAGTCATAAAAGTTGATTTCTAAAATTGTTCTGTATGTGTTTCATATTTTGAAAATATTGTTCGAATTCAGGTTAGTACTGATGGGATAAATTAGATCATCATCTATACAAAACAAAGGCTCAAGGAAGTTAAGAATCTGTGAGATCCTAGTACATTGTATTAAAACAGCCTTGCCGATTTTGTATGCCTCTTTTCTATACTGCAGTTTGTAGATCCCTACATCACATAAGTAAATTACTTTGGGGAAAAAAGAAAACTCATACCTCATCTAATTGCCTAATATAAAAGAGTTGGTTGAGTGGAAAAAAAATTACAGAATCAACTTTGGTTTAAGATCATTGCTTTGGGGGAAGCTAGAATTGATGTCTCCCAATACAAACTACCGCTGTCTTATCATGCCATGCTTTTGGCATGTTTGGCAACCTTTTGCATCCTCTATGCAGTCCTTAAGGATGGTTAGCCAATAATAAGAGTGTCTTCGAAGTAACCATCTCATCTTAACTCCAAGCTGGTGAGCAACACAAGTGCCCTCATGTACTTCAGCCATAGTAGTTAAGCTTCCTTTGGTCCCAAACACTCTAATAAGAGACCATTTGCTCCTCTTTTGTAAAGAGCATTCCCGTACACTATGTATTGCATGGACTGTAATTTAAGCTTTCTGCTGGCCTTCAAAGATAGACCAATTAAATACTAAGGGCTTGTTTGGTTTGTTTTTGAGAGAGTTATTTTTGAAAAAATTTGGGAGAGTTGTTTTAGAAATTTTTTTGGTTTGTTTGGTTGTATATTTTGAGAGATAAATTTTTTGTGAGAGTTTGGGATGATTTGATATTTTGGAAGAATTTAGTAGATGTGTGTGAAAGAAAAAGTGATTGAAAAGGAGAGAGGAGGGAGAAAAAATGATTGATTGATGTGTAAGAGAGAGAAAGTGATTTTGAAATTTTTTTGAGAAAAATCTCAAACCAAACAATTTTTGGGAATTTTTTTTCTAAAACTCATCTCTCAAATTCAAACTAAACAAGCCCTAAATGATTAGATGCCTCTAATCTTGCTCTTGCAAGTCATTCTGATTAACTTCTACCAATAAACCTCATTTGGCTAAAGGTGGTATCAACTTTTGATATGTCGCTTGGCCGATATCTATCTAAACATTACTGTCTTTTCTTTTGAAATTCGATACTTTCTGGAACACATTATTAGCCTTCTGGTTCATAAGTCTTGGGATATTAGTTATGTCTACCATTTGGAAATGGGAAAACAAAGTACAGTAGCAGCAACATAGTATGATAACATGTTTGCACTTTGACATTTAAAGATCTCTTTTACTTGATTAATTACTAATTGGGAATCTCCAAATATATCAACTACATGCACTTGTAAACCAATGAGTATCTCAAGTCCCATAATCAAGGCTTCGTACCCAGCTTGATTAGTGGAACAAGTAATTTCATCAACTCTGAAACCATGTGTGGTTTTTGCTCATTGGGGTGATTTGATCACAACACTAATTCCTACCAGGTCATTTGCCTTCGATTCATTGAACCACATTTGCCATGGCTCTAAATCCATTGTGTCAATTTCCAATTGTTTCTTGACACTCTGATTGGCATGGATGATTAGCCAAGAAATTAGCCAATACATGCCCTTTCATTGCTTTTTAAGGAACACAGTCTAACTGGAATTTTGGCAAGGCCAAAATCCATTTGTCTGTTCTTCCTCTTAATATGAGTCTAAATAACATATATTTAACTAAATCTGTTGTGGCAATTACCAAGACATTAGTAGGCAAAAGGTAATATCTTAATTTCATTGCTACAAAGTATAAGGCTAAACACAGCTTTTCAATAGTTGAGTATTTACATTCACAAGAGTTTAAAAACCTACTAAGGTAATATACTACTTGCTCCTTACCTTCTTCATTGTTCTGAGCCAGAAAAACTTCTAATGATTCTTCAGCTGCAACAATGTATAACTTCAAAGGTTTGTTCTTCCTTGGTAGCATCAACACTAAAGGTTTGGCCAAATAGGCTTTTATTTCTTCGAAAGCAGCTCGATGCTTTGCTGGCCACCTAAAATCTTCTTCATTTTTTAACTTCAAAAGAGAATAAAAAACTTTAGTTTTTTCAGCAGTGTTAGAAATAAACCTTCGAAAAAAATTAATCTGACCAAGGAACTTTTGCAAGGCTTTCTTACTTGATGGAGGTTTGGCTTCAATGATGGCTTTAGTTTTATTCTGGTCAATCTGTATTCTCTTCTTGTGTATTATATATCCTAAAAAGTTTTCAACTGACACACCGAAAGCACATTTGAGTGGATTGAGTTTTAGTTTGAATTTTCTCATTCTTTTGAAGGCTGTTGTCAAATGGGTCAGATGCTCTTCCATAGATTGGGATTTTACCACAATATTATCAATGTAGCATTCCAAGTAACCTCCAATGAGGTTATGGAAAATGGTGTTCATTGCCCTTTGGTATGTTGCCTTGGCATTTTTCAAGCCAAATGGTATTTTAACCCATTCGAAGGTCTCAATGTTCCCAGGACACTTGAAGCCTGTTTTGTGAACATCTTCATCTGCTACGCATATCTGGTTGTAACCAGAATGCCCATCCATCATTGAGAAAATCCCATGCCATGCTGAACTGTCCACCACAAGATCTACACTACAAGAATTTTCACTTTTGGAGACTAAATTTTTAGTCGCCAAAAGTCATTATTTAGTTGCCGAAGGCTTTTAGCGACAAAAATATTTGGTCGCAAAATTAGTTGTGGAAGAATTGTCAGCAAATATCATTGGCAACTAAAATTATTTTAGTCGCCAAATGTACTACATTGTCGGCTACGTTTTTAGTCGCCAAAATGTTTGAAATAAAATTAAATATCATATTTTTAGCGACTAATTTTTTTGTCGCTAAAAGTTTAGTTATTTTTAACGACTAATCATTTAGTCGTGGAAAAGAGTTTTAGCTACTAAATATATTAGTGGCCTAAAGTAAATAACAATGCTTTGGCTACTAAGATTTTAGTCGCCTAAAGTCATTTTTTATTTTTATTTTTATTTTTGCCTACTAAAGGTTTAGTCTCCTAAAGTCATATGTTTTTAGCTACTAAGATTTTAGTCGGCAAACATTTTGTCTTTTTGGCTACTAAACATTTAGTCGCCTAAAGTCTCACATTTTTTTGCTATTAAAGTTTTAGTCACCAAAAGTTTTTTTATTTCTTCAGCTTATTTTTTTAGCTACAACACATTTTAGCTGCCATATGTTTGATTGTTTTTTGCTACAAAATATTTTAGTCACCAAATGGTTGATTGTTTTTTTTGGCTACTAAACTTTTAGTAACCAAAACTATTTTTCGAATTTTTTTTTAGCTACTAATAATTTAGTCGCCAAAAATATGCTCTTGTGTTTCATCGCAAAATTATAATTTATTCACAACCTGTCTATATTTTATGTAACTTGTAATGCGTACATAAATAAAACAATACGTATACTATCCATCATTGCACAACGTAAAATTATCAATCATGCCGCAATTCATATTACTTCCAACCATCCAAAAATGAATGACTTTAAACGTATATATTCCATATAAACCAACTATTGTCCAAACTAAAATTATATTTCCATACAAAAATCCAACCCACCATATACAAAAAATGTATTTACTACCATGTGATATGGCCATTTGGCGTGGTACAACTTACCATCGTAATCTGTACCACGACAAAATGTGATCTATATGCCACGCCATAAACTATCAGTTGGATTACAAAAGTTATATGTATCAGTAATGCTAATATTCAAGTTAGCAGGATTATACAAAAGTGTCAGGTGTCCTCCATAAACAAAAATGTAGACTATCCACAAGTCCATACCAAAAGCCATCTACAAAAATAAAATAAAATAAAATAATTGCACCCATTACAAAATATCAATTCATTCAGATATAGGAAAAATGTTGTAATAACATGCATTTAAGGTACAACAATCTATAAAAATCTTTTTTCGAAATACAATCATATGTATGTATCATGAAAGATTTATTCCAAACTTGATTTCAATTTACAAATAATACAATTTTTAGGAGCATACCTCTTCATAAAATAAATTTTTACGAGTAGAATGTTTTGGTGGTAAATTTATTTGAACTCTTCTTCATTCTTATTTTCCTAGTCAAAGTAAAATGATTGAGTAATCTACGGGGTTATCTCCATAACCATATCATGCTTTCTTAATACGTTTACCACCCAAATGACCACCGTGTATGATGAAACAATGGCATCATTTATAATGAAAATATTGAACATTTATTGGATGTCAAACTCTCCCTTTTTCGAATAAGTTTAAGTCGTTTCCAGCTCTAACTTCCAAACTAAGTGTGCTAATTACATTCCTTCTATTGTCACAAGTCCTATATGTCATGGGGAAGCTGGCTGTGACATTTGTACGGTGGTTCCGGGGTTGTTTTGCTTTTCACTTCTTTAATGTCCTTTTTTGATTAAGCTTAAGGCGTTTTTGGCTCTACCTCCCAACCTAGACGTGCTAATTACATTTTGTCTGTTGTCACAGATTCTATTTTTCACGGGAAAGGTGGTCGTGACATCTGTATGCTAGTTCGGAAGCTGTTTGGCATTTTCGCCTTCTTAACGCCCTTTTTTTGGTTAAATTTATGCGTTTTCGGATCTAACTCCCAAACTATGTGTGCTAATGACATTCCGTCTATTGTCACAAGTCCTGTATGTCACGGGGAAGCTGGCCGTGACATCCCTACTATGGTTCCAGGATTGTTTCACTTTTTCGCTCCCTTAACGCCCTTTTCCGGTTAAGCTTAAGGAATTTATGGCTCTAACTCCCAACCTACACGTGCTAATTATATTCCGTCTATTGTCACAAGTCTTATTCATCATAGGGAAGGTGGTCGTGACATCCATACGGTGGTTCGGGGGCTGATTCGCATTTTCGCCCCCTTAACGCCCATTTTTTTATTAAGTTTAATGCGTTTTTGGCTCTAACTCCAAAACTACGTGTGCTGATTACATTTTGTCTATTGTCACAGGTCCTATTTGTGATGGGAAAGGTGACTGTGACATCCGTACGGTGGTTCGGGGGCTGTTTCACATTTTCACCCCCTTAACGCCCCTTTTCGGTTATGTTTAAGGCGTTTTCGGTTCTAACTCCCAACTTACACATGATAATTACATTTCATCTATTGTTATAGGTCCTATTCATCATAGGGAAGGTGGTCGTGGCATCCGTACCGTGGTTCGGGGGCTGATTCACATTTTTGCCCTCTTAACGTCCCTTTTCGATTAAGTATAACGAATTTTTGGCTCTAACGCCCAAACTACATGTGCTAATTACATTCCATCTATTGTCGCAGGGTCTATTTGTGATGGGGAAGGTGGCCATGACATCTGTACGGTGGTTCGGGGGTTGTTTCGCATTTTTGCCCCCTTTAACCCCCTTTTCCAGTTAAGTTTAAGGCGTTTTCGGCTCTAACTCCCAACCTACATATGCTACTTACATTCTGTCTATTGTCACAGGTCTTATTCGTCACAAGGAAGGTGGTCGTGGCGTCCCTACAATGGTTTGGGGGCTGATTCACATTTTTGCCCCCCTCAACCCCATTTTTCGGTTAAGTTTAATGCATTTTTGGCTCTAACTCCTATCCTATACATGCTAATTACATTCTGTCTATTGTCATAAGCCCTATTCATCACAGGGAAGGTTGCCGTGATGTTCATATGGCGGTTCGGGGGCTGATTCGCATTTTTGCCCCCTTAACGCCCTTTTTCGATTAAGTTTAATGCATCTTTGGCTCTAACTCCCAAACTACGTGTGCTAATTACATTCCATCTATTGTCAGAGGTCTTATTTGTGATGGGAATGGTGGTCATGACATCCGTATGGTGGTTCGGGGGTTGTTTCGCATTTTCACCCCCTCAACACCCTTTTTCGGTTAAGTTTAATGCATTTTCGGCTCTAACTCCCAAACTATGTGTGCTAATTACATTCCGTTTGTTGTCATGGGTCCTATTTGTCATGGAGAAGCTAGCCGTGACATTCCAATGGTGGTTCAAGGGATAATTCACATTTTTGCACCCTTAACGCCCTTTTTTGGTTAAGTTTAAGGCATTTCCGGCTCTAACTTCTAAACTACGTATCCTATATGTCACGGGGAAGCTGGCCGTGACATCTCTACGGTGGTTTAGGGGCTATTTCACTTTTTCTCTCCCTTAACGCTCTTTTTAGGTAAAGCTTAAGGCGTTTATGGCTCTAACTCCCAACCTATACGTGCTAATTACATTATGTCTATTGTCACAAGTCCTGTTTGTGACAGGAAAGGTGGCCGTGACATCCGTACGGTAGTTCGGGGGCTTTTTTGTATTTTTTCCCCCTTAACGCCTTTTTTCGCTAAGTTTACATGCTGCTCTAACTCCCAACCTACACATGCTAATTACATTCTATCTATTGTCACAGGTCTTATTCATCATAGAGAAGGTGGCCATGGCATCTGTACAGTGGTTCGAGGGCTGATTCGCATTGTTGCCCCCTTAACGCCCTTTTTGGGTGAAGTTTAATGCATTTTCGGCTCTAACTCCCAAACTACGTGTGCTAATTACATTTCGTCTGTTGTCACATCCTATTTGTGATGGGGAAGGTGGCCGTGACATCCGTACTATGGTTCAGGGGCTCTTTCGCATTTTCGTACCCCTATCGCCCTTCTTCAGTTAAGTTTAATGCGTTTTCTGCTCTAACTCCCAAAACTATGTATGCTAATGACATTCCGTCTATTGAGACAGGTCCTATTTGTCACAGGGATTGTTGATAATAAAAAAAAAAGTACATAATAGTAGGCCCCTATGCTCTCTTGTTACGTGAAACAAATACACAAGGAGGAAAAGAAAAGAAAAGAATAAGAGAGCTCTAAATGCCCATTTTAAACCAAAATACTTTAGGACAATAGTATAACACTTTCTTTTTGGACAAAATTAAAAGAAATTTGTATTCAAAATTGTGAAAATAATAAACTTGTGCACCGATCACAAACATGTATTTTATAAATGACACAATGTATCAAATACAATCAAGTTTTATGAAATAAATTAATGATACATACTATTTTCCATGTATAACATATAAAATCACAAGCATCATTTTCTGTGGTGGATATTAGTTAATAATAAGGGTAAACATACATCATGTTAAAATATACATCAATGACTAGAGCAACCCAATTGGCCATAGAATATAAAAATAAATAATAAAAAGTAAAGCTAAAGATCAAAGTGTGGACATCATAAACTCCCTCCTCATAGACTTTATATTAATAAAATATAATTAAATTTCTCAGCCACTTACTTCATTCCACCCTAGAGTGACATGCTCTCCTCCAGAAAGTCCAGAGCCTGAGAAATCAAGGGTTAATACAGTAATATTTGAAAGCAAAAGTATTATAGCAGCTCACTCAAGATTCGCCTTGCACCCACTGTGTAAAATCAAGACAAAAGAAGTTAGTAAAAAAATTAGAGGAAAAAAAAATTGTAAAAGCTAATTCAATTATATACCGTGCTAATGTTCATAAGATCTAAATATTAAGGAAAAAATAGCCTTGATCATGTCATCATTGAGAAAAAATAGATTAAGGGCATTTATGATCACTTGTTCGCTTTTAGTTCGAACCAAGGTCAAAAGCCTACCTTTTCAAACTGAGTTTCTTAACAAGACAAGTTCAAACACAATATAGTTTTTCTGGCATAATAAATAATGTCATTTCAGACCTTGGTTCCTTAGTGAGTGCCCATATGGTTAGATGTATCGCTTCTTGTGAGAACAAGAAGTTTTCTACCAAGTGAGGACCTTTAGTTCTTTTTTGAACTACCACAATTTGATTCTCATAGTACAATGTTTTGAAATTTTACAATATCTGTAAAGTGCAATGTAATTAGCAAGCTCTTAAAACATGACACCACAATTTCTATTCAGACAAATTTATTTGCTAACCTCAAGCATGGCAAGAATTACACAAGGCATAGCCTTTCCTTCTGGACGAATAATAGGCATGTAATGACCACATTGAAGAACATATCCTCGACTGTTTACAACCTACATAGCGTAAATAAGGCCAAAAGTTAGTTAGGAACTCCAAGATTCTAAACATGAAATAATCATAACACGATTAAGAGTGACTACCACTATCGTCTACAAACAAAAAAGAAAAAAGGAATTGTGATATGATTGTCCTCTAAAACTCAAATTTTTTTTTTGTTTGTTTTTCCTAAGAAATAATTATGAATAACCTTGATCACATGTTACATATTCAACTAGAGAGGAACCCGTTCTATCATGACTTGTTTCACTATGATTTAACCCCTTTCCACAATAAAAACACATGCAACCTCCATACTTCTCGAATTAGTTGGAGTTCAAATTTTATGCTATGACTTGGTATGTAGTGCAATTTGCAATGCCTCCACATTTGAAGCACCAACTACAGAGTGGCAAGAGAAAAATATTGGAAGAGAAAAGCCAACAATATTCAATCTATATATTGGCAAAAACCAAAAAAAAAAAAAAAAAGAGATGTTCATAGCTTAAAAGGTACAACAAGAGCTGAAACTTCATACAGAAGTTAGATCTTACCTCCACATCTTTCCGCTCGTACCATTTCCCTTTCAACATGAACTCTTGATCCAACAAATCATTTTTTGGGTTGTATTCAGCTCTGCAGATATCATAGAGGTGACAAAGTAACATTTAACACTGCTCAAAACTTCCATAAAATTGAATACACCTAGTCTTTTTGTAGTTCAGGATTGTTTATGATTCAGCAACATACATAGTAGTTGTTGAGGACATGAAATTCAAGTGGAGGAAAATCCCATGAAAAAAAAGAAAAAAGAAAAAAAAGATATAGTTCATGTGAATTCTATAGTAATGGTTTAGTATAATATTGGGGTTTTCAGTGCTCAGTAGAAAGAGATTTCAAGTCCTTAATACCTCATTCTTCAAATGAATCTACCAGATTAGAGAGAGGTTGAGAAACATAGTCTTCATTTGACTGGCAAGGCAGTGGACATGGAAGAAGTCATTGGAACTGTAAGAGAGAGAGAGAGAGAGAGAGAGAGAGAGAGAGAGAGAGAGTGTGTGTGTGTGTGTGTGTGTAGTCACAACTTCAAAGCCACAAAAAAATCCAATAAACCCATAAAACTAAAATCCATAATTTCAATTCAAACACAATAAACCCATAATTTCATAAGAACAAAATCAAACACACAAAACTAAAATTAAACCCATTTTGGATATGAAGAATTAATTAATTTCGTACAAATCAAAAACTTCAACTAAGCCCATTTACGGAATTAACACAAAAAATAAACCCTAGATGAAGTGCGAGAGATGGGGAAATACGGGAAGAGAGAGAGAGAGAGAGAGAGAGAGAGAGAGAGAGAGAGAAATAGAGAGATGGCTCGAGAGAGAGAAGATCCAGATTGACAAAGAGGGAGAAGACCGATAGCGACAGAGAGAGAAAGCGACAAAAACCTGTGATTTGCAGCAGTCGCGACCTGCAATAGTGGGGAGTGATGGTGGCCAGCGACGTGCTATAGTGGAACCGACGTCAGGTTTGGTGGTGAGCGGTCTGTGAGTGGTCTATGTGTGTGTGTGTGTGAAACAAAAGGGAGGGCGCCAATATTTACATTTCTCTCCGAAACAAATTTCCTGCCTTTAGCGACTAAATATTTCTTTTGTAGGCAAAAACTAATTAATCAACGACTAAATTATTTAGTCGGCAAAGAGTTCCCAAAAAAAATAACCCTTTTTTTTAGCGATGAAAATTTTTTGGTCGGTAAAAGGCAGCGTACGCCAACTAAAAGCAGAATTAGTAGCTTAAAATTCTGACAAACGGCAACTAAAAACTTTTTAGTCGCCAATAACTATTATATGGCTACTAAAATACTTTTTGGTCACCTATTTTGAATATTTTTAGCGACGAAATTTTGTTTTAGTTGCCAATAGCTATTATATGGCTACTAAAAAATTTTAGTAGCTAAAATTTATAACATTGCCGACCAATACGAAAATTAGTCGCTAAAGGTCTGACTTTTGGCAACCAAAGATGTTTTAATCACCAAATTTGGTCGCCAAAGGTGCATTTTGTTGTAGTGCTATCACAGACATGGGGTATTCATCTTTTGGAGTTCCCAAGTTCAGATTTCTAAAATCAATACAGACCCTCAATTTGCCATTCTTTTTAATCGTAGGCACTATGTTAGATAGCTATTCAACATACTTGGCTGTTTTGATAAAGCTTTCCTTGAGAAGTCTGGCAATCTTTTCCTTTACCTTTTGAATCACCTCACGACTTATTCGCCTAGGCTTTTGCTTGTATGGTTTGAAATTTGGCTTAACTAGAAGTCTATGTTTCACTAATGACTTATCCAATCCAGACAGATCATTATAAGACCAAGCAAAGCAATTCCTATATTCTTTCAATAGGGCCAACAACTAGTTCTTGGCTACAAGATCCAAACAAACACTAATATAGGTAGGTTGTTGCACTGATGCATCCCATAGATTGACTTCCTCTAAAGGATCTTGCATCTGAGTGCTCACCACTGCCTCTTTTTCAACTTCTGCTGGCTTCGAAACAACCCTCTCATCCTAATTCTTCACAGCCTTTCCTGGCTCAGGCTCTTTACTTTCTTCTTTATAGACAGTGTCTGTCCATAGAGCCTCTTCTTCCTATACCTTCGGGACTTTAGTCTCAATGTCCAATGCACAATACTTGCTTAGAGCCAATGGTTTGGCCTCCTGTTTTTCATGTTTGCAGCAGCCAATTATTATGGCTTCTTTTTCTTCCGTCTCAACCTTCTCAGACTATTGCCTTATTGACTAATGTGCAGGATTTTATTAAAGCCAAAGGTCAGGCATCTTGATTCTCCTACCTACAACCAAGCATTGTTGGTAGCTTTGATAATGTAGTCATAGTCATCATCTGCACTGTCTTGTACCAAATTTTTCTAAGTGCTAACTCCTCATCACCAAGCATTTTCACCGCCCATTAGGCTTCCTTAATATGCTCAAGGAACCACCTCTTTAGTATACAACTTTACCTCTACAAAATCTACACAAGCAATGAAGGGTTGTGGGTCTACATCTATCTCTTCTGTCTCCAATGTTCAAAGCTATCATCACCTTCTCATGTAAAGAGAGGGCACACATTTTTGGTGTGGATCCAATCTCTACCAAGCAAAGCATTATATTTAGCATTGCTATCTATGACAAAAAGGCAATCCTACAATCCTTTGTTCCCACACTCAAATTAAAAGGTAATATGCCTTGGGCCATCTGCTTGTCCCCAACAAAACTAGTAATGGTCATGCTAGTTGGGATCAACTCGATTTCTTTTTGCCTAACCTTTTCAAAGATAAACGTGAAGCAAATTTATTGTCGCCCATTATCCATAAGTACCCTGTTCATTTCTATTCTATCGAAGTATGCCTTAATGTACAAGGGTTTCACATACTGAGTCATTATTGAGTAGGAGATTCAAAGAGGTATGATAAGTTAACTATATTTACCTCTTCACTTTCTTTCTCAATCCCCGTATACCTAGTTACTTCTGACTCTCCCTGAACTATGCTGGCTTCTGAGTCTTTGCTAGAAACTTCTATAGGGTCATTCTTCTGCCCCTCTTGATTCCCGTCTTCTGCTTGAAATTCCTAAGGTAATACATATACCATATTGATTAGTATATGAGAGAATGAGCCAAATTGTACCATTGACTATATCTGCTCCCCTTCTGTGTTGGCTTGACCAGATGCCTAAGACACATCCCCTATATTGCATTTTGGAACTTTTGAGTTAGTGGGCTCTTTATCAGTAGTTTGTTGTTGTTCTGTCTTGAATATAAACATTGTTTGTTTAGCCATGAAGGCCTCAAACACATCTTCTTCAGCCAATACCTATTCTTGGCCTTGTTTAGTTCCTTCGTCTGTCTCACTATCACCATCACTTTCTATTAAGGTCTTGTTGAGGCCTGCCAAACTTGACCTTTCTTCGGTTTTTAGTTCTGCATGAATCTTAGCCAATTTCTCCCTATTGGCACTTCTATTGATCTTGGGAACAGGCTTCAAACCTCTTTCCACCTAACCTCTTGATTGCACCAGGGAGGTGCCCTCACCAGCTTCCTTAAGATCCCTTTGGTATTGAGTGAACCTTCATTAGATTTTTCTTCTTTGAGATCTAGAGATAACAGGAACCATATCTAGTTCCTTTGTCTTTCGATTTTTTAGTAGAACCCAATTATTTGGGGCCACCAAAGGAGGCTTAATCATTCTTTCCTTACTTCCAAAAGCCTTCCCTTGGGTTGGTATCATCTTAGGTTTGTTCTGTATGACAAACCAATTTGGAACTCCTAGCACCCATGAACCTACTAAGTCACCCATTGGGTTTGCTACTTTTGACTTCGAAAGCCAGTCATTAGTCCTAGCTCTTTGTTTTTGACCAAGTTTAGGCTTACTCACAGGCTTACTGGTCATTCTATAGTAGTTTGGTGGCTGGGTTTCATACAATGGCCTCTTGCCTTTCGACAGATTTCTAGCATCCAGCGGCCTCTCCAAGGATGGTTGCTGGTTAGGGGCCCTTGGATATGCCCTCTTGTTGTAGGCATTGATTGGTTTACGATCTATCTGTAGATCCATGTAATGCTGCTTCCCATCAACTGGAAGCCCCTTTAGCTATTTACAACTCAACCTGCACCTGAGACACATCCGTTGTATAACAGTTGCTTTGAACGAGTCATCATTTACGAGCTCTTCGCTAGACTCATCCTTTTGGCCTATGATACTCTACCCACTTGCTGATGAAAACTGTGCCTTCTTCTGAAAAGCATTTGGACCAACCATATGTACTTGTATGTTGACCTCATCCATCTCTTTTAAGAAAAATGCTCCATCACCTTTTGGACAAGAAAGTCTGGTGTGCCAACATGGGCTGCAGCTTATTTGATTTCTGGAAAAGGGTTAATGTCAATTCCTATTGCCTTCTTTGCCTTGGCTGGGAACTTCAATCTTCCATTCTGAATCTGCTCTTGAATCTTGTCTCGAAAAACAATGTAGTTTTTGGTTGAATGAGACCAAGAATTGTGCCATTTACAGTACATCTTGCCTTTCGTTTCTTCTGAAGTTGGGATTTTAACTCCCATAGGCAATTTCAAAAAATGTGCTACTAACAAATGATCAAATATGTCATCTGCTTTTAATATATCGAAAGAATACTTCCTATGAAGCTCTTTCTTTTTAAACTATTGATTGATAGTGGTATCTTTCTGAATTAATACTTCACAAATCATAGGTTCTTGTCCTATTATCTTTGCTGCATTAATTTCAAAATTAGGATCTCTATAATAGGTCGTATAAGATGTATTATTTCGATCATGTTCTTCTTCAAGAAGAGTTTCGTATCTAGCCACTTTATATGTTAGTTCCGCTAGATCTCGAAACTCTGTTGAGTCAAACTTCTTTCAAAGCTTAACTCTAGCCCATTTTGGGCGAACATTACAAATTCAGGTTCAAGTAGTACAACCCTGTATTTGGTTCGTGCTCTTTTGAATCTAGCTATGAATTGAGCAACTTTCTCATCAGGCCATTGGGTCAATCTTGCCAGGTCTGCTATAGATACTTCAGTTTCTATTTGGAAAAACTGGGCATAAAATACCACTTCCATTTGTTGCTAAGTCTGGATAGAACCAGGTGTAAGATTTGTATACCACACGAAAACTGCCCCAGTTAGAGAATTTGGAAAAAGTCTGAACTTCATATAATCATTGTTGGTGAATTCACCATACTAGCATGTAAACTTGGCAATGTACTCAATAGTTGACTGATTTTCATTTCCATAGAATAGGGAAAAGTCTGGTATTCTAAGTCCCCTTCGATATTCATGCAACCTATTTACCCATTCTAGGTAAGGTTTTCTGTAAACAGGGGTCTGGACCCCCTAGGCTATGAGTCCACAAATCTCCCTAACAATATCAGCAATTTGGTCCCTTGGTATCATATTTTATGCTGGTTGGACCACTATTGGAGGAGCAAACACAGGGTTTGAAAGAACTCCATGTGCCTGAGGCCCTCTTAGTTCATACAAAGGCACATTTAGAACAGACTACCTCTGTTGTGCTAGTTGCTATTAAAGGTATGGCTGACCTCTTGGGGCTGGTACTTACCCTACGAAAGACCCTGCGAAATAAGCTATAGGACGAGGAACAAGTGTTGTTTCTCTTCCAACCACAGAAATCCCTTCCAACCGCCCAGGAGCAAATTCAAACACAGGATTAGTGAATACCCATGTACTAGGCATGGGTTCAAACATAGGATTTGAAAACACCCTCATGCCATTTCCTTACATCAGCCCAGACCCACCAATTTGTATGGTTTCGCTGGTAGATAACGGTACATTTTGACTTGCCAATGGTCTAGAAGGGGCTTCATACCATGACTGAGGCATAGGTGATGGCCTCTTATGATTTTGATTACTAGTCTGACCATTAGTTTGCATGTTTTGTTTATCTCGAGCCAATTTATGCTAAAGTAAATTTATGTTTTTTTCAGCCTGCCTTACAATAGTTGGTTTATGAGAATTCATTCGAACCATAAAAAATGTTGCCCATCTTTTCATTGTATGCATTAATTACTGTCCTATAGCACCTACTAAACCTCTCCATAGATTCATTGGCTGAGTAGAAGGGGCAGTTGATGGTCCAATCTCATGGCCCTGTCCAGTATTTTGGACATGTGTTGCATATTTTGAAGTGCTAGTATGTTCGACCATTTGTGGAGGATCTGATGAAACAGGCACATCCATAGGATGTGCTATTATATTATTATCTAGATTAGGTGTTTCTATCTCTCTGTAGACACCTCATTTTTGACCGACCTTAAAACTCAGACGTCACCGATTGAGCACTTGGTGATGTTGCATATCGTGCTCGTCCAGAGGTTTTAGAGTCTCGGCCGTGAGCCCTACCTCCGAACTTCCCCGGCTTTTTCAGGCCTTGCCTCGCTTATAACCAAGCTTGATTTTCTATTTCTCTTCCCAAAGGGAGGGAGAGGTCTCAGACCGCCTCAAGGCTATGGGCTACATTTCGTGGTCGAGGCCATTTTTCCCATTTCGGCTCTGCCTGGTTTTTGGAGCCGTCAGGCCGTGTACATCGGTTCGGGACCGCCTAACTACCTCCGATTGCTCCGGTTTTTGGAATGCATCTTATTTACTCCCTTGTGAGGGACACTGTGGTCTGAGAGACCCACTTCATGGTCGAACACCACTCCCGGTGCCTAATACAGCTTTGGGGCCTTGATCAAGCTTTTGGCCCGAACCTTCATTTTGCATCGTTGCTCATTTTTGGCAGGGACCTCTATTTCATCACCAGGAAGGTCATAGAAGGGTGGGAGGCCAGTAATTGTTTCAGCGACCAGTTATATTCCTTCATCGCCCTCCGACGCCCATTTTTCTCACTTCAAAGCCAATGTTGACCACCCTAAGGCCACTTTCTTCAACTCCAAACCACATATTTGTGTTGTACACATTTGGGAGGACACAAATATCACATGGCTGGCCAGTAATTCCATTTGACCCTTTTGAACCCCTTTGAAAAGTGCGTTGTTCTCTCTCCTAGTTCACAATTGCCAATTTTCAACCACAGGGTTTTGTTGAGGACACATGGGAGGCCACCAATCTGTGGTGGTCGGCCATTAATTCAACTTGGCCTTTTTGACCCCTGGCCGGCCGGCCATGGGGGGTGGCCGGCCGGCCACCTGCAGCTCCAAAAGTTGGCCGGCTAGCTTCCTTATAGGGAGTACACTGCAGAAATGCAACTTTTTCCCCCCAAATTCTGCAATCCGGGGGGGCTTTTTTTTGGAGGGAAACTTGGCTCACTTTCCCTCCCTTTTTTCCCCCTCTTTCTCCCTCTCATTTGTCCATATAACCACCTCTCCAAACCTGGTTTGAGGGTTGAAAAATTTACTTTTGGAGCTTGCATACACACCCTTCCATTTTCTTTCCATTTCAAGACCAAAATCATCCAAGTTCCCACCCCTTTCTATACCACCACCTAGCACCACCACCACCACTCCATTTCCAGCAGCTTGGGGAGTTTTTCAGAGGCAAAGAGGCACCATTTCTCAGTCCAAGAAGCAACCAAAGATTGGTCTACAAGGGTGAGTGCCATTTCCCTCTTTTCTAGCTCATTTTTGCAACATTTCTTAGGATTTTTGGCTTGCTATTTTGAGCTCCGGACATAACTGAAAATGTCATTTTTTTTAGCTCCTTTTCATCTTCCATTAAGGGTCCTTCACTGTTTGGGACCCCCTTGTTGCACTTGCTTCATTACCCCTCTTGGATGCCATATTTTTTCATGATATTTTTAGCCTATGTGTGGTCTGTTTTGAGCTCTGATGTAAAATGTGAATAGGCTTATTTTGAGCCCTTATTCAACATTAAAGAAGGGCTCATCCTTGTTTGGGACCTCCATGTGTCACTTGCCATTGAACCCCTCTTTGGTCCCCATTTTTGCATGATTCATTAGCTTATTGAGCTTCTATTTTTGGACCTTGGTCTGAACTGAAAAGAGGCTTATTTTGACCCCCTCTCCATGTCTCATTGAGGGTCTTTGGCTGTTTGATGCATATTTTTTATACTTTGCGTTTAATCCTCTTTTGACCTCATTTTTGCATAGCATTTTTAACATACTTGCATCTGTCTTTGGGGCTTCTCATAAACTGAAAACAGTCATATTTTTAGTCCCTCTTCAATTTTGTAGAAGGCCCCTTTCCTGTTTGGTGCCAGCATTTGTGACTTGCTTCATTACCTTCCTTGCGGAGCCATTTTTGTATGCTAATTTAGCCCTACTTGAGCCTACTGTTTGGCCTCACTCTAAACTGTAAAAATGCTTTTCTTGGGGCTGCCTTGCTTCTGTATTTTCATTTCATATTCAAATTATGTATGCATTGTATAGTTATAGGCCATTTCATGCCTAAAACCCGTATTTCGACTCGCTTCATGCATCGGGTTTCATTTTACCGGTTTCGGGCTGTTTTGCATCTCATTTTACCTCTGATTTTTGCATGCTAGTATGCCATTTTTTTTGTTTTGCCATGACTTGTTAGAGTGGCATTGCGTCAGAGGTTCGCTTCTGGCTTATGCGTGCACGTGCACGATCCCGAGTTGTCTCATTTTCATCTAATGGCCTCCTATGTGAGTGCGGCTGAGGTCCACTCATGTTAGTGTAAGTCCATATTGCATTGTGTATGCCATTTCATTCCATAGCATTGTGTATGCTAGGTTGTATGTTAGTGCATTGTGTATGCCATATTTCCTCGCATTGTGTATGCCATTTCATAGCCTTTCGCATGTTAGGTTGTATCTTAGTTGCATTTCATGCATATCATGCATATTGCATCGTGTTCGATAGGATAGAGTTAGTCTGCACGGAAACGAGGTACGCCCTGACTATCGCCTGCATCGAACGTGTCTCAATTCCCCACCACCACCACTCCGGATTATCCATGATGGAGTTAGGTTTTGTTGTATTTTCATATGCATTCATTTCATATTGAGTTGTGCAATTCGACTCCTCGGCCATCATGCATCGATATGCGTGATTGGTGGCACGAGGATCGAGACATGCATACATTTGTGAAAATACATTGCCATGCCCGTTTCCTGCTCTCTGTTGCAGCAAAACGAAGAATTAGTAACTTTTCGAAGCTTGGCACGCATTTTAAGAACAGGTGCAAACAGAGGCTAATTGGGGCATCGTCATGGATTTCCGCACAAAGGCAACCCAAACATGCATCATTCATCACCCGGAGCGGAATCAAGGCGCCCCCGGCTTGCATGCGCTTATGCCTTTCTTAGTTAATTTGTTAATTAATTAGGAATTTGTACATTATTTGACTGCATTATTCTTTTATTCGGATCAGATATTTATTCGACCCTCGCGAGGGCATAATTGTAATAAGTGTGGGTGAGTGTGATGTATGTCTTCCAATCCTACGCCTTTCTTCTTCCTTTTATTTACCTCGCTATGATGGTTAGATTAGGCATATTTCAATTAGCATACAAAGATGATAGCATGTTTGCATTCATTCATCTATCTTGCATGCACCTGCTGCAAGACATCATACTAACTGCATTTGTATTTCAATTCCAAGTTGAATACATGTTAATGTAGCTTTCCATATGCCATGTTTAGAATAGCCGAGCTGCTATAGTTTGCATTTTTGCATGTGTTGCATTAGGCATTTCAGTATACTTAGGATTCATGCATGATTTCTAATATAGTTTCTGTTTTGGCATGGAGTACTCGGTGAGTTTTTTGCTTTAGCATCCTTTCATGCGTGTGAGTGACTGCCATGATAGCATGCTTACCATGAGGCTAATTGCTTATGTGATATAACTGTCTTGAATGCCTGTGGGTGGAGGTTGGGTTATTTGGATTGGAACAATTCATCAAGTGTTTTAAGCCCATCCGAGGGTGGCAAAATCTGCATTTTAAGCCTACCTGCGGGTAGCAAACCATCTTTCAAAAATGAACATGAAATGTTTTGTCCTAATTCAGGCAACCCAGTCTATACTTGTATGCTGTGCGCATCACATAGTAACCTAGGCTAATAACCGGAATAAGAACACACAATGTTTTCAAAATCAGATATCATGGTTAGTAGAGGCCGGTCTTTGACCGGGCGAGCGGGGGTGCTCACGAAGTGACCTTCCCCAATCATACCCAAGTTCCCGAGCCGAGGCAACTTTGGTGATGACAGACACGTGGCCTTTGGCACCGAATTAGGGTTTCCTAAATTTCCCATTAAAAAACATTTAGGTGGCAACTCTGTATCTGGCAAAGCAATCCATGTTTGACACTTCTTTCAAAAATTAGTTTTCTCAAAACGATTTTCCGGATTTGGACTCTTTGGTTCAAGATTAAGAACCGTGACATTTGAGTCCTTGAACTGTAGTGACCCCAATATGAACGAAACGGGACTTAACCCTCCCGGGGCGTTCGGGGACGTCTACACTCTCCTTCGACACCTTTTTCAAGGCGTTCATTTTCTCATTGTCTCCTACGTCTAACCATTATAATGGTCTCATTGGGCGTGCCGAAAATATATGTTGACGTTTTAGGCTTTCGAAGGTTAGAAATATAATTCGAGCATGCCAGTAAGGATCAATAAATCCTTACAAATTTTAATAAATGCAACCAATTAGTCAGACGATTATTTCAAAGTTCTTTTAGCCTCAATAAAGAGGACTTTACTGGTGGCTTGATTATTTTAGGAGAAAATTGAGATAACTTATTAAAATAGCAGAAGAGAACAACAGTGCCAGAAATCAATCTTTTTATTAAGAAACAGGAACTTACAATGGTACCTTTGCAACTTCGAAGAGAATTACAGTGATAAAATAACTTAGAATTACTCCTAGGAATTTAAAGTACAGTACAAAAATGTAAAGACTAGAATTTAAAGGACTGGAAAATATGAAGTAAATAAATTGGCTATCTGGATCTGGTTTTTTAGGTTCTCATTATCAACATTCTCCTCTATTTATAGGCTCTGAGGATAACCGTCGAAGTAGTTGATAGTTGTCGAAGTAGGTGGTAACCGTCGAAATAATCTCCATGATTACCGAGTGTGGTTCTGAACAGTTTGCTTCCACTATTCCACTTTCATGGTTAGGCTTCCCTCCTGATTTTGAATTTAAATTGTAAGTAACCATTTTTGGCCACGTCACCTTGGATGTCTTGATTATTCCCATGTCTCACGGATCCATTGCCATTGCTGTAGGTTGCCACATGTCTGTTGATTATTGGGGACCTTTACTAATTCCCTAATTTTCCTTTTATGATCGACGTGTCAGGCTGCAATAAGTCTGTACAAAATATATAGCCAATGCAATTTATTCGTCTATTTAGTGAAGTCTTTCTTCTTATCTATTTGTGATCATTGGAAATTTACCTAAGGGCGGTTTGTAAGACTATCCGTGTCTTGTTTGTAATCGTTTGAAAACTATTGGTTGATAGTGGAATCAAATTTCGGTCCCGTTGACGTACCTCACATTGAGGGAACCATGTAAAATTCTTATGTCGTTGTTGATTTAATTTTTTTCACATTATTTTTATTTCCATCGATTGATTTACTTGTGGAAAATCATCTATTTTCGTTAACAACTAGTATTAGAGCTTACGGTTTACTTGGGTTTATTTATTTGTGTAAATCAATGAAAGGGAATGTGGGTCGTGTAACAGGTCTGCGTGGGACCTCGCTACCGTTTGGACTCCTCTTTTTTTTGCTTGTTGCGGTTCTTAATCTGAACCAAAGAGTCCAACTCTGGCAAATCGTTTTGAGAAAAAAAACAGATTTTGAAAGAAGTGCCAAACATGGACTGCTTTGCCAGATACAGAGTCGCCACCTAAATATTTTTTAATGAAGAAATTTAGGAAACCCTGACTCGGTGCCAAAGGCCACGTGTCCATCATCACCAAAGTTACCTCGGCTCGGGAACTTGGGTACGATTGGGGAAGGTCAGCTATGAGCACCGCCTCTCACCCAGTCTGAAGACCGGCCTCTACTAATCATGATATCCAATTTTGAAAACGTTATGTGTTCTTATTCCGGTTATTATCCTAGATTTACTATGTTATGCGCACAGCAAATAAGTATAGACCAAATTGCCTAAATTGGAACAAAACATTTCATGTTTGTTTTGAAAAGGATTTGCTACTCGTAAGTAGGCTAAAATACAGGTTTTGCCACCCTCAAGTGGGCTTTAGAAAAGACAGTTTTGCCACTATCTAGTGGGCTTAAAACTCTCAGTTTTAATGCATTATCCCAATTTAAGCGATTTGACCTCCACCCAAAGGCATTCAAACAGTTATATCACATAAGCAGCTAGCCGCATGGTAAGCATACTGTCATGTTAACGTTCACACGCATGCAACATGCTAAAGCGTAAAAACTCACCTAGTACTCTAAGCCAAAACAGAAACCAGTTAGTAATCATATGCATGATCCTAGTTCATGTTAAGTGACTAGTGCAACACAAGCAAAGGTGTAATCTAGACAGGCTCGGCTATCCTAAGCATAGCATGTGAAGTGCTACAAGTAACAAGTATTCAATTTGGAAATTGGAATACAATGCAGTTAGCATGATGTACCGAGCCCGGTGTACGTAAGACAAATGTATGGATGCACGCGTGCTATCATACTGTATGCTAATTTAAATATGCCCTAATCTACCATCGTAAGCAGGTAAATAAAAGGGAAGAAAGAAATGGGGGTTGGAAAACATACACACACTCACGCACACTTATTACAAATTCGCCTCGCCGAGGGACAAAGAATATACAAATTCCAATAGTACAAATCAATACGTAATAAATTATTACAATTTCTAATTTAATTAATAATTTAAATGCATAGAAAGGGCCACACCTCGGATGCGCGGATGATGCATGCTCAATCCGACGGTTCTAAAAACCCGCACTATACCATCAAGGTTCTGTTAATCGCCCCGCTTTTCCAAATCGCCCAAAGTCTCAGAACACCTTCCATGCATGTTGCTACACACCACCGGCTGGAGGAAATGTCCACCAGCCATCTAAAATTTCCGTCGGCTAATTATAAGGTTATCGGCCACCCATATAGTGCCGGTCGGCACTTTATACTGCCGGTCGGCAGAAAATTCCTTTGAAGAACACTTGAAGAACAGGTGGTGCAAATTCTTCTAATGATCAAAATCACCAAAATCTCAACAAACAACCCTCCAAGTCCCTCAATCTCGAACTAAGGTGTAATGGTGTGTGTATTAGTGCAAAAATGAGGTAAAAACACACTATTTAGGCTTAAAACACACACACAAGGATGAGAGAGAGAGATATATAGAGAGAGAGAGAGAGAGAGAGTATAACACAGATATATAGATATAGAAGCTCTGGTTTTTGCTCAAAAATGGCTCACCCGTCTCAAAGGGAGAGAGATGGTGTTTATATAGGCACAAATCAAGGCTCAAGGCTTCTCTAAGAAGCTAACTAGAAGGGGCAAAGGGTGCAAAAGGGTCTTGGCTTCTTGGAGAAGCTAAGACAGCTGTCCAAGCTTCTCCAAGAAGCTTGAGCAAAAGGGTCAACCTTCTAGAAGGTTTGGGGGTTCAAAGGTGCAAAGGGGTCACTCCCATACATGGGGACGAGTGATGGTGCATTCCAGCTGGCACAGCTGGCATGCACCATGCCTCAGGGGTGCAAAAGGTGCACGCCGGCCAGCCAAAGGGATCATCGGCACAAAAATGTGCCGGTCGGCAACATATAGTGCCGATCGGCCAAAGATTTTGAGAAAACAATGCCGGTGGCACCAATGTGTAGCCGGTGATGGTAGGGGAGGGTCGGTAGGGTGTGGGGATGGCCAAAAGGCCATTCCCTGCCTTTCAAGGCAAAAACACAGATGTTTGGCGTCAAAACCGAACACGAAGCAGTCGAGTCAAGAGGTCCTGAGACGAGGCGCGCTGCCAAGGCCTCCGGGAACTCGAGACGAACGCAAACATGGATAATCACCGAATGTTCAAACAGTGACGTCCAAGTCTTAAGGATGGTCAAAAATGGGGTGTCTATAGTTGCCCCTCTTTGACAGAACTCGGAAGTCATAACAATGACAGGAGTGAATGTCAAAGCCCAGAGACGACCCATTTTTGACAAGGCCGAAGACTTAGACAAACAAGCAAGACAAGCAAGATATGCGCCCGAAGGCAGGGGCAAAATGTAACTGAAAATGCAAGAAGCCGAGCATAACTTATGATCATGCAAAGAAAGTCAGAACGGCTAACACATGCAACAGCTTATAAGCTAGCATACACCGACTACACTACAATGCAGAAGGATGTAAGAGAATTATGCAATTCTCAATACGCCTCACGGAGGATACAATACTGTAGCAATTGTCGGTTGCACCGGCCTCAAATGAACCATACATACAATATCATGCCTGAAAAGAAAACAAACTTAATAGGTACAATGTCGTTAGCAACATGCATGACAATGCAATCGAAAGTGCGTGGCAACGCATGCAATGTGTATAGTAAGATAGTGGGATTGAACACATGTGAGTAAAGCAATGCACGCATGCAAGCAATGTGTATATAAAAGAAACTTGAACACATGTGAGTAAAGCAATGCACGCATGCACGCAATGTATATATAAAAGGAACTTGAACACATATAAGTAAAGCAATGCACGCATGCACGCAATGTGTATAAAAAAAGGAACTTGAACACATATAAGTAAAGCAATGCACGCATGCACGCAATGTGTATAAAAAAAGGAACTTGAACACATATAAGTAAAGCACGCAATGTGTATAAAAAAAGGAACTTGAACACATATAAGTAAAGCAATGCACGCATGCACACAATGTGTATAAAAAAGGAACTTGAACACATATAAGTAAAGCAATGCACGCATGCACGCAATGTGTATAAAAAGGAACTTGAACACATATAAGTAAAGCAATGCACGCATGCACGCAATGTGTATAAAAAAAGGAACTTGAACACATATAAGTAAAGCAATGCACGCATGTACGCAATGTGTATAAAAAATGAACTTGAACACATATAAGTAAAGCAATGCACGCAATGTGTATAAAAAAGGAACTTGAAATTGAACATGGCAAAACATGATGCAGAAATGCAACATACTGCAACACAGCATGATTGATATGATTTACGGAATTCACAAGATATAAAAGGATACGGGAAGGAGCGTCCTTCGCATGTACCGAGTATCGCTCACAAAAGTCATGGCTTGAGGTCAACTCGAAGGTCCACTTTCATTCGACAAAGGCATTTTCTTGTATTGCCTTGAATGATGAAGGTGCCAAACCACACAATTGACCAACAAGGGCGCAAGGTACAATGACCACGAGGAGGTTATCGGTATCCATTCCTACTTCGCTACCTTGTTATTTTCCCCGCTTTACTTTCCTTTTTATTAGGAGTTTAAGCATATTGCATTGCCTCAGGCAGATTCTATTTTTTTGAAATTGCATATTTTTCTTCTTCTTTTTTTTAGAAATACATGACGGAAATGAAACAGCTATTTATTCAAAAGGTGTTGCATTTGCACGTTCTATGCGTCGCATCGCAAGGTATCACACAACAATGTGAATCAAATTGATACTGTATTTTGAAAACGAAGCATTGCATCGTAATAATCAGGTAGTGAACCAATTACAACTTGATAAGCAAAGCAAAGGATCTCGTTTCGACCAGGTGCAAGTACAACTCGATAAACAGCACAAAGACTTAAAGAGAGTGAAATACAACTCGATAAGAAAATACACAACAACTCGATAAGCAAATGGGCGCGCCCTCGTAAGAATTGATCACTGGAGGGTATTGGAAGGTGGTGGGATTCTCCAATACTTAGCATGGAAAGCTCAGGGGGCAAGGGGGAGAACCACAGGCCGGGAGCAAAGGCCATCGGCCGAAACAATGATCCATCGGCCAAAACAGATGGCCGGTCGGCAATATATTTGGCCGGTCGGCAATCTATTTGGCCGATCGGCCAAGAAAGGGAGGAACCAGCAGAATGCTGACACCTGTCCTCCATTCAACCTTATCTCCTACAAAAGACTCCAGCTTCGTAGTTTTCTTCATTTCCACTTTGATTTACTCCAAATGGAAGAATTCCTTGCCCAAAATCTCGCAACTTGGATTAACAACTTGGATGGCTCAAAGTCATTTTCTGCCTTCTAAGATAAACGCACTATTCACTTTATGTCAGACTCAACAAGATTTTCCATTTCTTCATGCCGCGGCAAGGTTTTGGAATCCGGTGACACACGTCTTTAGCTTTAGCGGGCAAGAGGTGTGTCCTACCTTCGAAGATTTCCAAGCTCTAATGGAAACTGAGCGTAATGAAGAAATTTTGCCCCAACTTCGTTTTGGCCATGCCCAAGCCTTAGGGCAAATGTGTGGGCTCTCAATACCCGATGCTCGTTCTCTGATTTGTGATGGGATGCTGGATGTTCCGAGCTTGGTTTGCCGTTTTTCTGAGACTGGTGATCGCGGTGACCATCACTGGCAAGGCTTCCGGCGACACGCCCTCTGTTTGTGCATGCTATCTCATTTTCTGTTTGTCCCAGGTTCTAGAGGGTCTTGTGTCTGGTTGATTGAGGTTGCCCGAGGCTTGAAGGAGGGCAAAAGCTGCATCGCCATGATTCTGGCAGAGACGTTGCTGGGCTTAGACGCCTTTTATCATCGAGAGACGACCAGATTAGCAGGGAGTCCACTATTACTGCAGGTAATGTTTTCCTCCCAATCTCACATATATGTTTACTCACATCACTCGGCCCTCACGCTCAGTTTTCCTCACAAAACCCTTTTCTCACTTTTTCTCTCATCGTACATCTCTCTATTCTTTATTCTCTCATTTTTCATCCCTCCCCAGGTATGGTTGATGGATAAACTGCAGGTTGTGGACTCTTGCCCAGCGTATTCAACTCGGATTTATTGCTTTATTTGTACTTTTAAGTTTTCTTTGTGAGTGTAATAAAAAAAAAGCAACTTCAATCGTATGCAAGAGCAAGAGAACTCTGTATTGAAATCAATGAAATTGAAGGTTGTGGTACTGAAAATTTTCCGTTTTGGTCCAGAAATCGTCTTAGTTGTAAAAAGATTTATTTGAACAAAGTCACCTTTATTAAAACTTTTCAAAACTATTTTTGACATGGATCGGGACTGGACACGCCTGAGATCTGTCACTGAGATGCACAACCCCAGATCCTAGCAACTGGAAAGTTGCCCTTTGTTTGAACGGTACCACGACACTGTACAGCAACGGAAAGTTGCCCCTAGTCTGAATAGCACTGCTCCGGAGATTGCGATAGACACTGATGGACAAAGATGACCGAGATGATCAAATAGACAAAGTTGATCAGGGAAAAGTTTATGGCTGAACTTCAAGATGAAGCTGCCTACGTATCCCAAAGATGGGAATCAAGCCTTACGTAGTTCAGGCTTGGGTTCACTTGAGTATTTTCATTCTCCTTTTGCGCTCTAACTTTTGCCAAGGCCGCCCTTTGCGGGTTTTCAACCTTGTGAGCTTAGTTTTTATATTTTTCTAATTTTTTGTGCTCTGAGTTTTGCCTAGGTCGCCCTTTCGGGTTTTTGGCCCAACGAGCCTCTCAGGGGTATTATTTCTTCAACTTGTCCATGTTGATCAGTTAGGAGAACTCTAGGCCATCTAGGTCCATCAGAACCACAGCTCCACCTAACCAGATAGACTTGATGATATAGGGACCAGTCCAATTGGGTCTGAACTTGCCCCTTGGGTCGTGGATGGGAGCTCGGTTGTCTTTGAGTACCAAATCTCCTTCCTTCAAATTCCTGGACTTAACCTTCTTGTTAAAAGCCCGGGCAATCTTGCGTTGATATCCTTGGACATGGTATAGTGCTTTTAATCTTCTCTCATCGAAGAGCATAAGTTTCTCGACCGCTTTGTCGCTAATCTACCCTCGCTATTTGACACTCACCAATACTCAGAAGATGGGACCTCAATCTCTATAGGTAGAAACATTTCCATCCCATAAACTAAGGAATACGGCGCCTAGAGAAGTTCTAATTGAAGTTTGGTAGCCCCACGAGCAAACGGCAACTTATCCGCCAATCCCGATAGGTTTCCACCATCTTCGCAATATGTTCTTGATGTTCTTGTTGGTGGCCTCAATCGCCCGCTGGTCTCATGTCGATATGTGGACGACTTATGAAAAGCCACATTGTATTTCTCCAACAAATCAATCACCTCTTTCTTGAAGTGGGAACCATTGTCGAAATGATCTCGCTCGACTCCATAACGGCAGATAATGTTGTTTCGAGCAACTTTATGACATGCGGCCTTCAAAGATCGATAAGATTGGGCCTCGACCCACTTTGTAAAGTAATCTATTGCTACCAAGATAAACTCATGCCCATTCGACTTCTTCGGTAATGTTTCAATCACATCAATTCCCCAAACTGAAAATGGCCATGGCGATGTCATGTTGTACAGCTTTGACGGCGGGATGTTCATGCGGTTTGCATGGATCTGGCATTTGTGGCATCGCCGAACAAAGCCGATACAATCTTCCTCCATGGTAGACCAGTAGTAACCCTGTCTGAGGATCTTCCGTGCCAGCATTACCCCATTCATATGTGCCCCACATTCTCCTCCATGGATGGCCTCCATCAGGCGCTTCGACTCTTCAGATTCTACACATAACTTGTGCATTCCTGCGACCTCTTGTACAATTTAATTCTCGCAGATGATAAACCGAATGTACCATTCTTCCGATTGCCCTTTTGTCCTTGGCATTTGCCCCCGTGGGTACGCCTTTTTCCAAGAAGTTCCATATGTCATAATACCAGGGTTGTTGTCCGCACTTCTTCTATGGCGTAGATTGACTCGTAAGGTGTGCAAATTTCGTCGATAATGACCGACGATCCCGACTCTGATGAGATGTCTATCATGGAAGATAGAGTTGCTAACGAATCTGCGAACCTGTTGTTTTCTCTTACTAGGTGAGTGAATTTTAACTTCTCAAACCGAGGAATTAACAAATCCAAGGTCTGGTGGCAAATTATCATCTTTTCCTCCTTGACTTTCCAGTCTCCTTTCGCCTGAGACACCACAAGGTTCGAGTCCCCAATGACGTCTAATCATCTTGCCCCTAGTTTTAGGGCAGCTTCTAGACCGGCAATACATGCCTCATATTTTGCCTCATTGTTCGAGACTTTGAACCGGAGCTTGAATGCTAAAGGAATACGGGAATCGTCAGGTGCTATCAGCAACACTCCTATCCTATACCTGTATTGATTTGACGCTCCGTCAAAGTACATCGTCCAAGTTTCATCTTCGATGTGCAAAATGGCTTCATCTGGGAATAGGTACTCAACTGCTTCATCCCCTTCAACCGGGTGGTCGGCAAGGAACTCTGCTACCGCTCTCCTTTTTACGGACTTGCGCGTCACATACTTGAGATCAAATTCGGAGAGCAACAGCAGCCAACGAGCTAGCCTACCCGTAAGTGCTAGTTTTTCGAAAAGATATTTAATGGGATCGAGTCGTGAAACCAACATTACAGAGTGAGCTAACAGGTAGTGCCGTAGCTTCCTGGTAGCCTATACCAAGGCCAAACAAGCCTTCTCCAACGGAGTGTAGCGGGTTTCAGAATCCAAAGATCTTCTTGCTCGATAGTAGATGGCCCTTTCCACTTTATCTTCCGACTTTTGTGCAAGCATGCACCCATTGTAGTCTCAAGCATCGACAGATACAATATCAACGGCCTTCCCAAATTAGGTGGTGACAACACGGCCGGATTCTCAGAGATACTCTTTAACTGCTCAAATGCATTTTGGCATCTACCGTCCCATTGAACTTCTTTCCTTTCTTCAAGACCAAAAGTGGTTCACAAGTTAAGGTTAGTTTTGAGATAAACCGCCTTTATGAATTGCACTTACCCAAAAGCCTCGACCTCCTTTCACCATTGGTGGTGGCATTTCTAAGATGGCCTTGATTTTGGAAGGGTCGACTTCGATGCCTCTTTGTGTAATCGAATCCCAAAGATTTTTCCCAACAGAACACCAAACGACACTTCGAGGATTCACCGCAAATTAAATTCTCTATCCTTTGAAAAACTTTTGCAAGGCAAAGGTAGTGGCCCTCTCTTTGGACTTGACAATCATGTCGCTTCACGACACCTCAACCTCTTTATGGATCATGTCATGTAATATTGTGGTTGCAAATTGCTGATATGTAGCCCCAAATAGTTCTTCAACCCAAATGCCATCACTCAGAGCAATATGTACCCCACGGGGTGGTAAAAGCAGTCTTTTCCCAGTCTTCGGGTGCCATTACTATCTGATTATAACCTGAGAAGCCATCCATAAACGAAAGCAAAGCATGCCCTGCTGTGAAATCTACCAACTCATCAATATGCGGTAAGGGAAAGTCATCCTTCAGACCGCTCGCTCAAATCCTCGAATCCACACATACCCGGATTCTACCATCCTTCTTCTAAGATCGAACAATATTGGCCAACCAAGTCGGGTATTCAGATACCAAAGAAGAAGCCCGCCTAACTGCTTAGTGACCTCTTCTTTGATCTTAATGGCCCAATCAGTATGGATCCTTCGAAGTTTTTGTTTGATGTGTCAGCCTCGGTCAAGAGGGATCCGGTCAGCATAATCTCAGATCGATTCCGTGCATGTCTTCGTGAGGACCACGCAAAAACATCTTTGAAATCTTTTAATAAAGCGACTAAGCGCCGCTCCTCCGAAGACAATGTGGACCCGATCCGACTACCATGGTCCTTCTCAAGACTAATGTTCACGGTAGTGATTTCATCAATTAAGGGTTTAACAAACCTCTCTTGCTCTTGTTCAATTAGTCGTTGCAAAATCGGAGGAATTTCGTCCTCGTTATTTTCATCAAAGTTTTGAAAGTCCTAATTTAAGCAATAAATCAAAGGCACAGAAAAGTACTCGGAAACCACATTCACCTCATTCTCATTATGTACTTCCAAATCATCCAATTCTTCTATTACAACAGACTCAAAAGAGAACGAAAAAGACGACCGACAGATCAGGCATCCGTTATCACCCCAGAATACGGACTCAGACTCAGACGAGCTGAACCCGATTCAACTCACAAGACTTGGTGGAATCAGATTCGGCCACTACCGACCCAAGGTCGCCGACAAAACCCTCCTCATACTGCCAGGTGAGGGAGGGTGCGATGGATGCATCTAAAATAGTCAGCCGTAGGCCCGCTGCTTCATCTCCAATCATGGATGCCGAGGAGTTCTCCCCCAAGGACAACTGGTAGATCAAAAGATCTGAAAGTAGACATGCCAGTGCTACCCCCATTTCAAACTCTGTGCCCACAGACTCTAATTCTTTGCTATGCTCATCCTCAAGTGTTGGGTCTATCTCGCTTTCAAAGAACATCATCCCCAAGCAATCGCAGTCAAAGAAAATTTCAAACCGCACGCTTCTTCTCTGTGTTCAACCACGGCTCCGGAAAACCACAGAATGGAAAATCTTCCCCCTCCCGGACAAAACGTCCGTTTAGGGTACCCTGAATGGGCTGATGTATCAATTCAAAGGGTTTCCCCGTTTGTTTTGCTTTGGCTCTTTCAGCCATCTCTTTTCCTTTCCTTACCCAATCTTCCTTAGTAGGCAGATAACCCAGGCCGAAGGTATGGGGTTAGCGGCACTTCCATCGCCGCAATGCCCTTACGGCCGCTTCTTTTCCTAATCCCATCCCGGATGTATTGGTGCTTGTTCATGAGATATACTGCTTGGGCACTGACATATATTCCTTCATTAGCAGCCATGATATTCTGTACGACCTGAGCCTCGGCCAAGGTAAAACCTGATATGAACACATCCTCTATGCCATGCTCGATTTCTAAACAAAGTGGATACGTCCGTGGTGGTGGATTGATGAATTCCCAAAGACAATGGCTACTTCCTTCCCATAGGGTATTTCACCATTTGATGCAAAGTAGATGACACCGCTTTCACCGATGCGTACCATGGTTGCCCTAAAAGCAAATTGAAAGTTGCGGAACATCTAGACATGAAAATCTATCTCGTGGTGCCTCGCCCGACCTTTGTCCGAACTTTAACTCCCCATTACTTTCTACTTGTATTGTCGCTCGATGACTCGGTCATTGGTACGAATCATGCGGCTTCAAGCCAATCGCATATGTCATTCTTTGGCAGACGTTGATGGCGTACCCAGATCAACAAGTACCACCCAGATTCACTTATCTCTACATTCCACTGAGATGTAGAGGGTTTATTAGATTTGTGCCCTCGGGCCAAGTTCTTTATCCGAAAAGGTTAATGTCGGGAACCTCCTCCCAGAAAACCAAATTTCAACCAAAATTTCGTGTAGTCTCTATAGAGAGCTTGGCCTTATCTATGGTCACAAGACAAATCGCCTATGTACTCGTGAAGCCATGAGCACTCCCCAGATGGAGATGTCTGCTTGTATCTTTTTTAGCTGCTTGAGTACGGCTTCCTCTTCAAGCTACTTCTCCTTTTCCTTCTCAGCTTCTCTATCCTTTCCCGAGGCCTCTAGCTGATCTAAGTGTGGGGTTTGAAATACCGCCACTCAGGCCATATGGTCGACCTCTCCAAGGTACCGTGTCATCAAAGTTGGTTATTCCCCAATCTTCATCCATGTGGGCAAGACATAAGTCCTCATCTTCCCACCACATTCCATCACGTGATGACAGACACCGTCCGGCCTGTATGACTATTTTTGCGCCAAGAAGACCTCCCATCCACATGCCCGCAACATTCTCGGTTCTTGTGCTCACAGTAGTTTCAAATCCCACATGGGCCTTCACCTTCCTAATTCTCTCGAAATCTTCAAAACTTGCTCGTTTCGACATAATCGATCGTTCAATAATTTCGACTCAAAATGTTCCAATCTCGAAATTTTGACACCGTGTTTTCGGCGATATACTCGCTCTTCGACCCTTCCGGCCATCGATATTCTCAACCTCGCCGAGCCTCGCTCGACCGAACTCTCCCATCACATCAGGTTGATCGTCCAACCAACCAGTAACTTCTACTGAATTTTCATAATTGAACCATGCGACTGCCACATCCTCTGGGTCTTGGTCATCAGAAACCGAGATCGGCAAGGTCTTCCCCACAAATTGTTACACCATCTGCTTCGCCCCAAACTATCCCGTGAATCACACACAATTCTCCTTCATAATTCTACTCCCGCCCATCTTGACCTATCGATGAAATGTAGTCATCCGGACTATATGTCTTCTCAACATAATTCCTTGATTCCGCGGACTCTGGCTCAACCAATTGTTTTTCCTTTGGGATTTCCTCTCTCCTGTTCTTGGTGGTCACCACTGCTAGCTTGGGTTGGATCATGGAGATGTCCATCATGCACAAATCGGTGTAATCGAGAAGAAACACCTCCGATTTACGCAAGTGGGTAGGCATGATATAGATACTAGGGTCGTAGGACACGACCCCAATATGGATAAAATTGAGTCTTTTGGGTGGTGGAACTTGGTTATGTGTGGGGAGGGGATTTGTAGTAACATTGGGCTTCTCGGGAGGCAAAATCACCCCGTTATCGATGAGATCTTGAATCTCATGACGCAACCGGAAGCACAGATCGGTATCATGACCGTGTTGGTGAAATGCACAATACTTGGGTTATGGGTAGGGGAAAGTTTTTCGTAGGGGCATGGCTGTGGGCTTCAGATGCCCTTTTTGATCAAAACCCCAAAGCTTTGGATAGGGGCATATAAGTGGAGCGAAGTTCGTGTTTCGTGGGTATTTAGCTATTTGGTTGCTTCCGGACGACCGAGAATGGCGTCGCCATGGCTCTTGGTGGGGTTGGTGGTGACCATGCTTACTCGGAGGCTCTCGTAGTAATGCCACTGGCCCGTGATTAGTGTTGCGGTTGAAGGTCCTTCTGGTTGCTCGATCGTTATCAATCAAGCCTTGCTTCAAGGCATCTTCAATCTGCACCCCATTTCATGTAGGTCGAAAAAGTAGGAAAGGGAGTACTATCATCTTTTGCATCAACTTTGGTCAAGATTGCACAATCATCCAAATCGTCTTTGTCCGTAGGCCTCAAGGTCATCATCGAAGCCTTGGCCCTCCATCCGTTACGAACTCAAAACTCTCCTTAGGCTCTTGCCTAGTCGCCTCGAGATCACGGGTCATAATCTCAATCTGTATTGTATGAGTATCACATGATGAAGGCCTCACCATTTCATCCCAATTCCTCTTAACGCCATCTTCTAGCTTGGCATACCATATGGTCGCCACACCGACAGGTCCGCCAAATAAAGACAACTGGTTTCCATCGAGGCCCATTGGCCTTAGAACATCCAAAACAATTTGCACCATGGGGTCCCCTGACCACAAATCGATCAATATGAGGCATTTTGAATTGCTGCAACGCCACAAGATCGGTGTATCCATCTTCAATGTCGGGGATGGTCTTGACCCCTTGAGATCTCTTGAACAACTTTTCAAGCTTGTTCAACTTTAGTGCGGTGGGATCAGTCTCGAACTCAAAGGGAGAGTCCGGTAGGTTGGTGGGTGTTTTTGATAGCTGAGGTTGGATTTGAGGCAGGGTTGGAGGTAGGGGTGGTCCTGTAGGAAATTCTGTATCATTCTAAACATTGGCTGTCTCCCCGAGGTTTGGAACTCCTGGTGGGGGAGGAGTTTGGTCGGCAGATGTCTGCTTGTCGCTCTAGCCCGCAATTGTCTCGCTGCTCCTTCATGAGTGTGGCTGTTCGGGCGAATTCTCCTGACGGACAAAGATCTCGCTACATTGTTTTCATGCTCTCTTAGAGGTGGCGCACTATCTCCTCCAAACTAGCCATACTATTCTGCTCTGGTTGAGTTACTGGTATATATTCTCTCTCCGTTGGTGACACAAAATCCTGGTCCCTACTGAACACAGGTGGGGTAGATAAGGCCCTCTGAACTAACTGGCCATCGATGTCCTTCGCTCGATTGACTTCGCCTAGTAACCGGGGTAGTGAGTAGTACATCGTTGTCCGCCTACCAGATCCTCGATCGATGGAGTCGACGAATTCTAGTCCAGAGTGCTTGGGGAGTATCTACTGGGTCAGAAGCAATCGTGCTCAACTACCTAGTAAAAAGATAAATAAAGCGTATAAATAAACAGACAATTGGACAGCACAACGGCATAAAATAAACATACAACACACGGTTTGGATATCATAACACACTGCTAATGAACTGGATATACTGTTGCTCAAATACTGATCACTGTTTCTGAATCATTGCCCCCATGTCTGAATCTGGTACCCACAGATAACTGATTCTCCAAAATATCAGAATCGTGCCTCAGTGCCGATACCAAAACTTATAAACCGACATGATTCTCAGAGAGATACACTCTAAAAGCACATAGCATATAAAAGAGAGCCAATACACCCCTATATTAGGGTAGGGTTTCCCTGTCCTATTTTGTCAGGAGCTAGGGTTTCACTACGCACGCAGCGGTTTCAAACAACCTATATCGGGTAAGCAACCTGCCCTAGTTTGGAATGGTCACTATGGATCCGAATATGCACTAGGTCAAATGGTCAAAAGGGGTGCCCCGGTAAAATCGGGGTTTGTGTTCCCATACTGACAGAGCCCGCAACCGGTCAGCCTTATGGTCATGCCTTGACAAGACAAGCCTCCAGTAAACCGCTCAAGAATAGCAAATGGCCAACACGGTGTCCTCGGCACACCAATGCACATGCAATGCAAAGAAACACATAAGTGTAGTCAAAACATGATATCACAAGTTCGAGTCAAGATCTCTAAAATCTCCAGCAGAGTCGCCAGAAATTGTAACAAGTCCGCGTGGGACCTCGCTACCGTTTGGACTCCTCTTTTTTTTGCTTGTTGCGGTTCTTAATTTGAACCAATGAGTCCAACTCTGGCAAATCATTTTGAGAAAAAAAACAGATTTTGAAAGAAGTGCCAAACATGGAGTGCTTTGCCAGATACAGAGTCGCCACCTAAATATTTTTTAATGGGGAAATTTAGGAAACCCTGACTCGGTGCCAAAGGCCACGTGTCCGTCATCACCAAAGTTACCTCGGCTCGGAAACTTGGGTACGATTGGGGAAGGTCAGCTATGAGCACCTCCTCGCCTCAATCCGACCGCCTCTCCTAATCATGATATCCAATTTTGAAAACGTTATGTGTTCTTATTTCGGTTATTAGCCTAGATTTACTATGTTATGCGCACAGCAAACAAGTATAGACCAAATTGCCTAAATTGGAACAAAACATTTCATGTTTGTTTTGAAAATGATTTGCTACTCGCAAGTAGGCTAAAATGCAAGTTTTGCCACCCTCAAGTGGGCTTTAGAAAAGACAGTTTTGCCACTATCTAGTGGGCTTAAAACTCTCAGTTTTAATGCATTATCCCAATTTAAGCGATTTGACCTCCACCCACAGGCATTCAAATAGTTATATCACATAAGCAGCTAGCCGCATGGTAAGCATACTATCATGTTAACATTCACACGCATGCGAGATGCTAAAGCGTAAAAACTCACCTAGTACTCCAAGCCAAAATAGAAACCAGTTAGTAATCATATGCATGATCCTAGTTCATGTTAAGTAACTAATGCAACACAAGCAAAGGTGTAATCTAGACAGGCTCGGCTATCCTAAGCATGGCATGTGAAGTGCTCCAAGTAACAAGTATTCAATTTGGAAATTGGAATACAATGCAGTTAGCATGATGTACCGAGCCCGGTGTACGTAAGACAAATATATGGATGCACGCATGCTATCATACTGTATGCTAATTTAAATATGCCCTAATCTACCATCGCCTCAAAAACCCGCACCATACCATCAAGTTTGCTTCCGCCCCGCCTTTCCAATCGCCCAAAGTCTCAGAACACCTTCCATGCATGCTGCTGCACACCACCGGCTGGAGGAAATGTCCACCGGCCATCTAAAATTTCCATCGGCTAATTACAAGGTTATCGGCCACCCATATAGTGCTGGTCGGCACTCTATACTATCGGTCGGCAGAAAATTCCTTTGAAGAACACTTGAAGAACAGGTGGTGCAGCCCCCTTCTAATGATCAAAATCAGTCCAAAATCTCAACAAACAACCCTCCAAGTCCCTCAATCTCAAACTAAGGTGTAATGGTGTGTGTATTAGTGCAAAAATGAGGTAAAAACACACTATTTAGGCTTAAAACACACACACAAGGATGAGAGAGAGATATAGAGAGAGAGAGAGAGTATAACACAGATATATAGATATAGAAGCTCTGGTTTTTGCTTAAAAATGGCTCACCCCTCTCAAAGGGAGAGAGATGGTGTTTATATAGGCACAAATCAAGGCTCAAGGCTTCTCTAAGAAGCTAACTAGAAGGGGCAAAGGGTGCAAAAGGGTCTTGGCTTCTTGGAGAAGCTAAGACAGCTGTCCAAGCTTCTCCAAGAAACTTGAGCAAAAGGGTCAACCTTCTAGAAGGTTTGGGGGTTTAAAGGTGCAAAGGGGTCACTCCCATGCACGGGGACGAGTGATGGTGCATTCCAGCTGGCATGCACCATGCCTCAGGGGTGCAAAGGGTGCACACCGGCCAGCCAAAGGGATCATCGGCACAAAAATGTGCCGGTCAGCAACATATAGTGCCGGTCGGCCAAAGATTTTGAGAAAACAATGCCGGTGGCACCAATGTGTAGCCGGTGATGGTAGGGGAGGGTCAGTAGGGTGTGGGGATGGCCAAAAGGCCATTCCCTGCCCTTCAAGGCAAAAACACAGATGTTTGGCGTCAAAACCGAACACGAAGTAGTCGAGTCAAGAGGTCCTGAGACGAGGTGCGCTGCTAAGGCCTCCGGGAACTCGAGACGAACGCAAACATGGATAATCACCGAATGTTCAAACAGTGACGTCCAAGTCTTAAGGATGGTAAAAAATTGGGTGTCTACAGGTCGTATGTCTAGTTTTAATGAAAGTAATTGGCTAACTTAGAAAACTAAAATAGAGTACTTATTATTTTGTAAAGATTTGTATGGACCTATTTAGGGTGATAGTGGCAAACCTAATGTTATGAAAGATGATGAATGAAAGAGGCTTAATTGAAAAGCCGTTGGTGTTATCTTTCAATGGATTGATGACAGTGTGTTTCATCATGTTGCTATTGAAATTTCAGCACATGATTTATGGAGAAAATTAGGTCTTTATGATAGAAAATCAGCCATAATTAAAGCTTTTATGTTTCGTAAGTTGATTAATTTAAAATATAAAGATAATAGCTCCATCCCGAAGCATTTGAATGAAATAAAAAGTATTGTTAAGCAACTTACTTCTATGCAAATTGTTTTTGATGATGAGTTGTAGGCTTTGATGCTACTTAGTTCTTTGCCCAAAAAGTGGGAGACTTTGGTTGTGACGGTTAGCAATTTGACGCCCGATGGAGTTGTCACAATGAGCCAAGTCAATAGGAGCTAATTGAATGAAGAGACAAGAAGAAAATCAGCTGGTTCTTCTTATTTAGATGCATTTATTGTGAGAGACTGAAGCAAAACAAGGGGGAGGAGTAAGACTCCTCATAGTCATCATCAAAGCCGTGACAAATCGAGAGATGGTTCTTTTTTAAAGAAAAACATTGAGTGTCATTATTGCCATGAGAAATGGCACATAAAGCGAGAATGTCGAAAACTCAAGAATAAAGAAATAAAGGCGTGATTAAAGTTTGGATGAGAAGAAAGAAAACACAACGGCGGTTACTACCGATGGTGATCTCATGGTTGTTTGTGAAGATGATTATGTCAATTTTGTGGGCCAAGAGAGCAATTGGATGATTGATTCTGATGCTTCTTTTCATGTGACTTTTTGGGTTGATTTCTTTACTTCCTCCATCAAAGGAGATTACGATTATGTTCGAATAGGTAATAAAGGTTTTCCAAGATTATTGGCATGCGTGATGTTTTCTTGGAAATAAATTTGGGCTACAAGTTGTTGCTTAAAGATATGAGGCATGTTTCAGACATTCGTCTCAATTTGATCTCTACCGGGACGCTAGATGATGAAGGCTACAACAACAAATTTGGTGATGGAAAATAGAAGCTCAAAAAAAGTTCTTTAGTGGTGGCTAAGTGCAAGAAGACTTGCACACTTTATTCGATGCAAAGAAAAAATTGCAAAGGTTTTATCAATGCACTTAAGAATGATACTTCTACCAAATTGTGGCACAAGCGGCTTGGGCACATAAGTGAAAAGGGGCTGCAAGTTTTGTTCAAGAAAGAACTTCTACCTGATTTGAAAGGTATGCATCTTAAAACGTGTGTTCATTGCTTGGCAAATAAACAACATAGAATTTATTTTCATAAAAATGTTGCTTCTAGAAAAAAAAATGTTTTGGAGTTGATTCATTCAGATATTTATGGTCCTTTAAAATTTATAACACATAGTGGTGCACGTTATTTGTTACTTTCATCGATGATTATTCAAGGAAAGTTTGGGCTTTTGCACTAAAAACTAACAATCAAGTTTTAGATGTGTTTAAGCATTTTCAAGCCATAGTTGAAAGAGAAACAAGGCGGAAATTGAAGTGTATCCGAACAAACAATCATGGTGAATACATTGGGCCATTTGATGAGTATTGTTACAGCCAAGGTATTCGGCATTAAAAGACAATTAAAAAGACTCCTCAACAAAATGGCATTGTCGAGAGGATAAACCGCACCATTGTGGAAAGAACAAGGTGTCTACTTTCACATACTAAATTGCCAAGATCCTTTTGGGGTGAGGCAATGAAGACAGCAGTTGATGTGATAAATTTGTTTTCTTCCTATCCTTTAAATGGTGATATTCCCGAAAGAGTTTGGACCAACAAAGATGTATCTTGTGAGCAGTTGAGAGTTTTGGTTGTCAAGCCTTTATTTACATTCTAAAGGATGAGCGGTACAAGCTTGATAGCAAGTCAAGACGATGCATTTTTCTTGGCTATGGATGTGATGAATTTGGTGATAGATTATGGGATTCGGTCGACAGGAAAGTTATTTGAAGCCGTGATGTTGTGTTTCTTGAAGACCAAACAATTGAAAACTTTGGCAAAGGTGATCAACTAAAGCCAAAAACTAGTGATCTTATTGATATGGATCTATCTCCTTCATCTTCGGTGGATGATGAAAATGGGAGAGATGTGCAGCCACCTCTTGAAGATGTAGATGATGATGCTACTTCAAATGAAATTGAGCCCGAAATTGAGGAAATGCATCAAACTCAAGAACCGTTACCACAACTTGAGTTGAGAAAATCTACAAGGGACCAGCAAACCTTCGAAAAAGTATCCTTAAAATGAGTTTGTGTTGATATCCGATCAAGGGGAGCTCGAGAGCTACCAAGAAGCAATTGAGCATGCAAAAAAAGGTGATTGGAAAAAGGCCATGAAAAAGGAAATGAATTCCTTACTTGAAAACCATACTTATGATTTGGTGAAGTTGCCTAACAAGAGGAAAATTCTGAAAAATAAGTGAGTCTTCAAATTGAAAAATAATGGCAAGAATCTAAGGTGCAAGACACGCCTTGTCGTGAAAGCTTTAGGTAAAAGAAAGGTGTTGACTTTGATGAAATTTTCTTGCCGATTGTGAAGATGTCTTCTATTTGGGTTGTACTTGGCATGACTGCAAGTATGAATCTTGAAGTTAAGCAACTTAAAGTGAAGATCGCATTTCTTCATGGTGATGTTGAAAAAGAAGTTTATATAGAGCAATCGGATGGTTTTATGGAAAAAGGAAAAGAGAAATTTGTTTGTAAATTAAAGAAAAGTTTGTATGGCCTCAAACAAGCTCCGCGGCAATGGAATAAAAAATTTGGCTCTTTCATGATGAATAATGGTTTTTCTAAAACCATTTCAGATCATTGCGTGTTTGTGAAAATTTTTTCGGATGCCATATTTATTATTCTTTTGCTTTATGTTAATAACATGTTAATTGTGGGTTAAGATTCTTCCATGATTAACAAGTTGAAATTGGAGTTGAGCAAGTCATTTGTTATGAAAGATTTGGGATTGGCAAAGTAAATTCTTGGTATGAAAATTGTTCGTGATCGAAAGAAGGGACTGATTTGGTTGTCTCAAAAAAGCTACATTGAAAAGGTTCTTGAGAGGTTTAACATGGATAAAGCAAAGCTGATTGGTTGTCCGCTTGCGGGTCACTTCAAGCTTAGTTCAAATCAATAACCTACAAGTGAAAAAGACATAAAAAATTTTAAAAATTCCTTATGCTTCAGCGGCTAGTTCTTTGATATATGCCATGATTTGTACAAAGCTGGATATTGCTCACGCAATTGGTGTGGTGAGTCGGTTTCTCCCTAGTCCAGATAAAGAACATTAAGCAGCGGTGAAATAGATTCTACGGTATCTTCGAGGGACTTCGAAGCTGTGTTTATGGTTTGAGAATGGTAAGCTGATGCTTGATGGGTTCATAAATTCCAACATGACCGGTACTGTTGGTTCTAGGAAATTTACTTCGGGATATTTGATAACTTTTGCAAGGAGAGCTGTGGAATGACAATCTAAATTACAAAAATGCGTTCCTCTCTTAACTACCGAAACTGAATTTATCACTATTATGGAAGCTTGCAAGGAAGACCTATGCTTGAAGAAATTTTTCCAAGAGTTGGGTTTGAAGCAAGAGAGGTATGTACTTTATTGTGGTAGTCAAAGTGCTAATCATTTGAGTAAAAATTCTAATTTTCATTCGAGATCGAAATATATTGATGTAAGATACCATTGGATTCGTGATGTGTTAGATTCAAAATTGTTACAACTCGAAAAGGTGTACACAGATGATAATATTTCAGATATGTTGACTAAGACTTTATCAAAGGACAAACATTTGAAGTGTTGAACTTTGACGGATATGGTTGATGTCTCCACCTAAGTCGGTAGGAGAATTGTTGGATACACCTCCTTAGTGGAGTATGAGACCCAATTGGTGTATTAAAGAATTTTAATTTGGTTTGGTGTTGCTTATAATATATTTTTATATATTATATCTGACTTTTGGAGACCCAATGAATATTTTAAAATCTGTTTGGTGACTACTAGGGCTTGGATAAAAAAATCCCAAGAATCAATCATATTTTTTGGTATTATTTTGTTTTTTTCCAGGTGTGCTACGGTTGTTATAATATTGATGAAATAATTTTGGTAAAAGTAGTGGCTTTGTGTATTTACTTTGGGGGCCTTTACGTTGTTGTTTCTTCTGCAAAAGATTTGAAGCACTGTTTGGCCTTTTTTTTTTGATAACTTCGGCTCAACATAGAAGGTGTTGTTTTAGTTCATTATTTTCGATCTTTTTCAACTCTATTTCGAAGACAATTTATTCATCTATTTAGAGATATCTTTCATCTTGTTTATTTGGAATTCACATAAAGGTAATTTATGAGACTATTCGTGTCTCGTTTGTAATCGTTTGAAAACTATTGGTTGATATGATTTAATTTCTTCGTATTATTTTTATTTTCATCGATTAATTTACTTGCGGGAAATCATCTATTTTCCCTAATAATCTTGGAATTACTTTACTTCGATTGTACCTTCAATACGCAAAGGACAATGCAATTTTCAAAATCTCACAGCTATGTTTCAGTATTTTTGTTTTTTCTCTATATATTTATTAGTTGTTGCTATTGTGATTATAATATTCATGCTAAATATCTTGTTTATTATGCTTTACGTCAATAAATATCTTCTTTTCTATCGATCGAAAAGATTAAAAAATATATATATATCATAATCGTATTTATCACTTTATTATCATGTCTTTTATATAAGATTATATTAAAGTTCTCATTAAATCAATCGCATAGCCTTAGATAACATTTCATATTTTCGTGCAATTATTAAAATTTATTGATTTATCTTCTTATAAATAAATGTGCCTCCCAACATAATTATATTCTAAAATTTTATGGGTCGTAATTTCCAACAACATACATCAGAAATATGAAAGAAAAAGATTACAAAATAACTTGGTAAAAACAAAATGTGAGGCCAATGTAAATCACACGTAAAAATTAAAGTTTATATTCTTGTGGAATATCTTCTTTGAGAAGTGGTGTGGAGGAGAGTACTTTGCTATATTCTTCTATGCTTCCTTGCAATTCAATTGCTTCACCGTGTGTCTTCTTGCACTGAAAATACAATACTGTGAAGCTCATCCATTGAAATACCATCACCAAGCTGCTTAAAACTGCCATTACAAGCACCATAACTATCTGTGTCGATAACGATGATTTTTTATCTCCAATCATCATAGTAACCATGAATACAATCACCATTGGTAGAGCGAAGACAAGATTTAGGGCAAACCCTTCTAGCCTCTTGCCTTTAACAAGTCTTGATGCTTCTCTTAGAGCTTGAATTCCATAGCAACTCTCTTCAATCACCGAAATCACCATTGCCAAATTCCAAAGAACCAATAAGTAGATCAAAACAATTGAGGTTAAAAAGTAAAGTGCTATAAAGATGAGTATGAATGTAAAGAGATGATCAGTGCCTACGATCGCTAAAGAAAACATTATAGCCAAAACAAAGACTATAATGTAACTTATGACAGTAAGTTTAAATAGGAGAAAAGTGACTAATGGTCGTACAAATAACTTGAAAAATCTTGAAAGCAAGTCTTTGAATGATAAGCTCTTTCCATAGTAAGTCGCAGCTGATGCTAGAATCATTGATGAGATAGAGAAGAGAGAGACTGTGAAGGAAGCGAGAAAGAAAGCAAACTCAACTACGAGGAGGATTCAAATGTCATGTTTGATGTCAACGAACATATCAGCAGGATCAGTATCAGAGCTGTTTTGTGTTGGAAGATAAAGAAAGGCTTGTTTGGCAAGTAAATCACCGATGGATGGTCTGGTGAACAAGATGAAGGAAGATGATAGAAGGGAGTTTAGGAGGATGGAGATTGTGGTTATGGTGGCTATGAGCTTCCCATTTTTAGATTGGAGGAGAAGTTTGATGGATTCCTTTAGAATTCCCACAAAACCAAGAAACTCTAAACAACATTGACCCATTGCACTATCAAGAACAAGTTATAGTTTTGCTCTAAGTTGCTTTTGTTTGTCCTGAGATAAGGGCCACCATTATTTATACTAGAAGGTGTGCACTTGCCAGGTATCTTCGGCCTGCTCCAGTCTAATTTAACCCAAGTAATTCTTGGAAGTTCTGAAATTAACGACAAGTAAATCGCAAGAGTCTTTGGGAGACTCAAACTCGACAATTTTTATTTTATTTTCATGTATTTATCGCTCGGTCAATTTCTTGAATTGTATCTATAGATCTATTTTTTTTTTTTTTATCAGTAAAGAAAAAGAACTTTATTGATGAAGAAGAAAGTTAATACACTAATAAAGAAACATTTGAATTGAGTAATTACAAAATTGAACATTAATTTTGATGTAAAATGTTTTTTTACTCATTTTTCGATATTTGATTGAACAAAAAATAAGTAAACTATTTTTTAAGAAAATTAATTTTTGCTTTATTTTTTCAAAAATGACTTATCTTTAAAAATTTCGTAAGTCAATTTTTATAAATTTGACTTCCGTAATTAACATTTTCAAATAAGTATCTTGACTCATTAAAAAGTCATAAATAACAAATTATTAAATCAAAATTTCTTTGTTAGACAATAAAATATTTTTATTTCAAGTGTAAAGTAAATGTCGAAAAACAAAAATAAATTTTTTTTGTATAAAATTAATTTAAAAGAAAAATATTTTTTTTATAAAATATTACGTCGAAACAAACGGAACCTAACTGAAGAAAGGTAATTTGATGATAAAAAAATTGGAACAAAAACATTCATACGAAAAAGTCTGTTAACTTTATAATAATATAGATAAATATATGGGCTATGTGGTGTAAGTTTTGCTTGAAATTATTCCTATAAAAATGTTGGGGGATTGACTACTATGAAAAAGTCATCAGATTCAACAATGCTGCAGCCTTCCAAAAAAACCACAACCCTCATAATTCTCCCTCCTTTGTGATTGGTTCAAGAAAAAAAAAATAATAATAAAAATAAAATAAAAGTACACACAGCAAGAAAAAGGATATACAGTGACGTTTTTTTCTATGACGTTTTTCAAAAACGTCGTGAAATCTATCCAGATTTTTCAAATTCCAAAAAAATTAAAATAAACCATCTCTCGTTTTGTGCCCCGGTTATTTCTTTTAAACAGTGGCTCAACTCAAGGCTATGACAATCTTCTATTCAGATTGAACAGAGGCGTGACTTCAGGAAGAGAGAGAAATCGAGGCATCGGATCTTTGAGGCGTCGGATCTTCGATCTCCATCAATTCTTCAGTTGTTTGATATGAAAAATCTTGTTCTACTCGTGATTTGAGCGTATATCTCCGTGATTGTTTGAATCCCTATGATATAAATCGATTTAGGGCTCAAGGTTAGGGTTTTCTGATATAGATTTGCTAAGGTTAGAGTTATGATTTGTTTGAATCCCTATGATCTAAATCGATCTAGGACTCAAGGTTAGAGTTTTCTGATATAAAATTTCATGGCTAAAACTAACGATTTGAAATTGCTTTCTCTCGATTTAGTTGATTTCCAGCTTTTTTTTTGCTTTTGTTGTGTTTTCTCCTTTCGTTTTTGTTCCTTTATTTCTAGTCCTTGTGTGGAAAACTCTTCTCTTTCATCAGATTGAGCAGCAACAATGGTGAATCGATTTATCTAGGGTTTCGAGTACGCTGTTAGTGTCTCTAATCATGTACGGGACTAGCAGGTGGCGTTGGATGTGGATCGTTGGTAACAATGAGTAGAAGCTCAACGATGAAGAGATGCAGATCTGCTATCTCTAAGATCAGACTTGTTCTCTCTCTCTCTCTCTCTCCGATCTGGTAACATGGTAATATCATATCTGCTTTGTCTCTCTTTAGTCCATTATTTTTCCTTTTTTTGGAATCTCATTTTGGCATTTCTTGCTTTCTAACTCTCCTAATAATCATTTCTTGCTTTGTCTCTCTTTTTTGTAATTCTTCAATATTTTTATGGCTGATTTCCCCCTGCCCCCCTTTTTCTTTGGTGCCTTAATATAGCTGGTACAAGTGGTTTTGGAGGCATGCCAAGCATTTTTGGTCAAAGTACTTTTGGACAATAGTACGTTCTTCCCTTTTTTGTTTTGTGGTCATGGAGAATTCCTTTTTTTCATATGCGCACATGACCATCATAATTAATTGCACATTAAAGTCTGTTAATTTCTTGTCCTCCCTAGAAGATTAAATCTCCCTGACCTTCTCCTTTTTTAAAATCAACCCATTCAGCGTAGGAGAAATTATACCATTTATACTTAACTTTCAATTCTTACACCTTGCTATCGAGTCTGGTAGCATTCATTTTGACGTTTAAGCATATTAAACTTGTGATGCAATCTAGTGGAGAATTTCACAGATCTAGTAAATCAAATTTTAAGTGTTCTTTGATTTACTGCTTAGACATCTGTCACTACAACACTATAATTGGACCTTTAAAACAAGCCAGAGAAAAGTGATCAATTAAAGCAGAGCGAAGCAGAGATAGAGAGAAAAAAGGTAGTGTTTGAAGAAGGAAGAAATTGTTCATTTTACAATTGAAAAGTTAAAATCCTAAAACGTTGAACTAAAGAAATAATGTACAAACGTTAAGTAAAACTTTAAAATTGATGTTTACATTTAAGTAGTAAAATTTAGCAAGAATTCAATAGTTTGATATTGGAAGGACTTTTTATAACATGTGTTCACATTCTCACTCATTGATGGATATGATTACGTTGTAATAGTAATTTGAAAACCCATATGATGGACGCCAAGAAAAAGGAAAAAGGAATGTAGGTGTTTGGCGATGTTGTTTTTTTATTGTTTTTATTTATTTTTTTTTGGGGTTGGAGGGTGCATTTGCTAAAAAACTGATGCATTTGACAAACTACTAAAAAGTTGTTTTTATGCTTGCCTTCTGTTTTTTAAAAAAACTGAGCCTTTTGGGTTTGTCATCTGAAAAGCATTTGCCAAACAAAATTGGCTTTTGGTGTAAAAGGGCAAAAAAGCTGCTAAAACTTGTTTGCCAAACAGGGGCATGTGTCTATAGACAAATGCATGTGAGCATGTGTGTCATACTTGGAGGAATCTCCCTTCCAATTTGATCCACCAACATCCTTCAATAATTAGGTATTTATTGATTTACATAATAAGATACCATATATTAACAATGAAACTATCATGTGGACCCCTGTTGTTGGACTGAATGCAGATAAATTTCAGAACTTGTGATTACCCATAAAATTTCTACATTCATTTATTAGCTCTCTCAAAAGATCAGTAAATTTTTTTCCAACCAATTTTAATATGAAATCCTCATATGTGCATCTTGCATTTTATCATGTCTTTACAATATATGGTATTAGCTGCATGAAACTAATTTGGATTTTCATATTCTGATTTGTGATTGTAAGTTTGTTTACAATTTAGCCAAGGTTGCTGCGGTGAATTAAAGTTGTATAGGTTGGGTAATGTCTCTCTCCAGTTCTGCTTTCAATGTGATTATTTAAACCGAGTAATGCTTCATTCTCATTGTAATAGGTTGGACAATCTTATCATCGATGCTTTAAACAACTTGAAGGAGCCTGGTGGTTCTAATAAGACTGCTATGGCTACATACATAGGGGTAATTTTACATTCTATTCCAAATATTTTGGTAGTTTATGATCATCTACTATATAATCACATATTTTAGGCATCAATTTGCCTAATTGTAAGCATGCAAGGTTGTACTATACTGTATCATGACCTTTTGATCGATCATATGCTGAGCTGATTTGGATCTCTTTAAGCGTAAGTACCAATAATGATTTGACTTATGGGCACTTGATGGCATTGCAACTGGATTTTTCAAAGTTTATTTCAGTAGTAAGTCTTGCTAGGAATCTTTATCTAAAAGCGTTGTATTTTCTCATTAATGTTGTTGTCTAATGGTGAGATACTAAATTTATGATAGCAAGTGTTTTATTAACAATCTTTTATCAATAAGATTGTATAATATGCGGAGATATATTTTGTATGGTAGGATGACCACCATTGGTAGGTTTCCACGTGCACATTAAGAGTTGAGGTTGTCTATGTTTGTTCTCGTAATATATTCACTTTTCTTGTAATTTTTTTTTCACTGTTTAATCACTGCCATTGTGATTAAATACCATTTGACCTATTGAATGGCAAACAATTGCTATATTAATCATGTCAATACTTTCTAAGACATTGTTTTAATATAAGATTTGACCTTCACCTCTTTTTTCTGTATTCATTCCAATAGTGATTATTGTTTTTTCCTTCGTAGGAACAATACTGGGCTCCTCCAAACTTCAAATGATCATTGTCAGCGAAATTGAAGTTTTTGACTGCTAGTGGGAAATTAATTAAGGTAATTATACAGCCCATGTGTGAGGTGCATGATTTCAAATTTATTGGTCGCAACTAACTTAACTTGAATGCTATGAAGCTAATTGGGCTACATTATATCTTGATCATGCTATTCTTAGTTGTAGCTCATAGAATGTTAACTTGGAATATTTATTTTGTGCCTGAGTATGCCAATCTGCTTTGTATTGTTGAACAACCCATGCTTAACCAGGGTGAAAAATAACTGAAGGGTTGACTTGGACTGTTGAATGGGTAAGAATTATTTATGAATGTATACTAAAGTAAATGGTTGTATTTTCTTAATAGGATGAAGAAATCATTGTATGGATTCTTTTTCTTTTTTTTCTAATAAAATTTCTTACTAAAGCGGAATGTGTTTGATAAATATTGAGAATCTGGTACTTTAAAATTTATCTGGAATGAATGTGTTTTTTATACCACTTCTTTCTTTGTGGTCTTGAGCATGGTATATGATACTTCTTATGTTCTAGAATTGAAGCATATCATTCCCCCATCCCAACCAAGAGGGAGGGAGAGAGGCTGGAACAAATAGATATAGGTTTTATTCAAATGGACAGTTAATTGTGTTTTCCTGTCAAAATTTTCCTAGGTAGAAAACATACTCAATGCTATAAAGAACTAGATAAATTATGTGGGTGTAATTAGTTGAGAAATCACTAGTAGTTTTAGATTTCTGCAAACTATAGTTATATCTTCACAATTGTTCACTTCAATCGATTATTATTCGAGAACGATCTTCAATTTGATGTGTTTTTTTTTTGACAAACCTAGCCTTCAACAATGTATCGAGTACTGTTCAAATGTGAAGAAGAAACGATGTCTTGTATGCAAGCAGGCCTTTTTGGAGGCCAATGTTAGTCGGCTTTATTTCCAATCAGTAGGCAATCTCTATCAGAAATTGATCAATTGCGAAGATAATCCAGGGGAGTTGCATAGGGAAATTGATCATTCGCAACAAGTAAGTTTCTCTATCATTCCCTTTTTTTTTTTATGGGGAAGGGTTATTTTCTTTTTTCTAATAAATTATAAATATATTAATTTCAAACTCGACGGAGGCAACGAACAACTGGTGTGGGTTTCTGCTTAGGCTTGATTGGTTTAAGGACAAAGTTGAAACAAAGATAAATGCTGAATTTGTTTCAACACCATGTCAAATCTGTGCACATGTTTAGCAAATATCCTTATGTGTTATCCCTTTAATCACATTGCAGCTTGGTACTGTTATGCCATATTAGAAAGAAATTATGAGCAGGAACATTTACTATTCAATTCAGACAACTTAGTATACATTTCCAATACTTCAAAATAACGGATAAATGAATCATTTGCCCTCAACAGGAGCATAGAAATAAGGTTAATTGGTATAACACTGAGAAATACTTACTAAAAATGCAATTCTAAAAGTCATGATTAGCCAGCTGTGTAGAGTTCAAACATACAGGCAACACAGTTAGCTGACTACAAACAAATTTGTTTGCAACAGGATTCTTCTCCCCTCTCTCTCTCTCTCTCTCTCTCTCTCTCTCTCTCTCTCTCTCTCTCTCTCTCCCACATAGAAAAGGAAAAAAGAACACTTTTGGCATAATTGTGATTTATGTGGCATGTTGGAACAGCTATTAACTTCTGTTTTGTCATTTTACAAGTTTCATTTCTTTTGCTTTAGTTGTCAGTTGGCACATAATTCATAGCTTCTTTCCACAGAGTTGCAAAGAATTGACCAAATGCAATGTTCTAGGAAGAGGAGAAGCCCATGCTCTTTGCAAACTCGGAAGGCAAAAGAGAAGATAAAGAAACGAAGGTAAATTCATCACGACCAAATAAGTGAATCGACCATGGTTAATTTGATTTAGGATATTCTAACGTGTGACCATTATCGTGCAAGGATCCAAGAACCGAAGACAATTGTTGAAGTAAAAGATAATGAAGTTTCGAGGGCTTTAAAAGCTTCCAAGAAAACTATTCTTGAAGGGATGTACTTCAATGATGTTGATTGGAATTCTAACTCTTCATCCATTAGTGAGGATTTAGCTGTTGAGAAAAACTATTTTTCAAGGTCGAGGCGACCCAGATACAAGAAGTGAAGTGCATAGACCATGTAACAAGAATGGGGTTTCAGGTTCACAAAGTGCATTTTGGACAAATGAAGATTGGGAGGTAAATCCCTACCCATACTCTTGGGTATATACATGAATATATACTCCTATGTTCACATAATGTTATGCATATATAGATATGGAATTTGGAAATGTATGGTAGTTGTGTTGAATGTGAAACTATGTTTCCAAAATGAAGGTGGGTATGATGATGGCTGCTTTCCTGAACCTTGTATTCATCTTGCGAAGCATGTTTTCAGGCTAATTTAGCCTGCATTTGCTTTCCTTTCATCAGCAATACCTTAATGATTTCATGGTTTTGTCTACAATCATTCCTAAGAATTCAAAGTAAGTAATATTTTCTCTGTTTTTTAGTTCCTTACATTGATTTTATTTTGTATATTATGTGGCTATTTTTGATAAAATAAATTTCCCAACATAATAGAAGTTATTATGGTATTAGTTATGACTCAATTAATTCTACACTTATAACATAATTATATTGACTTCTATTTTATTAATGTTAGATCAACTAAAACTAATGCATATGAAGAATAAACATTAGAATGAATATATATATATTGATCAGCAAAAATAAAAATAAATTTTATTGATGAAAACAAAGGACAAAACTCATGAATACATCAATAAAGCAAGGCAAGAGCAAAAGCATCATAGCGAACCTCCAAATCCCAACTAGGTTGGCACTAAAAGGACCACCCAATCACGTGCAAGCTCAAGCCATCAAAGTTGGAGAGATACCAACAAAAACCCACCAAGATAACACCCACTCATACAACCACCTCACCAAAATTTACAAAGAATACCTAGGCAAAATAAACCACCCAAAGCACTACCATAATAACCAACCGAAACCTAAATAAAAACATAGCAGTACCAGCAACAACAAAGCTAACAATGATAACCTCCGCCAAAATTTCAACTTCATCAATCCACCTAGCCAATGACGATCACACTGCGTGGCCCTGCAACAAAACGCCCCAAAATGAATCTCTGAGTTCCAGAGCCTCACCCAACTTCACCAAGAACACCTAGACTAGAAAACCATAGCAGTACCAGTAGTTACAAAACTAACAATTAACCTCCAAAGAAGATTCAATTTCATCAATCCACTCAACCAATGAAGATCACATCACTGGCCCCCATCGAACAAAATGGGATATTCCAAAGAAGAAGACACCCCAGAACTAAGCATTCTTATAGCACTGCCCTCGCACCACCACCCAAACAAAATCTAATATGCTTCAAGTTAAAGAGAAAATCATGCACTGTGAATTTATGATCTTTAAACACTTCCTTGAACCATACAGCCATTCTAAACTTTATCCTATCACACACGTTTTCAACATTTGGGATAGCATCCCTAAACAAGCATTCATTACAATGTTTCCACGCGAACCACAACACTATAATAGGAAGAGCTTCCCATATCATCCTCTATTTTTTGTTGAGCCTAAACCCTGCCCACCAGTGAAGAATAGCCTCCACTGTATTTGGCAGTGCACCTTGTACTCCCCACCAATTTAGTATTTCTGAGCACTCTCCAAGTCACTAAGCAAGACAATAGGACATGATTAAGTGACTCATCCACAGTTTTGCACAGAATGCAGAGGGTTGATGCATTTGGTACACCAATCCGAAGAAGAAAGTCTGTTGTTTTAATTTTACCTTTCCAAACAAGCCACTCAAAGAATTGGACTCTAGGAGGTATGTACTTCACCCACACCCTTTTGCTTGTTCTACTATAGCTGCCAAAACCACCTGCCAGAAATTTGTAGACTGATTCAACTGTAAACCTACCTATTTTTGAAGCCTCCCACACTAGTGTAGCTTTTAAGGATGACCTGAGGACAGGACAAACCTCTAAAAATCCTATCAATTTGGTAACCTCCACACTTTCCCAATCATATAGCTCCCTTCTAAATTGGAACAACCACTCACCTGTATCCACCTTCCTTTCCATCATTGTAGAGAAAGACTCTCCCTTGTTTACAACTAGTCTACATAAGAGTGGGAACTCATCTTTAAGACTTACATTTTCACACCATTTATCCACCCAGAACTTCACCCTATGGCCATTACCCACTTTTAGCTTATAATTTTCTAGAAAAAACACCATAAGGCTGCTATTTTGTTCAATACCTATCATAATATCCTTCCAAATTTTTGAACACCTGCTATTAGAGGTGACTGAAGGCCACCAATTCCCTTCATCTACCCTGTATTTGCTACATATGACTCTTCTCCAAAGTGCTTTGCTCTCAACTCCAAACCTCCACCACTATTTCAATAAAAGGCAAGCATTGACCTCATTAACCCTCCTAACCTCCAATCCTTCTTGGTCAACAAGTTTGGAGACTTCCTTCCATTTTACTAGATGAATCTTCTTACTTAATTCAGACCCACCCCAGAGAAATGATGCCTGAAGCTTGTCCAACTCTCTTGCAACCCTTTGTGGTATTTTATACAATGACTGATAATACATGGGTAGAGAAGAAAGTACAAACTTTATCAGTGTCAATCTCTCTGCAAATGAGAGTAATCTCATTTTCCACCCTACAAGTTTAGTTCGAACTTTGTCCAAAACAGGCCTCCAAGTTGCTTTTCTACTTGGGTTAGCCCCCAATGGTAATCTAAGGTACTTAATTGGTAATCTTTTCACTTTGCAATTTAGCACAGATGCAAACTCATTCATAGATTCAACTGGAACTCCCACACCACTCACTACACTTTTGTGATAGTTTATCCTCTGACCTGACAATAGTTCAAAGCACCTCAATATTCTCTTCAAATTTCTAACTTCCAAAACTTCAGCTTCACACAATAAGAAGGAATCATATGAAAACTGTAAATAGGCCAAAACTACCCCATCTGCTCCAATATTCACCCCTTTTATCAAATCCATATCCAAAGCTCTTGACAGTAATATGCTTAAACCCTCTGCTACTATGTTGAACAAAAAATGAGACAGGAAATCTCCTTGTCTAAGCCCTCTTTGTGGACTAAATTCACCAGTAGGTGCTCCATTAACAAGCACATATAGTCTAAAAGAAGTAATACACTCCTTAATCCATTCCATCCACTTCCGTCCAAATTCAAAATTTATCATCATTGAAAACAAAAAGTCCCGATTTAATGAGTCATAGGCTTTCTTAAAATCTAGCTTTATGATCAAACCTCTTTTCCTAGACTTTTTCCAACCATCCAACACCTCATTTGCCACCAAAACACCATCTAATATGTTCCTATCTCCTAGGAATGCTGACTGATTTTCACTTATAATTTGAGGGAGCACTGCCTTCAACCTAGAGGATAGTACCTTTGATAGAATGTTATACAATGAGCCAACCAAACTGATTGGTCGATAATCAGCTAAACCCACAGGATTCTCCTTCTTAGGCACTAAACTGATAAAAGAACTATTGATCCCTTTAACCAACTTACTGTTTTTATGGAATTCACTCATAAAGTTGATCACATCACTCTTCATAACCTTCCACATCTTTTGGACACATGCCAAGCTGAACCTATCTAGGCCTGGAGCCTTATTGCCATCACAATCCTTGACAGCACACCTTATCTCTGCCTCAGAAAATTCTAATTCCAGCAAATCAAAAAATGGGTTGTTCCGAACTAACTTGAATGATCCCTCCAACACAAGTCTTGAACTCCATTCCTCTTTAAATTGTCTTTGAAACTATGCTTAAATCTCCTGCTTTACTTTATTAAGATCTTCAAAAACCTCATCTCCAATAGATAATGAGTTAATCTCATTTCTCTCCTGCCTACTTTTGACTACCACATGAAAATATCTTGTATTTTTGTCTCCCTTCAAGTCCCAATTTAGTCTTGATTTTTGAAGTCATATCCACTCCACCATTCTATACAAATTGCCAGCTTCATCACTAACCTATCTTCTTCGAGCTTTTTCTGCCTCTTCAAGCTCTCTTTCCTTTGCTACCAGATCAATCTGATGCAACTCATTTTTTGCTTGTTTTAATTTAGTATTTATATTGCCAAATACTTCGCTATTCCACTGTTTCAGAGCTAGCTTCAACTCTTTCATCTTCTTAAATAATCTGAATCCAGCCCAGCCTTGAACATCATGCTCCTTCCACCACTTTTCCACAAAAGGTAAGAAATTTGGATGAAGAGTCCAAGCATTCAAAAACCTAAATGACCTGGCACTGCAGGAAAATTAGCTTTAACCGGCGTTTCAAAAACGTCACTAAAGCAATCAAAAACGTTGACAAAACATATACCGGCGTTTTAAAATTACATCGAAAGATGCAGCCGTTGCTATAACTTAGCGACGTTTTAAAAAAGCCGTTCAAAATCTCTTGCAGCGTTTATTTAAACACCAACATAAAAATTGCCCCTACCCACAAATGACGTCATATACTAACTTACAGTGCCGTTTTTATTGATCGTTGCTAAAAGCTTTTTTCCAAAATAAAAAAATATATATTTGAACCTAATCAAAAAAATTTCCAAATAGAAAAAAAAAAAGAAAAAGAAAAAAATGCCAACAAAAGAAAAATTCAAATTATACAATTCACAGTAACTCAAACATTTGATCACCTTTAACATTTAAAATAAATTGATCACCCCTTTAACATTCAAAATAAATTGGAACCAATTAAGCCATAAATATTTTTAGAAAAATACAAATTTGACCAATGAAAATTTATGACATAACAAAAAATTAAAAATCAGACATTAGCAGATCATGACACTACTACTACTTCATGACATTAAGTTCACTCTGCCATGGCTGCTAAGGTGATACTCCAAATGCCTGCACTTAAAACAAAACAAGACATCTATGAGAATTGGACAAGTTGTTTGGATATAATGCAAAGTGAAAGTGATTGAGGATTGATGGGAATATCTATATCCATCTATTAATAGCAAATATATACTCACAGCTTTAATCTGGTTATTTTTCACCCAATCCACAAACACATTAGAACCATCCTCTTCCATTGAACCCAGATATCCATCGTAGCAATCTTTTCGCCTTATCATTACAGTTGGTTCCTTCTCTAACCATTTCAGAGTTGCACATGAGAGAGAGAGAGAGAGAGAGAGAGAGAGAGAGAGCCTGAGAATTGAATTTTAATGAATAGATCAAAAAACAGAGAAAATAGTGTTCACTTATATACTAGGAACCAAATTAGATTCATCAGTGCCAATGATGCAATGAGGATAGGGATGTTCAAGTTTTCCAAGATAGTGGGAATCAAGAAATGCAAGAACTGGCCATTTCTTGTTGCAAAACACTTTTGCTAGTCATGCCGATTCATCGATCGTTTCATTGATCTAACTGTTGGGCTCTGTAAGTGCCTAAAAAAACACTCAACCAAACACAGACTCAACCATCATAACATAACAACTCAGTTTCAGACCACAAAGAGAACCAAACAATCTGTGTCGTGTTAAAAACTCATTTGAGATTAGCTGGTTTTGTGAACAAGCTAAAATCGCTAAGCTTTTTAAGCCAAGTTTAAACGATCTGCTGTACAAGTGGGTTAGCAGATGGGGACAATCTAATACATATTAATTTGAAGTAAAGAAAAATCTATCCATTACAAAATAATTGAAACTGGATAATAATGAAAAGATAAAGAGAGAGGGGAGTTGAGAGACCAGATTTCCAGCTCCAATGGTGCAGAAGCCATTGATGATGTTGACGAGAACTAAACCAGTCTTGACATCTTCAAATAAAACTACTGATTCTTCCTCAAATGGAATTTCATTCTTCAAAAGATCTACTGTCTTCAATACCATCTTTCAAAACCCAAAAAAGAGAACCACAAAACAATTCACAGAGCAATTTAATAATTCAACTGTCTTCAATACCATCTTCTAACTGTTATATCAATAACAAAAGGTGAACATCATATGAGAACACAGGTTCAAAAATCTTCCCTGAGATTTTGGGGTATGTCAACTGCATGTAGATTCCCAACTCCCAGTTGACTTTCACTACAAGAAAAAACACTTTTGGCGACCACCTATTTTTTTGGTCGCAAATAGTCCACTTTTTGCGACTAAAATTTAACTTTTGGTGACTACAATTTTTTGGTCGCGGAAAATCACCTTTTGGCGACCAAAAAAAAGTTGGTAGCGAAAAGTATACCTAGTGGCGACCAAAGGCTTTTTTGGTTGCGAAAGCTCACCTTTTGGGGACCAAAAAAAAAGTTGGTCACAGAAAGTATACCCTTTGGCGACCAAAAAAAAAAGTTGGTCACGGAAAGTACACTATTGGCGACTAAAGGCTTTTTTGGTCGCGGAAGATTACATTTTGGCGACAAAAAAAAAAAAGTTGGTCGCGGAAAGTATACTATTGGTGACCAAAGGTTTTTTTGGTCGCAAAAGATCACCTTTTGGCGACCAAAAAAAAAGTTGGTCGCGGAAAATATACTATTGGCGACCAAAGGCTTTTTCAGTCGTGGAAGATTACCCTTTGGCGACCAAAAAAAAAAAGTTGGTCGCGGAAAGTTATGGCGGGATAAATTTTAAAAAAAATGATACTACTGTAATTATATGCTATTTTTCTGTTTAGGCATTAAAAGTTTTATAAAATAATATATAACCCAATTTTTATGGGTTATATATATTTTTTGCCAAATATGAACAAGAAGCATGTTATTGGCAGAGTGGATTGAGTGCATGGTGACTCCTTGGTCAGGAGTTCAAGTCCCAGATAGCACAAAAGAATTATTCTTTTTTGGGTCAAAGTGTTGACTTTTGGCGACCAAAGGCTTTTTTGGTCGCAGAAAACTATCTGTGACGAGGCTTTACTGACCAACTCGCGACCAACATATTTTGGTCGCGAAAAGGTTTTAGCGACCAAATATGGTACTTTTCGCGACCAAAATGTTGGTCACGGAAAGTGTTTTTTCTTGTAGTGTTTTCCGTGGCAATTTTAAAGCATTCATCATCAAAACGTGATATCGTGTTATTGAGAATTGCATTTTTGAAATGTATTTATAAATTATAGCTAATCTAATTCATAGGCAACTCTTTTGCTAATTGGGGCAACAAAAATTTGTAGTTTCAACAAAAACTTGGAGTTTCCTCTTTGGCTATTGTAATCTAACATCAACTGTTACCTTTCTTTTCACTTTGCTACCTCATATGTTTTTCTTTAGGCATTCCCTTCTCTCTACTTGATAGATTCCAACTCCTTCTCCTATTCTTTTCTTTTTAATGTACAAATTCATCTCTAGCTAAAAATAAAGCATATAAAAAGGAGAACTGTACCCGTCCACCAGAACAAAGCTAGAATATATATAGGGCTCTAGAAAATGCTGAGAATCATGTAAATTATATCAAGCATTAGATCTTACCAGTTAATAATTCATGCTATTCCAAATAAGCCTCAACTTCCCATATCCTCCAACTATGGATCTGATCACATTATTACAAAGACAGCCATTAAGCAGAAAATAACACACAAGTGTTTTAGTTTCATTTCAATTGAAGTATAATTGTGAAGTCCTTGTCTTCCATAAATTTGACTACGATGTTGTAATGAATACATGACAAATTCAACTTAATATAAACAAAACTGAACAGCACATTATTCATCTTAATGTCAGAGGATGTATGTGTTGTAGATTAATCACTACAATAAATTTAGAAAAAAAATGCAAAATCTCAGTAAAACATGTACTCTTAATGTCACTAACACTAGAGCATAACCTCAAACCAGCAGAGCAACAAGAAGAAAAAACCTACTCAACATAGTTTTCTGCAAATTTGCAAGCAGTAGAACCATATCGACAATACAAGGACCAATTAACACAGCTTACATGGTCTGTGATGTATAATTGGTAGCATGACCCACAAAAATAAATGTTACAAATGACCTATAGTAATCACTATATCATCAATTTTCTAGAAGGTATAATCCAGATCATTTTGCTTTATCCATCCCAAATGAGTGTTATGTTTGAAAAAGCATAAAGCTTATGAAAGCAACAATAAATCCATGCACTGTCACTACATCTCTTTGGCATAAACTCTTCCAAAATTGCTTGCTTTTATACATATGTAATGTAACATGTTTTCCGTAACTGGTAACACTGGGAAGCAAAAGAATATTGCTTTGAATTTTCCATTGGGAGATATATTCAATTTGGGACCAATAAAAATAAAAGCAAGACACTTATTTCAAGATGGAGGGAGTGTATTCTATAAATTTCATTCACACCATTCATCCAAGGCAACATCTCCCTTGGAACTAGTAGATTGCATATAAAGAAAAAAATAATAATTTTTATTGAGACTTTGGAGACACCAAAACATTACATAATTTTTTTCTTTAGACTTTGGAGATATTTCTACCAACTAGACAAGAAAAACAAACAAGACATGCAAACAATTGAATTAAGTAACTACAACTACAAAAAAGAATGTAACCTTCACAATTGAGTGAGGAAGAGCGAAAGCCATCAAAAGTTTACGACCCTGTGAAACATTATCTTCAGTGTCATCCAGAACCTTAGATTTGGTGCAAGGAGAAAACACACTCTCATAGAACGATGTTAGGATGCAAATATTTGATATAACACCTGAAGTAGCAGTGAGAAGGAGAGGTATGAAGCCTAGAAGCATCAATTATGAAGGCAGAAATCCAAAAAATAGCAGCTTCAAGATGAGAATTCCAAAAAATACACATTAGAAAAGTAGATAAATTTTGTAAGGATTGACATAGAAATTTATACCAAATACCTTCTTTCATTTTCTCTACAGCTTTGAACAAAGGTTTTCGATTTGTTTTCCGCAACAACTAGAATGAAAGAAAAAATATAAGCTCATCAGAACAAGCCCAAAGCAATTCATACTGATATTTTATTGCTACCGCAGTGGAACAAATTCAACTAACTTTGCAATGAAAATATGCAGAAAAGCTTAGGTCGATATCATAAATTGTATCAATTGAAACATAATAGTCCAATTTCCAACATAAATCATAATAAATGGCAAAAAATCAATAGTGAATCTAGACTTACATTGCTTAGGCGGTGAATTGATCGCTCCACAAGCAAAGAAACAACAACGAAGATTGCCATTACAGTAGCAACAGACCATGTTGGCGTTAATGCCAAAGATCTCATTTATGTTCTATTTTGTTTCATTACTTTCTAATAAAATTTCTTTTGTTGCCAATCAAAAAAACAAAAAACAAAAAATTACTAACTAAAATAGACACCATAAGCATAAGTAGCCCAGAATACTATTACTGAATCAAATTCTATTACAATCAAAGAAACTGAAAAAAAATTGTGTCAGTAACAATGATGCAGCACAGCTAAGAGGGTTTGTGCCAAACTAGGACGGAGTGAACTAACTAATTTCTTCAATCAAGAAGAATTGCAACAAAATCCCTCTAAAATTGACAAATAAAAAGGAAACCCAATGACATATTGTTATGTATATTTGAATTTGAATCAAATAAAAAGAAAACCCAATGACATATTTGAATTTGAATTTAATTAAGCAGAAGATATTGTCCCCATTTAAGAGAAATAGAGACAGAGGGAAATAGAAAATAAATCAAATCTTGCCGAGCCAATATGCCTACATCCCAATTCCTGCATCAAACCCAACCAAACAAATTTATTAGATTATCAATATCCAGAGAAAGAAAATAGTTAAAGATATGAATCAAGAAAATACCTTTCTTTTCTTGGCTCTCTGCACAAGTAGTCAATAATAGGACCACCCATGTGTAGTAGCTTGAAAAAGAAGGAAACTCAGAGAACATACCAAGATGCAAGTCTATTAATTTACATAGAACTACATCAAATGATTATTAGGAGAGTTAGAAAGCAAGAAATGCTAAAATGGGATTCCAAAAAAGGCAAAATAATGGACTAGAGAGAGACAAAACAGATCTGATATTACCATCTTAGCAGATCACAGAGAGAGATAGATATATATATATATAAAGAGAGAGAGAGAGAGAGAGAGAACAGATCTGATTGAAGAGAGCAGATCTGCATCTCTTCATCAGCTTCTACTCACTGTTTCCAACGATCCACATCCAACGCCACCTGCTTGTCCCGTACATGATCAGAGACACTAACGCCGCACTCGAAACCCTAGATAAATCGATTCACCATTACTGCTGCTCAATTTGATGAAAGAGAAGAGTTTTTCCCACAACGACTAGAAAGAGTAAACGAACAAAAACGAAAGAAGAAAACACAAAACAAAAGCAAAAAAAAAGCTAGAAATCAACTAAATCGAGAGAAAACAATTCCAAATCGTTAGTTTTAGCGATGAAATTTTATAGATCATGCATGAATGTAGCAAATCTATATCAGAAAACCCTAACCTTGAGCCCTAGATCGATTTAGATCATAGGGATTCAAACAATCAGGAAGATAAATGCTCAAATCACCAGTAAAACAAGATTTTTCAGATCAAACAATTGAAGAATTGATGGAGATCGAAGATCCGATGCCTCGAAGATCCGACGCCTCGATTTCTCTCTCTTCCTAAAGTCACACCTCTGTTCAATCAGAATAGAAGAACGTCATAGCCTTGTTGAGCCACTGTTTAAAAGAAATAACCGGCGCACAAAACGAGATGGTTTAGTTTAATTTTTTTGGAACTTGAAAATTTTGAACAGATTTCACGACGTTTTTGAAAAACGTCATAAAAAAAAAAAAAAAAGTCACTGTATATCCTTTTTCTTGTAGTGTGGGCCCTAATCTCTCTCATCCTCTATCAAAAGTAAAGGGCTATGATCTGACAGTGCTCTAGGTAACCCCCATAACTTTAGATTAAATGATTCCAACTATTTTGGTTTCACTAAAAAATAGATAAAATATGATAATATTATTTTTTTTCATTCATATGATTAACAAACTATTGATTAAAAAAAGACGTAATTTTATGTAAATTATAACCTTAAGAAACATCAACAAATTACGTTGAAAGTGTGGAGCTGATTATATTTTGCCTAAACCTCAAGGGGTAAATTACACTCACCTCAGGTTTCTAAGTTGGGTAATTATTAGTTAGTGTGACCATTAGGGTTGCTTAACCCAATTAAGTTTAGATAAGAAGATTATGAGTTTTGGGAGTCAAACAACTTCTAAAATATTTGATTAATAACAAAAATCAATTTGAGACAGATTTAAATAAAAATACTACAATTTTTCAACTTTCAGTATTAAATAAAATCGAATCTGTTAATATTCACTTAATGTAAAATGTTAATACATTAGAGACAATCAGAGTTCGGTCATAAAGTATCAACTTTGATGGTTAAGCCTTAAAAGTCATGAATGAATTTACAAAGTCAAATATAAAAGGTTGTGGATTGTGTGACTCCAGCCTAACAACGTTGTTCGGATCCGTGAGACTTACATTCTAAAAAATAGATTATATATTTTTTGAAAGATAAATGTGATCAAATTAGGATAAATTATTAATAGGTCATAATAGTTGGATTTAATTCCCATAAAGTTTTATTGAAAATAAGTTTTAGTAAAATCGTCACTAAAAATAATTTTTTGTGATGATTTTTTTGTATATATCGCTAAAAATTGGCAGTTAGTGACTTTTTTTGTCACAATTTTTATAAATTATCGCTAAAACTTATAATTAATGACGTATTTCTGTAATAAATTTTTCAAATTTTCGCTAAAAGTTAAAAAATTAGTGATTTTTTTGGTTAAACTGTTATTAAAACTTATAATTAGTGATTTTTTTGGACAAAATTTCAAATTGATGTTGAAAATAATAGTTAGTGATGCTTTTAATAGTGCTTGATAAAAAAAATGTCATTAATTCTCATAGGACCTTTTAGACAATAAATTCACCTATTAGAATTTACATATAAGTCCTTCATAAAATTATATATCTATGTATATCAGATTAACTTAATTTTTTTGTGACTAATCTACATAAAATGATATAAAAAATGAACAATTTAAATCAAAACAAAATTCGTGATAAGTTTCACAGACCTAAACAATATTGTCCAGCTCAATAACGGAACTAGAGACGGCCATTCCCAAGATAAAATACCTCATCAAACTAATATAAGAGTGCAAACTAACTAAATTTACAATAGGAGTTTTCTTAGGTGTGCAACCCACAAAAAGTGTAAGTGGGTTGCACACCATGTGCCACTTACACAAAAGGTATAAGTGTAAGGTGTAAGTGTAAGTGTAAGGTGTAAATGTAAGGTGTAAGGTGTAAGTGAGTTGCACACCATATGCCACTTACACAAAAGGTGTAAGGTGTAAGGTATAAAAGGTGTAAGTATAAGGTGTAAGTGTAAAGAATAAGGTGTAAGGTGTAAGTTGCACACCATAACCAAACCCTTTACAGTAATACAGTGCATAGTTAAGTTTACACATTAGTAGTGCCTAAAATAATAACGAAACTCAAAATAAGCTAAACATGGTACAAGTATAAATCCGCAAAAGCTCTAAAGTTGCTCTCAAGTTACTTATGTCCTAATAAGAAAAGGACCAGCATTATTTATAATATATAAATATATAGACTGTATAATAATATTCTGTGCGTTTTTGTTTGTGGAAATGATCCAGACCCCAGCACTCCCGACATTTGTGAGAGCGAGAGAGGGACATTTGTGAGAGAGAGGGAGGAGAGAGACAGGGGAGAACAAAATATATATATATATATAATATGTAATCACAAATCAATTGAGAGTTGTGGAGGTCAAAAATTGTGAGGGTGATCAAGTATTTTCGTTTTGTTAAATCTATGGGCTGTATTGTGTGCGTTTTGTTTGAATTAGTCCATTTTATTACTACAAAAATCTTGGGGGATTGACTTCTAGTAAATTTAGAAAAGTCTAATTTTTTAATTTTTTTCGTTAAAATATAAGATGAAAAAAATTATTAATATGTTTGGAATAATTATTTAACATTTTATAAAAAATTATACAAAAAAAATAGAGAGAAAAAATTCTTTAATTTTCTTATGTAATTTTTAAATTTTTTAATAACCGTTTAACTATTTTATTAACTTCCCAAACTTGGTTGTCTTTAGTTGGCAACACATGACACCTTATTTGGTTGTCATTTGCCTTATTTTGGGAAGTAGGTAAAAAATTAATTTTTAATTTTTTTTTTTAAAAAAAATAGAAAGGAGATGTGATCCAAAAAAAATAAAATAAAATAAGTGAAAAAAAAAACTGCTTTTAACCATGGAATTAGGTTAAATGTCAGCCTATTGACTTTTTGGCTTTTTTTTGTCACATTGTGTTTCGTTTTGCATCCTGTCTCTGAAATACGTTGGTTTGATGCCTTGCAAAGGGATACGTAGGTAGCCTGCGGACGCAACCATTTGTTTATGCATCTTCATTTTATTTATTTGTCCAAGTCTTCGGCCTTATCAAAAATGGGTCGTCTCTGGGCTTTGACATTCACTCACGTCACTTCATGACTTCAAGCTCTATCAAAGAGGGGCAACTGTAGATACCCCATTTTTTACTGTCCTTAAGACTTGGGCGCCACTGATTGCTTACTTGATGGTACAGGCTATCATGTGCAAATGTTCGATTTCTTCGGCGAGCGAAGCTTCAAATCCCAACCTTACACCCCATTTTTGGACCAAAACCATTTTGACCGAAATGATTTATAGACCTTAAAGCCCTCTCTTTCAAAATATTTTTTAAAAAAGTTTTTACGAAATTCTAAGACTCGCATTTCGTTAAATGTTGCGCTTTTCGGTAAACCGAGCAAAGACAAAGTGGAATAAATGAAAGAGATGTGAACTCTTTGAAAAATCTTTCAAAACATCTTATTTAGAGGTTTGGAGTTGAAGAAGATTGGAGAAGTGGGAAGAAACCAAGTTGGGGAAGAAGTTGTGCATGAATTGTTAAGAGAGAGTCGAGCAGCCCTCACTGAATCAGGCCTATCCTTTTGTATACTTGGATTTCAGCTATGAGCCCACCACTGTTGGAAAGAATACTTCAGAGGCTTCATTTTTCACTCAAGAATCTCCTAAAGCCGAGGTCGGATGGGAGAGATATGGCTGATTGAAGTTCGGCATCAATCTGGTTAGACTGAAACTGAGCAGTCTTCACTAAAAAAGGGATATCTCTTATCACACTTGTAATTTTGATGTGAGGCTGCCACCATTGGAAAGAAGACTTCCGGGGCTACAATTTAGGCTCAAGAGTGACCTGAAAAGGAGTCCAGATGAAAGAGTTATACCTATTTGAAGTTGGACCTAGAGAGTAGAATTTGCTGTTGGCCACCGGTAGTGGCTGGTTGGCCACAAATGTATATGGTCGGCCACCATCACGAATGTGGCCGGTCGGCCACCAATGATGGCCGGTCGGCCACTAATGTCCAAAACTCATATTTTTTGCAGATATTTCTCCTCCAGCTGTTCTGCACTGTGCCAGTTGTCCTCTAATTCAGATATTTCAACCAAGGCTTGTATTTTTGCTATATATGGAGGCCATATCTATCATTTTGCAAAGTTAGAAAATTTAGGAGTCTCTCTCTCTTGCCCTTTTGTGCATAAAGTAGAGAAGCATTTCTAGTTTGCCTAGACATCCTTCATCAAAGTTGCATATCTTTGGGTTGAGGTCCACTGAAGCCTTATTTGAAAGTTGAAAGGTTGTTTGAGCCTAAGAAAGTGGGCTTTTTGTCTTTGTGCTTCAAGAGGTAAAAGTCTAACCTTGTAAGCTTATTTTGCACACTTGTTTTGCCACCTTTGCAAATTGTTTTTGGCCTGGTTTTCAACTACGAAAACCTCTATTTTTTAGTCCTAAAAATGATGGTTTGAGGCTATTTTGTGTTAGGGGATTGTCTCTCCTTTTTGTTCCTTAGCTTGTATAGCTTTTTGCACCATTTCTCACTACCTTCAAATCAAACTTTTTAGGCCTTTTTACCACTGAAACTCAGAGGTTTTTCAGTGACAAAAATCATATTTTGAGGTCCAAAATAGGAGGGGTTGGCCTCCCATCCTTGTGTCTTCTTTGCAAGTGTAGATAGCCCAACATGTGAGCATGTTTTTCTACTATCTCATGGCTTTGATCTCAACATGTTTTTGTGACTTTTTTGACCTACTTTAGTTCTGTTTTTGGCTAGTTGGGTCACTTGTTGCTTGTATCTTACACTTGTAGTGTAATCTTGCTTACTAGCTTAACATGCCTAATGAGTTAGCCTATCTTTCTACTCTTTTGTGACTTGGTCTCAACATGTTTTTGCTAGTGATTTAGCATGCTTTAACTCTGTTTTGAGTGGTCTTGGTCATATGAGACTTGCTATGCATGGTTGTAGTGTAAATGGCCTTCATTAGCTTTGTGATTTAAGGCTTCTAGCATGCTTTGCTTGGGTTGTTTGCATGTTATAGCATCATTTAGCATGTAATTTCAATACATATATCACTGTCATACTTTCACATATTCCGCTCTTTCAATGCTTTTGAGAGTTGTGCTTTGTATCTTGCTTGTGAGCCAACATGCGAGCATGTTTTTCTAGCCTTTTGTGCCTAAGTTTCAGCATGTTTAGGCCATTATTTTGGCATGGTGTAGCTCTTTTTTGGGTTGGTTTGGTCATTTGAGTATTGTATTCCATGCCTCTTGTAACGCCCTCAAAAAAATAACATTAAACCCATCAATCTAGACATGCATTGATATAAGAGACAAACATCATTCTATTCCACAGAGTAATTCTTTACAAGAAACATTACATGTTAACAACAGAATCAGATGCCCTATGGGCTTACAGCTTTCCAAGCTAACACTTGGTTACAAAGAGGAGAGTACTAACTCAATTACACATTAAGCCCTTGGCTTGAAATTACATATAATACAACAAAAGATAACCAAAACCACAAACGCCTCATTTCTAGCCTCCCAAGTGATGTCCTTGGAGGTGGCATGCTTCATGTACCTGAAAATGGTGTCCCATATAGGGTGAGCCACAGCCCAGTAGAAATACACTAAACCAACTATGAACAATTACTAAAAGATTAGCAATTGATACATGGTCAACACTCACACATCCGTTTACATCTTATTACAATTCCATGACAATCAAGTCTATGTTACAATTCACTTTCCATTTCTTATTCAACATTGAGTTTGAAAACAAGGCTCAGTACTCTGGCCAAAACCTTTGATGAGATTATAGTTCATCACTAGAACACTTTCGAAATCCAAGATGGATACACATTTTGGTGTTGTATCAATAACACATAAACCACTTCCCTGCCTCATAAATGATATACATTTTAGTGCTATATCAAATTAAACAAACATCTCAATAGATAAGCATATGAGCTATATCATTACTACCACAGATAAGCATATGAGCTGTATCAACACTTCAATAGACAAGCATATGAGCTGTGTCATCATCTCAATGGGAGAGCATAGGAGCTGCAACCCTGGGTCCATCCCCCATCTTCCCTTAACCATTAACCGGTTTAGAGGTACATCCCCCATCTTTCCCTAAACCGTGGAGTACATCCCCCATCTCCTCCCATACACAAGCAATGCATAAAAACACAGAATCATATACGCAATCAATCAATACATAAAGTTAATGTATTTTATCAACCGTCTACTCATAATGCACATAAACACATTGGTTATATGCACAATCTATCAATACATGAAGTTAATGTATTCAACCAACCGTCATACTCTATGACACATCCAAATGATTAGTTTTAGTTTGCCTAATCATCATGCATTGTCTACAACAATCAAAACTACCCTCCACCGGTAGCCCAAAGCAATTATTTCTAAACAGGAAATAAATGCACAAATGGATAATATATCAACATTTCAACTAGGTAAGCAATAAATGATTCAACTACACCCTTTAGTCCCATACATTCCCAATTTCAACATTCTCAATTCAATTCCTCATTTTCTTTAATTAATTATATACATTAATTAATTAAACCAATTAGGGCAACTTACCATAATTCACAAAACAACCCTAAGGTTCCATTCCCATCAATGTTCCAACATTAATTTCATTTCTCTATGCCTAACTTGCATATAGGTTTATATAATTAAAACCCCAACTTTTGTAAAATTACACAAAGGCCCAAACTTTCTCAAAATTACCCAACAACCCCCAACATATCAAAATGCTAAAATTCAAAGACAAAGTTCATAAGATGGAGTAGGTTATCCCTACCTCGAAGTTTGAGCTCCAACGGAGATGAAGACCAAGACCCAACGTGCTCCAAACCTCAACTTTTTCAGATTAAAACAAAGATCTCGACACCCTCTATCTTTTTAACAAAGGACTTAGGATAGATTCACACTAGAGAGAGATGAAATCCTAGAGAGAAGACAAGTTTAGAGAGAGAGAGAGTCGGCTGCTAGGGTTTCAAAAAGAAGGAGATGAAAAAATGATGTTTAAAATCGCTGCTGCCTGCTGATATAAAACAGGCTCGCTCGAGCGAAGACTTGGTCGCTCGAGCGACCAGACACAGAAAACCTCGCTCGAGCCAAAAAGGTCTTGCTCGAGCCAGCAACCCAGAACCTCGCTCGAGCGACAAAATGCTCGCTCGAGCCAACAACTCGAACCTACAGGTCTGCAACTAGACGCACGCTCGAGCGAAGGGACGCTCGCTCGAGCGAAGAATAACCAGATCGCTCGAGCGAAGAAAAGCTCGCTCGAGCCAAGAAATGCAACTCTCAGGTCCAGAACCAGACGCAATCGCTCGCTCGAGCGAAGCCACTCTGGCTCGAGCCACCAGTCACAAAACTCCACTCTCGCTCGAGTGACCAAACCCTAGCTCGAGCGAAGGACCAAAAGATGGCTTCGCTCGGCGAAGAAGCGAGCTCGGCGAAGACCCAAATACAGGCAGCAACACTTGGCTCCCAAACACAACCAACCAGTAACAAACCTGCCCAACACATCCTATAACTCAAATACAAAGTAGGAAAGGATGTAAACAAGATAATAATCAACTACTAACATCTACGGACACACGTCCGGATCACTGTACAACAAGGGGTAAACCCGGTATCGCTATACCTCTAGTGTTGTGTCATTCACTAGTTTCAATGTTTTTGGCTCTTAACATGTTGTACATGAGTTGTTTGCATGTTATAGTCTTATTTGTCATGCCATTTCAGCACTAAAAACATCTGCAACCTCCTCCATTTCTTCATTTTTCAATTTGTTTTGAGGGTTGTTTGCCCTTAAAGTTTGTGTTTAAGCATGAGGTAGGATTTGTGCTCAAATGGCTTTAACCCTCTTTTGAGGGTTCTTCCTAGTCAAAGGCATAATCCCTCTCATGTCCTAAACCACCTTTTTCGTTGACCCCTCTCATTAGAGGACTTTCACATTGGACTTAACCGGTTAAGGGATTAATTGGTAAGCTAAAATGTGTAAACAAAATTGAGCCAAGTAAAACATGACTAAGATAAGCATGTTGCATGCATTGCATGTGTTTGGATCGGACGTTAATCCAAACACAAGAAATGTGAGATGTTTCATACTCAAAAGTGATGAAATATGTCATATTTCTTGGCCATTGTCACCCTTGATCATGCATGATAGGGTGGCGGCCTTTCGAGGCTTATGTGCGCATTCATTAAGCTTGTACAAGCTTGGTTCTTTGGCCACCATGCATTGAAAATGCTTGGTTGGTGGCTTGAGAGACAAGTGCCACACTTCTTTGAGCTTGAGACATGATAAGGAGGGTGGTAGTACACACATTCCTTGACAAATACACTGCCATGCCTCTGTTTGCTCTCTGTTGCAGCAAAATGAGGAAGTTCAGGAAAGCAGTGGCCGACCGGCCACATGTTCTAGCCGACCGGCCACCCAATCTAGTCGACCGGCCTCCAGTACTGGCCAATGGTCACCAATCATGGCTGATCAACCATCAGTGTGTTCTTGAGATAAAAAAAGAAGCAATCTGGAAGTTGGCATAATTTTCAGAGGTCCAAAGATGTGCAAACATAGGCATATAGAGGCAAGGTGGTGAATTTTCGGGAGGACGTAATCGAGCATGCATATCTCCCTCGCTTCCCAAGGCCATTCATTTAAATTGCTTAGCTAATTAGTTCGTTAGCTTAGTTGTTTTGTAATTAGTTAGTTAAGTGTTTAATTAATTAATTCGGTTTGTAATTAATTAGCTTAGTGTAGCTAGTTACTCAATTGTGTTGTAATTAATTAGCTAGAGTAGTTAATTAATTGGTTTGTAATAATTAGCGTAATTAGCGTAGCTAGTTAGCATATTTATTCGAACCCTCCTTCGTGAGGGCGCAATGTTTTAATAAGAGTGCGTGTGTGTGTGCATGTCTTCCAACCCCACTTCTTTCTCCTTTTTATTTACCCGCTTTCGGTGGTTAGATTAGGGCTCGTTTTGATTAGCATACCTTTTGATTGCATGTTGCATCATTCATTTGTATTGCATGCACTGAGGCTCGGCGCATCATTCAAACTGCATCGTATTTCAATACCTATTTGAATACGTGTATCAAATTGTTGCATTCATATGCCATCTTAGATAGCCGAGCCTATTTAGTTGCATTATTGCATGTATTGCATTAGGCATTTTGTATAGTTAAGATCATGCATTGATTTATAATTACCTTTTGTTTTGGTTTGGAGTACACTATGAGTGTTTATGCTTTAGTATAGTTGTATGAGTGTGAGTGTTGCCATGATAGCATGCTTGCCATGAGGTTATTTGCTTAAGTGGTAAACTGTATGAATGCCTGTGGATGAAGGCTTTATTGTTTGAATTGGGACAATTCATCAAAATGTGTGTTTTACCCACTCTGCAGTGGCAAATCATCATGTTTTAAGCCCACCTGTGGGTGGTAAATCCGCGCTTTAGCCTACTTGAGAGTGGCACTTTCAAACCATTTTCAAAAATAAACATGCGATGTTTTGTTCCAATTCTTGCGATTTAGTCTATACTTGTATGTTGTGCGCATCACATAGTAAAAATGGCTAATAATCGGATAAGAACACATGTGTTTTTAAAATAACATATCATACTTAGTAGAGGCCGATCCTTTGATCGGGTGAGCGGGGGCGCTCATTTCATGACCTTTCCCCCCCCCCCCTCCGGTACCCAAGTTCCCGAGCCGAGGCAACTTTGGTGATAACGAACATGTGGCCTTTGGTGGCACAAGTCAGGATTTCCTAAATTTTTCCAAAACAAAATATTTAGGTGGCGACTTTGTAATTTGGCAAAGCAGTCCAATTTTGGCATTATTTGATTCAAAATCTGATTTTTCAAAATGATTTGCCAGATTGGACTCTTTGGTGTTTTATCAGTCTCACATTGCACTTTGTGAGATTAGATTCAGAACTGGGACGGGAGTCCGAACTGTAGGAGACCTATTCACGCCTCTCCGAAAAGGGCGCGCACGAAGAAAGTCGGGCGACTCCGTTAGGGACTTAGAGAACTTGACTCGAACTCATGTTGTGTTGTTTTATTTACACTTATGTGTTTCTTTACATTGCATTTGCATTGGTGCGTGTAAGTCACAATGTTTACCATCTACTATTCCTGAACGATTTGTCAGAGGCTTGCTTGGAAAAGCATGGCATAAGGCTGACCGGTTACGAGCTCTGCCACGATGGGAACACAAACCTTGGATCTAGACTACCGCTGTACCTCTTCCCTCCTCTCACTTTTTGGTGTCGGGAGCGAAAGGTATGTTAGGTGGTCTTGCTGAGGCACCCTTTTTGACCAATCGACCTAATTGCATATCGGATGCCTTAGAGACTGTTTCAAACTAAGACAGGTTAATCACCTGAATACAGGATTGTATGAAACCGCATGTGTGTGTAGTGAACCCCTAGTTCTTGGCGAAATTAGAACAAGGAAACCCTACCCCACCATAGGGGTGTTTTGGTTCTCACTTGCTTAATATGTGCTTTTAGAGTGTGACTCTACAGGAATGTATGTATCAGTTGCAAATCTAGGTATCAATTTGTGGGTGTCAGTTTTGAGCGAAAAATTTGGGACAGAATTCAGTAGAGAGCACAGTCATTCAGTTGTAATCATATATGTTTTGGTGAAATCGGGCTGAGATGCTGTCTGTTTTCTCTTTTACAAGATAATCCTGGAACCATAGCTTCAGAAGGCTTTAATATCCCCCAGGTACTTTGGACTTGTATCGATAGACTTTGTCAGGTTGGAATTGGTTCAGAAGCAACCTATGTTTACCTCACCCCCCACCGGTTACAAGACGAAGGAGGTTGGCGAAATTCACCAACGATTTCTCTGGCGGTCACACTTTAATTCACGAGTCTAGTCTAGTCTGGGAACGGTTATGCGCATTATTTCAAAGACGAGATCAATCACCCATTCCCATGGCTCAGTATCCCCCAGCCAGTGTGGAAGAACAGATGCAACACCTGCAACTGACAATCGAGGCATTGCAACAAGACGTAGTCTGTTAGGCTGAAGTCACGGCTCATCAAGCCGAAATGATAACCTGGCTACAACAACAACAGCCATAGCCGGTCGTGGCTTCTGCATTTCATACACCTCCCACGAGTAAGCCGATAGCCGGAGTCGCTGCCCATACTACTAATGTCCAAGAGATTCAAGGCAATCCGGCGGAGCCAATCCTAGAACAGGCCTCTAAAGTTCCTGTCTATCAAACCGAAACTCCGTTTGAATTTGAGGTTGACCCAACTTCACTTAAGGTCAATAAACTGGAGAAGTTATTCAAATGAGCACGGGGAATGAACTCCATCCCGGATTTAGAGGACTGGTATACTGAATCTGTAGTTTCCTTACCGGAGCGGTTTAAAATACCGCATATCGACCTCTTCGATGGCTCTAGAGACCCAATGGTGCATCTCCACCTGTTTTTTGATATCCTAAGGCCAATGGGTTTGACCCCAGCCCAGAAGTTGTCTCTCTTCGGCCGAACCATGTCTAGGATAGCCGTAATCTGGTATGCTAAATTGGAGGACTCTGTGAAACAGAACTGGGAAAAGCTAGCTGAGGCCTTTATTGCTCAATACTCCTACAATACACAAATCGAGGTCACAACTCGTGATCTCGAAGTCACCCGCCAAGAGCTAAATGAGGGTTTCTCAGAGTTCATAATGAGATGGAGAGCAAAGGCCTCGATGGTGACTACAAGGCCTTCCGATAAAGATCAGATCAGGATAATTGTTCGGAATCTGCATAGTAAGTTGCTGCAAAAGATAATCGTTTTACCTCTGTTTACCTTTTCAGACCTTTATGAAATGGCGGTTCAAATCGAAGATGCCCTCAGACAAGGGATTTTTATGGAAGAAGATGAGCCTTTAAAGAAGAATGTTGTTCGCAGTTCCAATGCTACTACTGATTGTAGCACAACTGCGAAATGCTCATAAGTAGACACTATCACCCTTTCCTTCAATGGCCAAAAACCAACCACTTCAAATCGGCCCCAAGCCTGAAATTTCAATCCTTTTTACATGAGTCTCTTTCAAGCTTTGAAAATGCTGTGAGAAGAAGGGTACCTAGAGCTCCTAGAACCTCAACCCCTTCCAAATCCTCTTCCACCAAGATATGACCCAGCCAAATACTGTGCCTATCATCAACAACACGGTCATGATACAAACCGTTGCACCCATCTCCGTCATAAGATTCAGGTTCTTATTGACAAACCTTTAATGAATGAGATCATGTTTGTTATTGAGAAGGATCCTGGCTTAGTCCAGATTGGCTCTACACTGTCTTCATGAGCGACTAGTCGCTTTCTTAAAAGATTTCAAAAAAATGTTTTGTGTGGTTCTGCGAAGACATGCGTGGAATTGATCTTGAGATTGTGCAGCATAGGATCGCTCTCAGCCTCGAAACTCGACCCATTTTGCTTTTAAACCTTGAACTTTGATTTAGAATGTTCAACGATCAATCACAACATAAGGCTTGCATGGCCAAATTTGAAGCAGCCCTCGAACTAGGGACAAGAATGTCAGATCAAGAAGGTCAGATGTCATCAAAAGAAGCTTGCAAAACTACATCAAAAGTAGCCCTTGAACTAAGGGCAAATATGTCAGATGTGCTCAAAGATTCAAGAATGGGCCATCTCTCAAACTAATGAAGACTAGCAAGAAAGCCAAATTCGAGAAACGGAAAGAAGAAAATTTATTGCTGAAGGACAATCAAGTTCCTATCCACAACACTAGGGGCAATTCAGACCCGGTCGGATGGACTCCTACATCATCAGCGAACAGCAGTCATTCTCTTGGATTCATAAGGCTTCGAGATCTCAAAACCAATCAACTTGGACAAAGTTGAACTTTTCTATCCTTGAGAGGTTCGCTGGGCCGAAAACCCAGAAGGGCGACCCAGGAAAAAGTTAGAGCAGTAAAAAGAACAAAAAGAACAAAAAAAAATAAAGAAAAAGAAAAGAAGAAAAGAAATGAAAAGATGAGAAATAAAAAGAAATGAAAAGAAAAACAAAGCTCGCAAGGTTGAAAACCCGGAAGGGCGGCCTTAGCGAAAGTTAGAGTGCAAAAGGAGAGTGTCAACACCCGAGTAAACCTTAACCCGAAACTACGTCAGGCCTGATTCTCATGTTTGGGATACGTAGACAACTTCATTCTGAAGTTCAGCCCCAATCCTTTTCAACCCGCTTGGCTTATCCATGTTGATTGGTTTACCCTTGTTCAACTCGGCTATCCTATCCATGTGGGAATTGGCTTGTCTTCGTTCAACTTCGGACTATTCTATTTCGTTAGAAAGATTCAACTACAAGACGTTTCAAATTCAAATATGAGGTTGTGCATCTCAAGAGTAGATTCCTCGTTGGTTGAGCAGTGGCCAAATGCAAAAATAATTTTTGAGAACTTTTAATGAAGTTGACTAATTTTCTCAAAAATTATCCCATTTTTTCAAAACTAGACAATTTTTTGGACCCAAAAAAGAAAAATTTTCAGTGCTCATAACCTGACTTGCATGATTTCAAATCAGAAAATCGAACAAGCGTGTTAATCTAACTCTCATGTTGGTCAAAATTGTTTTAACAGAAAACCAAAAATTGTCAAAATGATAAACTAGGGGGCACAGTTGAGTCGAGTTTTCTGTCTTTTTCCCGTTGTCAATATACTCGCCAGAAAGGGCACCATATTTGCTAGAAAGGGCACCATATTTGCCAACAGCAAAGGGTTGGAATCTTTCATATCCTCCAAGCAGCGAGGTATCAAGTCAAGTGCGAAGCACGAAATGGAATGGATCAAGATATTTCACTCCCTCATCTGGACAGGTTTGATCATATCCAAACTGGCTAAGGGCATCGTCAACCGATGTTAGTTTTGGATCTGCTGCGCATCCTGTCGCATCACAACCCCTCTGTGGGAGAGCTCACTAGTTATGAGTGAAAGAAGGAGAATCTGGCAGAATACTAGGGGCAAGAGCCCACAACTTCCTGTTTATCCATCAACCACCCAGGGGAGGGATAAAAAAGAAGAGAGATTGAAGAATAGAGAGATATGCGCTGAGAGAAAAAGTAAGAAAATGGCTTTTTAGAGAAAAAGAGATTGAGTGCCAAAGTGATGTGAGGATCACAAATGAGAAAGGGTGGAAACATTACCCGGAGAAGCTGTGAGCTCCCTGTGAACTGAGAGGTCTCCTACTGGTGGTATACATCCGAGTGTTGTGTTTGTTGTTTTTGTTTGTCTCGATTCTTGTTTTGAGTTGTTTTGAGTGTCAATAGATATGTTTAGACTGTTTTACCTTTGTTTTCCTTTGTTGAGTCGTTTTGACTGTGGTCAGTCATAGGCTCAATACCCAGTTGAGAACTCATTTCTTAATTTCAATTTCAAAAATAAATCGTTTTGTACTCGGAGTGTTGTGCTATTCTTCACATTTGTGCAAAACAAGATTTGTTCTTTCATAAAGTTGTAGGGTTCAACCCAGGTCATATAAGAACAGTAGAACCAGGACCTATCTAAAGTTATATAGGTTCCAAACTGCAAAGCAAAAGAAAAGAGGAAAAAATTTTGAGCATCTGAGTTTGTTTCAACTTTAGAAAATTTCGAGATTGCATTACGGATGTACATCCTCAGGCCTTGTCAATGCTCCGAGGTATGATTGTACCTCAAGCTCAAGCCTGCTTCAAGCCAGAATGGCAATCAAAAGTGCCCTCCCTAAATACTATTCCATGCTAGGGGCATCTTGGCTGTGTTTGCAATGAGTTCCTAAGAGACCAACTGCGACGATGGAAACTAGAGTTCGAATGGCGATGCCTAGAACACAAAGGTCCGGGATTTTCGAGACTAAAGTTTGGTTTAAATACCCAGGGGTGTATTCCCGGCTTGAAATCTGTATGGCAACCCCATAGATTGATATAGCATGTGTGTGCCTCAATTCTGGATACTGAACCAACCTAGTCTGTCACCCTGTTGGAGAATAGGGAAAGTTGTGAATATGATCAGGAAGACAAGCGGCATCCGTAGCTTCTATATGCAGAGGTTACCCCCTTTGTCAGTATTTCAGGACCTTTGTACTTTGAGTTGAAGGTAAGAGTTCGAAGAACACAAAGTAAGAGTTCAAAGAACACAAGGGAAGATCCCAGTCAGAGTAGAGTGGTTCATCGCCACTCGTCCCATGAGGTGCCTTGTAAAGTGCCACTTCGTTTGTCCATCGTATTCCCTAAACATCATACATTACATTGCTTGTAACATGTATCGTATCATCGCACTTATTGCATTTATTCGTATCTTGCGTTTTCTTGTATCATTTATCCTTTTACGCTGAGCGGCATTTAAGATCATTGTCCCCCGAGGCTTGTCTCAGGTTGCGTCGACCGCGCTCCTGATTGGTTGTTTTCGGACCTTTTCTCACGATTTCAACGTGGTTAGAGTGTTCTTCTCCTCACACGATTTTAGCATGTTTAGAATTTATATCAAGTTGCATGGAACACACCTGACTGGTTGTTTTCAAACCTCTTCTCAGGATTTCAGCGTGGTTAGAGTGTTCCTTTCCTCACACGATTTCAGCATATTTGGAATTTACCTTAGGTTGCGTGGAATGCACTTGAGTGGTTGTTTTCAGACCTCTTCTCACGATTTGAGCATGGTTAGAGTGTTCATTTCCTCACACAATTTCAACGTATTTGAAATTTACCTCAGGTTGCATGGAACGCACCTGAGTGGTTGTTTTCAGACCTCTTCTCACGATTTCAGCGTGGTAAGAGTGTTCCTTTCCTCACACGATTTTAGCATGCTTGGAATTTATCTCAAGACGCGTGGAGCGCGCTCCTGATTGCTTTTCTTCGAACCTCTTCTCATGATTTCAACGTGGTTAGAGTGTTCATTTCCTCACACGATTTCAAAGTGTTTGGAATTTATCTCAAGACATGTGGAGCGCGCTCTTGATTGCTTTTCTTCGAACCTTTTCTCACAATTTCAGCGTGGTTAGAATGTTCCTTTTCTCACACGATTTTAGCGTGTTTGGAATTTATCTCAAGATGTGTAGAGCGCGCTCCTGATTGCTTTTCTTCGAACCTTTTCTCACGATTTCAGCGTGGTTAGAGTATTCTTTTCCTCACATGATTTCGGCGTGTTTGGGATTTGTTCTTCCTCCTCTCACGATTCTAGCATGGTTGGAGTATGTCACCTTTTTGCATCTACTGCGCTATCTGTTACATCCATTACATTATATAATTTTATCGCCTACATCCACGCTGGAGTATGTCATCCTTTCCATGTTAAGCTTAGTCTGGCATGTGCCCATACTTTCCTTCGTTAAAGCATGGTTCTGAGATAATGTGTACGCGCCTATTCCACTAAAAGAATTGTAGTCTGAGGGTGTCGGCACCTTTTCTATGTTAGACGTGGTCTGTCTTGTGTCTATGCCTTTTCTAGGCAAGATGTGGTTTGGCCGCATGCCTTATTCACTGCATCTATTGCATTGTACTTTGTTTTGTTACATTCAGCACTTAAGGTCACGATCTTTCCTCAGCGGATCATTCCTCGCTTATATCATCCCACCTAATTACTTGTGGTCTTTTTGCGAAACACAGTTCTGCATGTGCACGTGCCTATTCCACTAAGAGAATTGTAGTTTGAGGTTTCCGGCACCTTTTTTATGTTAAACGTAGTTTGATTTTGCATCTCCATCTCTTTATGATATTTGTGTGGTTTTGCACTGCTTGTGGTTTGATTATTTCATTGCACTGTATTTCATTTGCACTGTTTTGTTACATTGTGTTTCGTTTTGCATCCTGCCCCTGAACTACGTTAGTTTGATTCCTTGCAAAGGGATACATAGGCAGCCTGTGGGCGTAACCATTTGTTTATGCATCTTAATTTTATTTATTTGTCCAAGTCTTCGGCCTTGTCAAAAATGGGCCGTCTCTAGGCTTTGACATTCACTCACGTCACTTCATGACTTCAAGCTCTGTCAAAGAGGGGCAACTGTAGACACCCCATTTTTGACCGTCCTTAAGACTTGGGCGCCACTGATTGCTTACTTGATGGTACAGACTATCTTGTGCAAAGGTTCGATTTCTTCGGCGAGGGGAGCTTCAAATCCCAAACATACACCCCATTTTTGGACCAAAACCATTTTGACCGAAATGATTTTTAGACCTTAAAACCCTTTCTTTCAAAACATTTTTTAAAGAATTTTCTATGATGTTCTGAGGCTTGCATTTCGTTAAATGTTGCGTTTTTTGGTAAACCGAGCAAGGACAAAGTGAAATAAATGAAAGAGAGGTGAACACTTTGAAAAATCTTTCAAAACATCTTATTTAGAGGTTTGGAGTTGAAGAATATTGGAGGAGAGGGAAAAAACCAAGTTGGGGAAGAAGTTGGGCATGAATTGTTAAGAGAGAGTCGAGCAGCCCTAGCTGAATCAGGCCTATCCTTTTATATACTTGGATTTCAGCTATGAGGTCACTACCGTTAGAAAGAATACTTCAGGGGCTTCATTTTTCACTCAAGAATCTCCTAAAGTCGAGGCCGGATGGGGGAGATATGGTTGGTTGAAGTTGGGCATCAATCCGGTTGGACTGAAACTGAGCAGTCTTCACTAAAAGAAGGATATCTCTTAGCACACTTGGAATTTTGATGTGAGGCTACAACCATTGCAAAGAAGACTTTCGGGGCTACAATTTAGGCTTATGAATGACCTAAAAAGGAGTCCAGATGAAGGAGTCATACCCATTTGAAGTTTGACCTAGAGAGCAGAATTTGCTGTCTGCCATTGGTAGTGGCTGGTCGGCCACCATCACAAATGTGGCCGGTTGGCCACTAATGTCCAAAACCCATATTTTTTGCAGATATTTCTCCTCCAGTTGTCCTGCACTGTGCCAGCTGTCCTCTAAATCAGATATTTCAACCAAGGCTTGTATTTTTGCTATATATGGAGGCTATATCTATCATTTTTCAAGGTTAGAAAATTTAGGAGTCTCTCTCTTGCCCTTTTGTGCATAAAAGTGGAGAAACACTTCTAGTTTGCCTAAACATCCTTCATCAAAGTTGCATATCTTTGGGCAGAGGTCCCTTGGAGCATAATTTGAGCTGTTGAAAGGTTGTTTTAGCCTAAGAAAGTGGCTGTTTTTGTGCTGTGCTTCAAGAGGTAAAAGTCTAACCTTGTAAGCTTATTTTGCACACTTGTTTTGCCACCTTTGCAAACTGTTTTTGGCCTAGTTTTCAACTACAAAAATCTTTGTTTTTCAGTCCTAAAAATGGTGGTTTGAGGCTATTTTGTGTTAGGGGGTTGTCTCTCCCTTTTGTTCCTTAGCTTGTATAGCTTTTTGCACCATTTCTCACTACCTTCAAATCAAAATTTTTGGGTCTTTTTACCACTGAAACTCAGAGGTTTTTCAGTGACAAAAACCATGTTTTGAGGTCCAAAATAGGAGGGGTTGGCCTCCCATCCTTGTGTCTTCTTTGCAAGTGTAGATAGCCCAACATGTGAGCATGTTTTTTTACTATCTCATGGCTTGATCTCATCATGTTTTTGTGACTTTTTTGACCTGCTTTAGTTCTATTTTTGGCTGGTTGGGTCACTTGTTGCCTGTTTCTTACACTTGTAGTGTAATCTTGCTTACTAGCTTAACATGCCTAATGAGTTAGCCTATCTTTCTACTCTTTTGTGGCTTGGTCTCAACATGTTTTTGCTACTGATTTAGCATGCTTTAACTCTGTTTTGAGTGGTCTTGGTCATATGAGACTTGCTATGCATGGTTGTAGTGTAAATAGCCTTCATTAGCTTTGTGATTTATGGCTTCTAGCATGCTTTGCTTGAGTTGTTTGCATGCCATAGCATCATTTAGCATGTAATTTCAGTACATATATCATTGTCATACTCTCACATATTCCACTCTTTCAATGCTTTTAAGAGTTGTGCTTTATGTCTTGCTTGTGAGCCAACATGCGAGCATGTTTTTCTAGCCTTTTGTGCCTAAGTTTCAGCATGTTTAGGCCATTGTTTTGGCATGGTGTAGCTCTTTTTTGGGTTGGTTTGGTCATTTGAGCATTGTATTCAATGCCTCTAGTGTTGTGTCATTCACTAGTTTCAATGTTTTTGGCTCTTAACATGTTGTACATGAGTTGTTTGCATGTTATAGTCTTATTTGTCATGCCATTTCAGCACTAAAAACATCTGCAACCTCCCCCATTTCTTCATTTTTCAATTTGTTTTGAGGGTTGTTTGCCCTTATGTAACAACGCCCGCGGGGGGCCTCGCTACAGTTCGGACTCGATTTTTGTTGCGGTTCCAAATCTCGAACCAAAGAGTCCAAATCCGGCAAATCGTTTTGAAGAAAAACAGATTTTTTGAAAGAAGTGCCAAACATGGACTGCTTTGCGGATATGAGTTGCCACCTAAATAGGTTTAAAATGGGAAATTTAGGAACCCCTGACTCGGTGCCAAAAGGCCACGTGTCCGTCATCACCAAAGTTGGCTCGGGAACTTGGGTACGATTAGGGAAGGTCACATCGTGAGCACCCCCTCTCGCCCGGTCAAAGACCGGCCTCTACTAATCATGATATCTGTTTTTGAAAACTTTGTATGTTCTTATTCCGGTTATTAGCCTAGGTTACTATGTGATGCTTGACAAACAAGTATAAATGGGCTCGATTTGGAACTAAACATCTCATGTTTGTTTGTGAAAGATGGTTTGCTACCCAGTAGGCTTAAAATCTGATTTTGCCACAATCTAGTGGTCTTAAAAAACAATTGATGAATTGCTCCAATCCAGATAACTCAACCTCCACCCACAGGCATTCAAGGCAGTTATATCACATAAGCATTTAGCCTCATGGCAAGCATGCTATCATGGCAACACTCACGCATGCAAGGATGCTAAAGCATAACCACTTACCGAGTACTCCAAGCCAAAAGCAAGCTTATTAGAAATCATGCATGATCCTAAAATATCTGAGAATGCCTAATGCAACACATGCAAAAATGCAACTATAGCAGCTCGGCTATTCTAGAGATGGCATATGAAATGCAACGGCTAACATGTATTCAACTTAGAATTGAAATACAAATGCGGTTTGTATGATGCGCGAGCTGATGCATGCAATACTGAGATGAATGATGCAAACATGCAGTCATCTTGTATGCTAATTGAAATATGCACTATATCTAACCATTGAAAGCGGGTAAATAAAAGGAGAAAGAAATGGAGGTTGGAAGACATACATCGCCTCACACACCCTTATTACAACATTGCCCTCATGTGAGGGTCGAATAAATAATATCTGAGACCGAATAAAAAAATATACAGTCTGAAATAATACAAATTCTTATTAATTAACAAATTAATTACAAAAGAATTGAAACTGGCGTGCAAGCCAGGGACTGCCTCGCTTCTGGTGAATAGTATATGCTGGGCTGCTTGGCGCAGAAATTCACTGGGGTGCCCCGATTAGCCTCTGTTCGCAGTATTCCTCGGTGCGTGCGATTCGGAAGCCGATAATTCTTCATTTTTCTTTAACGGAGGCGGGAAAAGGGCATAGCAGTGTATTTCACAAATATATGCATGTCTCGATCTCGCGCCACCAATCACGCATATCGATGCATGATGGCGAGGAAGCGGTTGCACAACTCAATATTGGGATGAATACACATGAATGCTACGAAAAATGGGATGCCTCGAAATGCGTGCCCGCACGCATAAGGCGATCTTTGAAAGATGAAAATCGGATAAAACTGAAGTGCCTCGAAGTGCGTGCCCACAGGCGCGCAAACCGAGACGATGATGAAAGATGAAAACCGGATAAAATCGGAGTGCCTCGAAGTGCGTGCCCACAGGCTCGCAAACCGAGGCGATGATGAAAGAATGAAAAGTCGGATAAAACCGAAGTGCCTCGGTCGTGCCTGGTAGCAAAAGCGGCGATGATGAAGGATGAAAAGTCAGATAAAACCGAAGTGCCTCGAAACGCGTGCCCATAGGCGCGCAAATCGAGGCGATGATGAAAGAATGAAAAGTCGGATAAAACCGAAGTGCCTCGAAGTGCGTGCCCACAGGCGCGCAAACCGAGGAGATGATGAAGGATGAAAAGTCGGATAAAACCGAAGTGCCTCGAAACGCGTGCCCATAGGCGCGCAAATCGAGGCGATGATGAAAGAATGAAAAGTCGGATAAAACCGAAGTGCCTCGAAGTGCGTGCCCACAGGCGCGCAAACCGAGGCGAGGATGCAATGAGAAAATCGGATAAAACCGAAGTGCCTCGAAATGCGTGCACACGGGCACGCAAACCGAGGCGAGGATGCAAGAATGAAAATCGGATAAAACCGAAGTGCCTCGAAACGCGTGCCCACAGGCGCGCAAATCGAGGCGAAGCTAAAATGGAGATCAGATAAAACTGAAGTGCCTCGAAATGCGTGCACACGGGCACGCAAACCGAGGCGATGATGTGCGATGCAAAATCAGATGAAACCGAAGTGCCTCGAAATGCGTGCACACGGACACGCAAACCGAGGCGATGATGAAATGAGATGAAATGGCATACGGAATGCAACGATGGGCTTACACCAACATGGGAGAGCCTCAGCTCACTCACATAGGAGGCCGTCGGATAAAAATGAAGTGCCTCGGAATGCGCGCTGCAGACGCAAACCGAGGCAATGGCATACAAGCATGAAAATGCAAATTGGGCTTACGCCAACATGAGAGGGCCTCAACCACACTCACATAGGCTGCCGGAATGATAAGAATGAGGTGCCTCGAAGTGCGTGCCCATTGGCACGCAAACCGAGGCAATGCAAAAATGATACGAATGGCACGGGAAATGATATGCAAGCATGGTAATGGAATTTCAGCACCTAAATAAAGGGGAAAACAGCCCCGAAACAATTCGAAATGACACTCGAAGCATGCATTCATCCCGAAATGTGATAATATGCACCCAAAATGGCCTATAGCCCTACTAATCATGCAAAAACAGCACATGGAAGCAAAACCAGTAGCAAGGCAGTCCCAAAAATAGCTTATTTCAGTAACAAATATGGCCAAAATGTAGACATAGATAGATCAACAATAGCATGCAAAGTTAGTGGCCAAAAGAGGAGTATTGAGACAAGTGACATATGCAAACCCCAAATGGACAAACTTCCTTCTAAAACATTGAATATGAACTAAAAATAGGCACAATTGCAGAAGATGACATCCTCAAAATCAGAATAAAATCATGCTAACAATTCCATGCAAAAATGGAGCTCAAAAGAGGCTATAACAAGAGTCATGCAAAGCAAGCACCAAATGACAAAATTTTCTTCATGAAACATGTAAAGGGGGTCAAAATAAGGCCCCTTTCAGTTCTGACCAAAGGCCAAAACCAAAAGCACAAGAGGCTACAAAACATGCAAGAATACGGTAAATTTGATGGATTTCAAAGGAAGTACCAAAAATATACACCAACTGGCTTAAGGCCCTCAACATAACATGGAAAGGAGACAAAAACAAGGCTATTTATAAGCCTGATGAAGGCTGAAATCCGGAGCCAAGTAAGCCTAACAAAGCATGCAAGAATTAGGGCCTAAAGTGAATTTCCAAGAGAGGTGGTATATGGAATGGCCAAATGAGGTTGAGCCCTTCTACAATGTTGTAGAGGGGCTCAAAATAAGCCTAAAATCAGTAAGGGTCGGAGCCCCAAAACCAACACAAATTGGTCAATTTTAGCATGCAAAAATGTTACCAACTTGAAGAATATTGAAGGAACTAGTGTATACAAACACCAAATGAGGTTGAGCCCTTCTACAAAGTTGTAGAGGGCTCATTTTAACCTAAAAGCAGTAGGGGTCGGAGCCCCAATTCTCAACCAATTAAAGTATAGAAAAGGATCAAGAAAATGCCCTAAAAGTTGGTTTTGAATACTTACCCTTGAAGACTTGTCTTTCTTTGCTTCTTGGCTTGGATTTGTGGCTTCTCAACCTCTGAAATTCACTTCCTTGCTGCTGGAATCGAAGTTGGAATGGTGAGGCTTAGGGTTGATGAAGGAATCAAGCAAGAACTTGAAGCTTTTTGGAGCTTTTGGCTATGGAGATTAGGGTTTTTGCCTTGGTGTTCTTGAAGGGATTTTTTCCAACCTTGAAGAAGGAGGGGGAGGGGCCTTCAAATAGGCAAGAAGTGGGGTGTAAAAGGGGAGGGAAAGCACCCAATCTTTCCATCCCGAAATATCCCCCGGATGCCCCGGGATATGTTGGAAGATATCCGGACAGCTGGGACAGGCTGTAAAGCAAGAATCTGGCCGGCCAGGTAATTTTGCTCAAGGTGGCCGGCCAGCCACCCACCATGGCCGGCCAGCCACCTCAAAAAACCAACTTCAAAATTTCTAGCCGACCACCATACCAAAGTGTCCTCCCATATGTATAGAACAAGGTTCCAAGGTCGGAATTTGGCAACACTGAACCAGGAGTCACAACATAGAGCTTGAAGGAGAGGCCCAAAAATGAAAGGCACAATTTCTGGCCGACCACCATACCAAAGTGTCCTCCCATATGTGTAGAACAAGGTTCCAAGGTCGGAATTTGGCAACACTGAACCAGGAGCCACAACATAGAGCTTGAAGGAGAGGCCCAAAAATGAAACTCACAGTTTCTGGCCGACCCGATGGTTGGTAGGGTCCTCCAGTGTCCCGATCACGGATATGTAACTTTGGTTGGAAGAAAATACCCCAAGGTGTTCAACATTGGCGGAAGTGAGCAAAAGCGGGCTCCGGAGGAGCAACGGTTATCTGGGATAATTGCTGGCCTCCACCCCTGATCTTCGATGTTGAAACAGAGGTACCGCCAAGTTTGAACAAAACTAATGAGAAATGAACGTTCGGGCCAAAACCGAGCAAATCGGGATCCGAAAATGGGTCATGGTGGGAAGTGGCGTTCGGGCAAGTGGGTATCTGCGACCCAGTGTCCTCTGGAATGACAAAAGCAGGTACCGCAAAAACCGGAGAAGGCGGATGCGAAATGAATGCTCGGGACCAAAACCGCTCGGTTTGGGGTCCCAATCGCTATGAGCACCGAAAGTGGCATCTGACCCTGAAGTGCATCGGGGCCCAGGGTTCTCGAAATATTAAAAGCAGGTCTCGCCAAAACCGGAGAAGGTGATGCAAAATGAATGCTCGGGTCCAAAACCGCTCGTTTTGGGGTCCCGAAAATGGGTCGCCTTTCACCGGAAGTGGTGTTCTGCGAAGTGGGCATCGGGGCCCCAGGTTCCTCGGAACACTAAAAGCAGGTCTCCGCCAAAACCGGAGAAGGCCGATGCAAAATGAATGCTCGGGACCAAAACCGCGGTTTGGGGTCCCGAAATGGGTCGCCGCACCTAAGTGGTGTTCGTGCGAAGTGGGCATCGGGGCCCAGTGGTTCCTCGGAACACTAAAACAGAGGCACATGCCAAAAACTGGAGAACTCGGAGATGGTTGGGCGGTCGAGGCAGCCTTGTGACGGCTCAGCAAACCGTCACCGGCTCGAAATGGGCAAAATGGCCTATGGCCAAAAAAGTAGCTCACGGCCACCGGAGATAGTCTCTGAGACCACTCCTTCCCTCGGGAGAAAAGCAGAGAAACCGAGCACGGTTACGCAAACCGAGACAAGGTAGAGAAGATGGTTGAAGTCGGGAGGCAGGCGCCGCGTGACCACTGGGACTTGAACAAGCACAAGATGCAATATCACCGGCGCTCAAGCGGTGACGTCTGAGTCTTAAGGTCGGTCAAAATGGGGTGTCTCTGATTGCCCCTCTTTGAGAACTTCGGAAGTCAAGTGGGGAGTGAATGTCAAAGCCGAGACGACCCATTTTTGATAAGGCCAAGACTTAGACAAACATACGAGATAAGCAGAGATATGTGCCCAGCGAGGGCCAAATGCAAAGTGATGGCGAAGCGGATGATCATGCAAATGCAAAAGTCGTAATAGGCGGTATTGACAAATAGATGCAATGATTTTAAGCAAGAATGCAAAAGCAAACAACTACATTTCATGCGATTAGGAATGCGGAGAATCCTTCAATTCCCGTCGCGTCTCACACGGAGAAGATACGATATCAAGGCGATTAAATGGGTCGCACCGATTTCAAATGAACCGTACATACAATATCGTGCCTGCAAAATAGAGAAATGAAACAAGAACAATATGCCGACAACATATATTCAATGCGATTCCAACGATTCGAAAAGTTTGACACACACAGTGTCGGTGAACGAATGCAACATAACGCGAGAAAAGATAATGCGCGACAACGCACGCTCAAGCATAGAAAGTTCGGTATATCAAGAAATCATGCATGATAATGCAAAACAATCACGAGAATGTGAATTAGGAGCCAAATAATGACAAATGAGCACAAATCAGGATGCCCGGTTGTTGCACAATAACGAGCTGGAAAATGCGCATTCCGGCGACGGCAACCCGATCGCGGCCTCTGATTTACATTCCGGGGAGGTCACGACATGATTAAAATGGATACACTCCGATTTCGATGAATAACGATGAGACACATGTCAATAATTGCAATTAAAGTTTCAGCGGAGCAATTCGCGCCAGAAAGTGTACTTTTCTTCAACTTTTTCGGGTCCCGGGAGCTCCGATTTTCCTCAAAATTTGCAGAGAGGTAGGGGAGGGGGTGGGGGACATGGTCGGCCAGCCCATTGCCCTAGGAGAGGCCATCGGCCAGGGCCAAAAAGTAGAGGGGCCGGCCAGCCAGGTTAGGGTGGCGGTCGGCCACCTCCCCAGCGGGGCATTTTGGTCATTTTTGCATTTTCTATATATATGCACCTCCATTGCCTCCGAAATCACACCCAAAGTTGCAAAACTTCTTCCTCTTGCTCTCTAGGCCACTTTCTCTCTCAGATCTGCATTTTATACGCGTCCCTCGGCCTCCCACAAGTTGTTTTTTGAAATCTTTGATTCAAGCACTTTGAAGCGACTAAATTTCGACTTTGGGGCTTCTCTTCTCATTTTCACCACTTGAGGTAATTTTGTTTCAATATTTGGAAAATTTTCGGGGTTGACTTTTGTTGACTTTTTCATTTCAGAGTTGACTTTTGTTGACTTTTCCAATTTTGGCCCATTTTGCTCATTTTGCTCCTCTTTGATTTCGCAATGGCGGTCATTTTCCTCACGACGGAGGTTTTCCGGTCGGAGATGATTTTGACTTTATGGTATTCATGGGGTTCGCCCTTTCTTTCCGTCGATATGCTCCGTGGTTCATAGGCTTCCGCGAGCCACTTTCCGTCATTTTACCGATTTTAACGATCGAGCACCCGGGGATCTTCTCTTACGAGAGCCGGAGCAGCACCTCTCCTATGATGCAGAGGTATTTTATTATCCGCATCTTTCGTGCATTCTGTACCTTTGCCATGCTTAGACACACAATAGCTTATATGACACAGTACTTGTATTTTGAGCATGTGACTTAGCCACTTGAATTTCATGAACACTTGGCGCATTGAATAATTGTGAACGCACAGTGCACCTTAGTTAGAAATTGAACACACAGCCCTAAACTTGAAGCACCGAACACACAGCCCAGATTTGAAGTGAACACACAGCCCACTGACGTTGAGTAGAACACACAGTCCCAATTTGAAGTGAACACACAGTCCACTGATGTTGAGTAGAACACACAGTCCCAAACTTGAAGCAAACGCACAGTCCACTGATGTTGAGTAGAACACGCAGTCCCAAACTTGGAGCGAACACACAGTTCACTGATGTTGAGTAGAACACGCAGTCCCAAACTTGAAGCGAACACACAGCCCACTGATGTTGAGTAGAACACACGGTCCCAATTTGAAGCGAACACACAGCCCACTGATGTTGAGTAGAACACACAGTCCCAATTTGAAGCGAACACACACTTGATGTTGAGTAGAACACCACATCCCAATTTGAAGCGAACACACATTTAATCGATGTTGAGTAGAACACGATCCCAATTTGAAGCGAACACACAACTTGATGTTGAGTAGAACACACGGACCCGAACTTGAAGCGAACACACAGCCCACTGATGTTGAGTAGAACACACAGTCCCAATTTGAAGCGAACACACAGCCCACTGATGTTGAGTAGAACACACAGTCCCAATTTGAAGCGAACACACAGCCCAAATACCAAATTTACTGAACACGCAGCCCGTTTTCACTTCATTTGCACACAGCTCATTTTCGCTTTATTTGCACACAGCTCATTTTCACTTCATTTGCTGATCCATGCATTGATTCTAAATCTTGAGTTCGTTCTCGAACGATCTTGAGGATATGGCTCCGCCGCAAGGAATGGTATTTTGAGCTTCGGAAGCTGTCAGGATTGGTCGATCTTGCAGATTTGGGCCATTCTGCGGAGGGTTATCTCGTTGCCTCATTAGTAGGACCCTATTTGCGGCTTTAGCGAGAGGTGGTGGGACACTACCAATTCCTTCCATTTTTTTTTCGACGGGGACATGACCATGACCCACTGGATTCGCTATGCTCCGGCCTAGACTTAGGCGGTAGGCCCATTCCCTATGACGAGGATATGGGTGAGTGGCAGTCGCTGGATGCATTTGTTGGGGACACACCACCAGAGACAGAGGTTCGGGAGAGTCCGATACTCTGGTTTGCTTCCTATTTCCTAAGGCCACAGATGGAGCCCGAGACTCGAGAGGCGGAGCAAGACGCCTGGGTTTCCTTATGTACCTCCTGTACCACCTTGTTCGCCGATAGAGGAACATGGTAGGGTTGTACTTATCGCGCCTAGTGGACCTATCAGGTGAGCCAAGATGATTGCAGGCCACGCCCGCTACCCTTTACTGCTACATGAGCGCAGTCTCTCGCACACGAGGGGACTTACTTGGCGGCTACTGGAGAGCCTGGGAGGTACATTCCGTCCTCTTGATTTTCATTTTGCTCCTCATTACTTGTTCACTGCACACACACGGCGCACTTTGCATTCTGTATTCTGCCTTTAGCACTTTGTACTCACACTCTGCATTGCCTTTCTCAGCTGTGGGTGTATGTGTACTTCCCCACATTGGCCCCGGAGATGGAGGTGGTGGGACCTCCTATGACTCCATTTTCTTTGATGTTTGAGGGCGAGCATGTGGCGAGGCCTCGAGAGACTCTCTCCTCTCTGCGACGATACTTTGATATCGCTCAGGCGACAGAGGTATTGCTTGAACTCTCGCCTTTCATTTTTATCTTTGATCCGCTCAGATATCCGATTTCCGACGATTTGTATATCGGTTATCCACAGATCACCGGCCTTTGGGCGCTTCGGTGACGAGCTCGAGACTCAGACTCGAGCGCCGAGTTGTTGTCGAGATAGATTCCTGCCGAGGGACCATCGGCAGGTTTGGTTCTCGGGAACGCTTTCGTCGATATAGGCGATTCTCAGACACTCCAGGCTCTCAGACACCATGCGGATCGCCGATAGATTATCCCCGAGGAGGTCGAGCAAGATATGCAGGCGATGACGCTTTGTTGCATCATCTCGATGGGAACTACGCCACCTACAAGATATATTTGATGCCCCGCTGACGGAGTGCGGCTCAGACGACCTCATCGTGCACCGTCTTCGAAGTCGCGCCCATGCTACGATATCCCTTCTTCTAGCGGTGGCGAGATCCAGAGGTGGGGGCAATTCGATCCTCCGATCCCTCCGCCTCTTGATCATCCAGTGGCCGACATGCCGATCGAAAGGATTTAACCGGGCGATTTGGGGACGCCTTACCAGATTCCGCTAGAGCCTCCTCCGCCGATCACAGATATGTTAGAGACCCCGACTACTTCGGTATGTTTTTCAAATTTTGATTTATCAATGATATTTGAACATTGATTCCATATCGATAGTTTTGCATTTGTATTTGCGTACTCCTATTGAATATACGACGAAGCCGCCGATGCCGCCACATTCGAGGGCATGATCTTACGAGGGAGACGCAGATGAGCATCGGTGTGGAGGTACTTCATTTTCCCCGCATTAGCATGTTTCGATGATACTCCTGTTTTAGACATTCTCGCTATATTGATAGATCAGTAGAGCACATCCGACACACACCTTTTCACATTCTCGCATTTACACTCGCTTTTTATGCTTGAACCGATGTGTTGCACTTTGCATCTTCGATGCCTCCCAGATATGCTTCATCACGGCCAAAGCACGGGGCCCTCTCGGAGAGGTCGAGGTGCTAGACCTACCCGAGGCTGTGGACCGGAGGAGCCGGGCCATCCGTGTCTCATCGAGGAGCTGGCGAAGGAGGGTCGTCTCGCAGACGCAGGGCACCCATCGTCGAGGATGACGAGGAGGAGATCGCAGATCATGTGTCAGCGGCGTCTCCTGGAGAGGGAGGCCCTGGTCTTGGTTCCGAGAGCGGAGACGAGCCTGAGGGGGATCCGGAGGATGACAGCTCCGATCCAGATGGTGATGATGATGTAGAGATTATCCCGCAGAAAAGGATGAGGGGGCCTCCCCCTTCTCGCTCCCGAGGGCACTGATGTTATTTCCTGCTTTATTCTACCTTTTAGCTAGTAGTTTGTAGCACTTTGCACATTTGTTAGGCAGTTTTATTTTCTGTAAAACTTGTACCTTTATTTTTGTAAGACATGATGAAATGAAACAGATTTTGAAAAGATGTTGTATTTGAAATTCTCAAGATCGCATCGCATTATTTTGCACAAAATGGAATTGAATGGAAATGCGCCTCATGTATTTACCGTTAGGTGGGGAACCGACGAACAAAGCAAAACAAAACGACTCACTAAGAAATAAAATAGAATCTTAGCGAAGTTTACAACTCGATAAACAAAGTACAATAATGTTAACGACTAATAGACAAGACTTAACAAAATTGTGTAATCAAAAGTAACAACTCAAAACGCAAAACGCGACAATGACAAAACTTACAACTCAATAAGCAAAAACAACAACTCGATAAGCAAAAATATAACACGATGCATCATGATGGACTATCCGGATAGTGGAGTGTATCCAAAATTGATAGGCCCGATGCCTTCTACGCCGGAGACAATCGACGGTAGGAGTCCACTATCGCTATAGGTAATGTTTCCCACCCAAGCTCACTTGTATTTGCTTACATCACTGACCCTGCTCGACTTTTCTCGCAAAAAACCTTATCTTACTTTTTTCTCTCGTCATACATCTCTATTCTTTATTCTCTCATTTTTCATCCCTCCCCGAGATATAGTTGATGGAGAAGTTGCAAGTTGTGGACTCTTGCCTCATTTATTCAAATTTCGCTGGTTACTTCTTTTCGAACGCCTAGTTAATGCTCCGATGAGAGTCGGTGGTTCAATGGATGCGCAACTTGTCGCCAGATCGCATTGCATGGCGCCGCCCCTCGCTTAATCTTTTCAAATGATGAGTTACAAGAAGTTCCAGATACCGAGATCCGCCTCGACGGGCTTGACTCATCAGATATTTTATCTCCCATTCCGACTCCGCTTAGTTCGGCCATACAAGCCGGGCCTAAGTTGGCATCCAAGCTTTGACTAGCTCGAGGGGCGCAGGACACCGACTAGACTATGCCCCAGATTTATTGCTTTATTAGTACTTTCAAAGTTTTCTAGCGTGAGTGTAATGAAAACAACTTCAATTGTATGCAAGAGCAAAAGAACTCGCTTTTGAAATTAATGAAATTGAAGGTTGTGGTAATCAAAATCCTCCGCTTTTGGTCCAAAATGGTCTTAGTTGTGAAAAGATTAATTTGAACAAAGTCAACTTTATGAAAACTTTTCAAAATTATTTTCGATATGGATCGAACCGACACGCCAAATCACACCGAGATACACAACCTCAATCCTAGCAACCGGAAAGTTGCCCCTAGTCCAAAAAGGGCTCACCATTCAATAGCAACGAAAGTTGCCCCTAGTCCGATGACATCGAACACTCCATTGCAACGAAAGTTGCCCCTAGTTTGCATAGCACTCGCATCGAGATCACAATAGATGCCGATGAATAAAGATGACCGAGATGGTCAAAATGGACAAAGTTGATCGGGGAAAAGATTGTGACCGAACTTCAAGATGAAGTCGCCACGATCCCAAAGATGGGAATCAAGTCTTACGAGTTCGTGGTTAGGTTCGCCGAGTGTTTTTGCTCTCCTTTGCGCCTAACTTTTGCCAAGGCCGCCTTTTGCGGGTTTTCAACCTTATGAGCTCAGTTTTATAATTTTCAAATTTTCAATGCTCGAAGTTTTGCTCTAGGTCGCCTTTCGGTTTTCGCCCAGCGAGCCTCTCAAGGGTAGTATTTCTTCAACTTGTCCATATTGATCGGTTGGGAAAACTCCAAGCCATCTAGATCCATCGTAACCACACCCACCGACTGCATTGACTTGATGATGTAGGGACCATTCAATTGGGTCCGAACTTGCCCCTTGGGTCGTGGATGGGAGCTCGGTTGTCTTTGAGTACCAAATCTCCTTCTTTCAAGTTCCCGACTTAACCTTCTTGTTGAAAGTCGGCGATTCTCGCTGATAACCCCGAACGTGGTACGTTGCTTTCAATCCTTTTCATCAAAGAGCATGAGTTCTTCAAACCTGCTTTGCTGCCAATCCGCTTCGGCTATCTGGCACTCGGCCAATACTTGCAATGATGGGACCTCGATCTCAATTGGTAGAACGGCCTCCATCCCATAGACTAATGAGTACGGAGTCTCTCCAGTAGAAGTTCTCGATCAAGTCCTCAGAGCCCCATAGAGCAAACGGCAACTTATCCGCCACCTCGAGGTTTCCACCATCTTCGTAATATGCGCTTGATATTCTTGTTGGCGGCCTCAATCGCCCGCTGGTTTGCGTAAGTAGACGACTTATGAAAAGCCACGCTATTTCTCCAACAAGTCAATCACCTCCTTCTTGAAGTGGGAACCATTGTCCGAGACTATTTCATTCGGACTCAGAGCGGCAGATGATGTTGTTCTCGATGAATTTTGCAACGTGAAGCTTTCAACACCGCATAAGATTGGGCCTCAACCCACTTTGTGAAGTAATCTATCGCTACGAGGATGAACTCATGCACATTTGACCCTTTCGGCGTGATTTGCCCGATCACATCAATTCCCTGCATGTAAAAAGACCATGGCGGTCATGTTGTACAAATTTTGACGGCGAATGTTCATGCGATTTGCATGAATCGACATTTGTGGCATCGCCGATTTAAACCGATATAATCCTCCTCCATGGTGGACCAATAATAACCTTGCCTAAGGATCTTCCTAGCCAACATCACCCCATTCATATGTGCACCGTGATTCACCCCCGGATGGCTTCCATCGACGCTTGGACTCTTCAAAGATCAACACACGCTTTATGCATTCCCAGATGACCTCTTCTATACGCTTTACCCCGCAGATGATGAACCGGATCGACATTCTTCCGATTGCCCTCTTGTCTTTGGCATTTACCGGCGGTATGTTTCGCTTCCAAAAGTTCCAGATGTCGTAATACCAGGTGTTCGCCCCGAACTTCATCTATGGTCGCAATCGACTCATAGGCAAAAGCGACTTCGTCGATAATGACCGGACGATTCGACTCCACGGGATGTCTATCATGGATGATAGAGTTGCTAAAGCGCCCGCGAACTTGTTGTTCTCTTAGTAGATGAGTAAAACTTAACTTTTCAAACCGAGGAATCAAGAAATCCAAGGTTTGGTGATACATCATCATATTTTCTTTTTTACTTTCCATTTCCTTTAGCTTGAGACACAACAAGATTCGAATTCCGATGACGCCCAAATTGCCTTGCCCCTAATTCCGTGGTCGCCCATACCAAAGAATGCACGCCAGATTCTCGTTATTTGAGACTTTGAAACGGAGTTTGAAGGCTAGAGGGATACGGAATTGCTCGTGCTATCAAGAACACTCCTATCCCATACCCATGTTGATTTGACGCCCGCCAAAGTACATTGTCCAACTTTCCTCGCCGATATGCGTAATTGCTTCATCCGGGAATAGGTACTCAACCGCTTCATCCCTCAACCGGATGGTCGGCAAGGAACTCGCATCGCTCGCCTCTTTACCGACTTATGCCACATATGTAAGATCAAATTCGAGAGCAACAAAGAACAACGAGCTAGCCTACCCGTAGTTACCGGTTTCTAAAAGATATTTGATGGGATCAAGTCGCTAAACCAAAGATTACAGAGTGAGCTAACAGTAGTGCCGCAGCCTTCCTGTAGCCCATACCGTAGCTAAGCAAGCCTTTTTCCAAATACAGATACCGGTTTCATACTCTAGCATTTTCTTGCTCAAATAATAGATGGCTTTCTCACCCTATCTTCTCGATTCTTGCAAGCATGCACCATTGTGGTCTCAACATCGACAGTACAAAATCAACGGCTTCGATTCTCGTGGTGATAAACGGGTGGGTTCTCAGAGATATTCTTTAACTGCTCAAACGCAGCTTGGCACCTACCGTCCCATTGAATTTCTTGCCTTTCTTCGAAGACCAAAAGTGGTTCACAAGTCAAGGTTAGTTTTGAAATAAACCGCCTTATGAATTGCACTTTACCCGTAAAGCCTCGCACCTCTTTTTCAGCCTTTTGGTGGTGGCATTTCTAAGATGGCCTTGATTTTGGAAGGGTCGACTCGATGCCCCTTTGTGTAATCGAAACCCCAAAGATTTTTCCCCAGAACACCAAACGACATTTCGAGGGTTTAACCGCAACTCAATTCCCCGATCCTTTGGAAAACTTGCGCATAGGCGTGTAGTGGCCTCTTTCTTTGGACTTGACAATCATGTCGCCCACGACACCTCTACCTCTTTGTGGATCATATCATGTAGTATTGTGGTCGCGTCCGCTGATAAGTAGCCCCAAAGATTCTTCAACCCAAACGGCATGACCCGATAGCAAGATGTTCTACTTGGTGGTGAATGCGCTTCTCCGCCCTCCGTGCCATCACGATCCGTTATAGCCCGAGAAGCCATCCATGAACGAGAGCAGCATGCCCCGCCAGAAGTCCACTAGCTCATCAATGTGTGGCAGGAAAGTCGCCCTTCTGACCGCTCGCTTAAATCCTCAAGTCTACGCACACCGGATCTTGCCATCTTTCTTCTAAGACCGCACTATGTTGGCCAACCAAGTGGGATATTCGATACTAGCAGAAGCCCGCCAATTTGCTTGGTGACCTCTTCTTTGATCTTGAGAGCCCAATCCGCGGATCCTTCGAAGCTTCGCTAATAGGTCGGGCCTCGGGTCAAGGGGATCCGATGTCAGATAATCTCAGATCGATTCCGTGCATGTCTTCGTGAGGACCACGCGAAAACATCTTTGAAATCTTTTAATAAAGCGACTAAGCGCCAAGGTTCCTCCGAAGACAACGTGGACCCGATCCGACCAAATGGGTCCTCCTCAAGACTAATATTCACGTAAATGATTTCATCCGCTAAAGGCTTAACAAATCTCTCGCTTTGCTCAATTAAACGTTGTAAACCGGAGGCACTTCGCCCTCGCTGCTTTGATCAAAATTTTGAAAGTCCGAAAGCACAATAAATTAGGGCACGTAAAAGTACTCGGAAACCACATTCACCTCATTCTCATTAAGTTCATCCAGATCATCCAATTCATCAGTTACAACAGACTCAAAAGAAAAGGAAAAAGACGACCTGGACAAGACTCTGGCATCCGGGTTAACATCCCCAGGAGTACCAGACTCAGACTCACGAGCTGAACCCGATTCGACTCGAAGACTTCGTGGAATCAGATTCCGCTCACTACCCGAATCTTAATCGCCGGATAAGAATCCTCCTCGCATCGCTAAATGAGAGAGGGTGCGATCGATGGCCCAAGATAGTCAGCTGGTTGGCCCGCACCGCTTTCATCTCCAACCATGGAAACCGCGACGTTATTCCCTGCTAACTCGGTCGACGGAGGATCGAGAGGAGACATGCCAATACCCCCATTTCCAATTCAAAGGCCCTCAGACTCACCGCTTTATTCTCGCTGGGCCTCGCTTGTTGGTCTGTTCGCTTCGCAAAGAACGCTATCCCTCAGATAGTTGCAGTGTCAAGAAGATTTCAAACCTGCACGCGCTTCCTCCGCTGCTCAACCATGGTTCGGGAAGCCGCAAATGGAAAATCCTCCTCCTGGACGAAGCGTCTGCTCAGGTACCCCAGATGGGCCTATGCATTAGATCAAAAGGCTTCCCACTGCCGCTCGCCCCGCGGGCCATTTCCTTTCCTTTCTCGCCCAGCTTTCTTGGTAGGCGATAACCTAATCCAAAGGTATGTGGATTATGTGGCACTTCGCCAATGCCGCGACACCTTCCGCCGCTTCTTCCCAATCCCATCCCTGGATATGTCAGAGCTTGTTCATGAGGTAGACGGCTTGAGCGCCGACATACAAACCCTCATTCACACCATTATGTTTTGCACCACCCGGCCTCAAACCCAAAGTAAATCCCGATATAAACATATCCTCCATGCCGTGTTCAATCTCCAGATCGGCGAGATACTCCTGAGGGGGATGGATTGATGAGTTCCCAAAACAATGGCTACTCCTTTCCAAAGGGGTATTTCACCATTTGATGTAGAGTAGATGAGACGGCCTTCACCGATGCAACTGTGGTCGCCCAAAAGCATGTTGAAAGATTCAGGACCTCCAAGACATGAAAATCTATTTCGTGTTGTCCAGCCCAATCTTGGTTTGATTTTCACCGTCCCCAAGACATCCCTCGCTTGTATTATCATATGCCTGACATTTGAGTAGTCGGTGAAGTCCGCAGTTTTAACCCGATTGCATAGGCCGCTCGCCGACAAACATTGATAGCGGACCCTGTCAACAAGAACCACCGAATCCATTTGTCCCTCGTGATTCTACAGAGATGTAGAGAGGTCTGTTATGGTCCACGCCTCAGCGGCAATTCTTTGTCCAGAAGGTCAATGCCGGGAACCTCCTCCCGGAAGACCAAACCAACTAGTTGTTCCGCGAGTTTCGATGGAAAGTTTCGCTCGTCCATGGCAGATAAGACAGCCCGGCACCTCGGCCATAAGCAGCCCCCAAATAGAGATGTCTGCTTGTATTTTCTTTAGCTGCTTCAAGATGCCTCTTCTTCCGCTTGCTTTCTTCGCTTTCCGCCTCCTTATCTTCCCCGATGCCTCGTTGATCAAGGTGTGGAGGCTTGAAATACCGCCCACCCTAGTCATGTGGTCTACCTCCTCGAGGTACTGTGCATCGTCTGGCACACCGCCAGCCTTCGCTCAGGTGGGCAAGATACAAGTCGCCATCTTCCCACCACATTCCATTAGCGCCTAGCAGCATCCGTCTGTTCTCGCTTGTTTGTGCTTTCACCAGCTTTCATTCCTCATGCTCACAAAGATGTTCAGTCTTCGTGTCCGCAAAGACTCTCAACCCCTCATGGTTCTTGCTTTTTCGCCTCTCAGAGGCCCATCTCTTTCTTGTTCCTCCAAAGAACAACTCGGCGGTTCTCAAAATGTTTCGCTTTGAGCGAAATTCTTCAGACCGCGCCTCCCAAGAATGTATTCGATCCTCGCCCTTCCGCCACAAATGGTACAATATCAGTCGATCATCCAACCACCCGACGACTTCACGACTCTCATCTTTGAACCGCTTAATCGATGCATCCCCGATTCCTCGTCAGAGAATTGAAGGTTAGCGAAGTCCTCTTCCACCAACCAAACCATCCCCCACGATTCAAGCTTGTCCCTGAGCATACACAACTCAAATTTCTTCCCAAGAACCCCATACTCAAATTTTAGACCTGCTCATCGACAAGATATATCCACTGGATCATAAGCTCGCCAACAGACTTTCAGATAGCTCCACCCCTGACTCAACAGCCTCGCCTCCTCAAGCTTGCCCTGCTCCATTCTCGGGTGGTCACCACCTTGGCTCAAAGGTTGGGAGGTGTCAACACACACAAGTCAAGGTTGCTGGGAAGGACCACCTCGCTTGGGTAAGTGGAGGGAGTTATGTAGATACCGATCGTAAGATGCGCTCAAAGGCGGATAAGGTTGACTCTTTTTGGTGGATCTTGGTTGTTTGGGGAGTGGGTTGTTTGTGACGTTGGGTCCTTGAGGAGGTAGAATGATGTTCTTGTCAATGAGGTCCTCGAATCTCATGACGCAAATCCGTAACATTGGTCGGTGTCATGACCATGTCAGCCGTGGTATTGGCAATATTTGGCCGGATTATGGGAGGGGGAGGATTCGCAGAGGCCCTTGCCCAAGGGTTTCAGTGCCCCTTTCTCGACTAGAACCCCGAGGACTTTAGACAAAGGCATATAGAGCGGGAGAAGGTTCGCTGACCCCGGGTTGGTATCTTGGGCTTGACTATCGCCTCCCAAAGGCATCGAAAAGGTGTGGCCGCCATGACCTTGGTTGGGAAGGGGATTGGTGGTGACCATTCCGACCTCTCGTAGTTCTTGTATTGGCAGAGCCACTCGCCTCGCATTGGTATTCCGATTAAATGTTCTTCTGGTCGATCCCGATCTTGGTCAAACAGACTGCTTTCATTGCATCCTCTATCTCGCATCCCCATATCATGCAGACCGCGAAGGTGGGAAAGGGATCAAAATCATCTTCTTCATTAATGCCTACCGAGATTGCGCACAATCATCCGAATTTGATCTCTATCGCTTGGCCTCAAGGTCATCATCGATGCCTTGGCTCTCCACCGGTGACGAAATCGTAAAAGACTCTTTAGGCCTCGCTCGTCGCCTCGAGATCACGAGTCGTGACCTCGATTTGCGGTTGTATGAATATTGTGCAAGGAAGGCCTCACCATCTCATCCCAGCTTTGTTTTCACATCATCATCGAAGTTTTGAGTACCAAGTGGATGCCACACCGACAGGTTCGACAACAAAGAAAGCTTTTGCGGTCGTTAGGCCCATTGGTCTTAAGACGTCCGAGAACAAATGGAGGTGGACTATAGGATCCTCGCACTCCATCAAAGCGATCGATCTGGGGCATTTTAAACTGTCGGCAGAGTCACGCCACATCAAGATAGCCGCTTTCAATATTTGGGATGGCCTTCGCCTTGAGACTTCTTAAAGAGCTTCTCCAACTTGCTCAATTTCAGAGTCGTTCGTCTACCTCGAACTCAAATGGAGAGTCCGTGCTTAGGGTAATGTTTTTGGACGCTTGTAGAAGGGGCGAGCCACCGCTGATGACCTCAGGTCCTCTTGAACGCTTGGGGGTTTGGCGTAATGTTCTGCTGATTCGAGGGTATTCTCGCGCCCGACATTTTGAGGGTTTGAGGCATTCGCCAGCAGGTAGTTGTTCGTAATGGGGCCCCGTGGAGGAGGAGCTCGACGGAAGCAGACGCTGCTTCGCCATTGTAACTGTGATCAACTCGCATCATGGCCATGACAAATGCGCTCGTTGTCCGAAAATTACCGCGGATAGCATCATCTTGCATTTGCTTCATGTTACCATCTCGCGATCAACGCTTATTGTTGGGTTCGTTGTTCCATCTGAAAATCGCAAGGGTGTCTCTATAGCGTAAATGGGAATTCAACCCGACTATTCTGCTCTAAAGTAGACCGCTGCACTAATAATCTTCGCTCGATGGATCAAGCTTTCTGCCTCTTCTAAAACCGGTAGCGAATGAACATCGATGTCCGCTAACTAGATCCTCTGACGGCTGAGTCTGCGACCTCGTGTCCGATTGCTTTGGGGGTATCGACGGTTCGAAGCAATTGTGCTACAAACCGCCCTAGCAAAAGGATAAATAAAAGCTTAAAAAGAAATAAATAACTGTAAATAAAGCATAACAAATTAAATTGAATACACCACACACAATGGGTATAAAACGGCAAAGATAACGGCTTAAATTGAATACACCACACACAATGGGTATACAAACGCAAAGATAACGGCTTGAATTGAATACACCACACAATGGTATACAAACGGGCAAAGATAACGGCTTGAATTGAATACACCACACACACGGTATACAACAACACACAGCTTGGTAAGTCTATACATCGCCTCAAATATCGTCGATATTCTCAGATCACTTTCCGATAAATCAATCGATATCCGCAGACAACCGATTCTCAACATCGATAATGCCCGCAGTTCGATTCCCAAATTAAAATCGATGCCCGCAGTTCGATGCCCAAACTCATCTGATACATGCATTCCCTGTAGAGGCACACTCTAACAAGCACATAATGTATAAGTGAGAGCCAAAACACCCCTATGTTAGTAAGGTTTCGCCCTATTTTGTCAGAACTAGGGTTTCACTACGCACGCAATGCTTCAAACAACCTATAAACGGTAAGCAACCCGTCCTAGTTTGGAATGGTCACTATGGATCCAAATATGCACTAGGTCGAATGGTCAGGGGTGCCCCCAGAAACCGGGTTTGTGTTCTACATCGGCAGAGTTCAGAATCGCAAGCCTTATGGACATGCCTTGACAAGACAAGCCTCCCAAGAAACCGCCAGAATAGCAGATGGCAAACACGGTGTCCTAGGCGCACTAATGCAAATGCAATGCAAAGAAACACACAAATGTAGTCAAAACCAGATATCAAGAGTTCGAGTCAAGTTCTCTAAGTCCTCAAAGAGTCGCCAGAATCAGAATAACGCCATGGGGCCTCGCCATACTCGACTCGATTTTGTTATGTTCCAAATCTCAACCAAAGAGTCCAAATCCGCAAATCGCTTTTGAAGAAAAACAGATTTTTGAAAGAAGTGCCAAACATGGATCGCTTTGCCGATAATGTAGTCGCCACCTAAATATTTTAAATGGGAAATTTAGGAAACCCCGACTGTGCCAAAAGGCCACGCGGTCCGCTATCACCAAAGTTGGTTCTCGAACTTGGGTACGATTAGGGAAGGTCACATCGTGAGCATTCTCACGGCCAAAGACCGCCTCTACTAATCATGATATCTGCTTTTGAAAACTTTGTATGTTCTTATTCCTTATTAGCCTAGGTTACTATGTGATGCGCGCAAGAAACAAGTATAGATCGGGCCGTCGATTGGAACTAAACATCTCATGTTTGTTTGTGAAAGATGGTTTGCTACCCGCAGTAGGCTTAAAATACGATTTTGCCACAATCTAGTGGGCTTAACAAACAATTGATGAATTGCTCCAATTCGTATAACTCAACCTCCACCCACAGTATTCAAGGCGCTTATATCACATAAGCATTTAGCCTCATGGCAAGCATGCTATCATGGCAACACTCACACACATGGAAGGATGCTAAAGCATAACCACTTACCGAGTACTCCAAGCCAAAACAGAAGCTGATTAGAAATCATGCATGATCCTAAAATATACGTAATGCCTAATGCAACACATGCAAAATGCAACTATAGCAGTGCTCGGCTATTCTAGAGATGGCATATGAAATGCAACGGCTAACATGTATTCAACTTAGAATTGAAATACAAATGCGCTTGTATGATGCGCCGAGTTCGATGCATGCAATACAGATGAATGATGCAAACATGCAAATACATCAGATGCTAATTGAAATATGCCCTATATCTAACCATTCAAAGCGGTAAATAAAAGGGAGAAAGAAATGGAGGTTGAAGACATACATCGCCTCACACACCCTTATTACAACATTGTTCTCGCAGAGGGTCCAATAAATAATAATACAGACCAATGAAAGAATATACAATTCGAATAATACAAATTCTAATTAATTAACAAATTAATTACAAAAGAATTGAATCGCGCAAGTGGACCGCCGCTTCGTGAATAGTATATGCCGGGTCATGGCGCAGAAATCCACCGGGTGCCCCGACAGTTTCGCTTGCGCTTTTCTCAATTGCGCGTGATTCCTAAAGTCGATAATTCTTCATTTTTGCCGCAACGGAGAGAAAGGGCATAGCAAAGGTATTTCACAAATATATGCATGTCTCGATCTCGCGCCACCAATCACGCATATCGATGCATGATGGCCGAGGAGCAGATTTGTACAACTCAATATTGGGATGAATACACATGAATGCTACGAATGGGATGTTTAAATGCGTGCCTACGCACGCAAACCGAGGCGATGCCGAAAGATGAAAATCGGATAAACCGGCGCTCGGCGCGTGCCCACAGCGCCGCAAACCGAGACGATGATGAAAGATGAAAACCGGATAAATCGGCGTTTCGGGCGCGTGCCCACAGCGCCGCGCAAACCGAGGCGATGATGAAGGATGAAAAGTCGGATAAACCGGCGTTTCGGCGCGTGCCCACAGCGCCGCGCAAACCGAGGCGATGATGAAAGAATGAAAAGTCGGATAAAACCGGCAGCCTGGCGCGTGCCCACAGCGCGCAAACCGAGGCGATGATGAAGGATGAAAAGTCGATAAAATGGCAGCCTCAAACGCGTGCCCATAGCGCGCAAATCGAGGCGATGATGAAAGAATGAAAAGTCGGATAAACCGGCGTTCCGGCGCGTGCTCACAGCGCGCAAACCGAGGCGAGGATGCAATGAGAAAATCGGATAAACCGGCAGCCAAATGCGGCACACGCACGCAAAACCGAGGCGATGATGCAAGAATGAAAATCGGATAAACCGGTGCTCAAACGCTGCCCACAAGCGCCGCAAATCGAGGCGGTTAAAATGGAGATCGATAAATCGGCAGCCAAATGCGTGCACACCCGCACGCAAACCGAGGCGGCGATGAAAGATGCAAAAATCGATGAAATCGGCGTTTCAAATGCGTGCACACGGACACGCAAACCGAGGCGATGATGAAATGAGATGAAATGGCATACTAATGCAACGATGGGCTTACACCAACATGGGAGAGCCTCACCACTCACATAGGAGGCCGTTGGATAATGAAGTGCCTCTAATGCGCGCACACGGCATGCAAACCGAGGCAATGGCATACAAGCATGAAAATGCAATTGGGCTTACGCCAACATGAGAGGGCCTCAACCACACTCACATAGGGTCATTTAATGATAAGACGAGGTGCCAAGGCGCGTGCCCATTGGCACGCAAACCGAGGCAATGCAAAATGATACGAATGGCACGGGAAATGATATGCAAGCATGGTAATGGAATTTCAGCACCTAAATAAAGGGGAAAACAGCCCCGAAACAATTCGAAATGACACTCGAAGCATGCATTCATCCCGAAATGTGATAATATGCACCCAAAATGGCCTATAGCCCTACTAATCATGCAAAAACAGCACATGGAAGCAAAACCAGTAGCAAGGCAGTCCCAAAAATAGCTTATTTCAGTAACAAAGATGGCCAAAATGTAGACATAGATAGATCAACAATAGCATGCAAAGTTAGTGGCCAAAAGAGGAGTATTGAGACAAGTGACATATGCAAACCCCAAATGGACAAACTTCCTTCTACAACATTGAATATGAACTAAAAATAGGCACAATTGAAGAAGATGACATCCTCAAAATCAGAATAAAATCATGCTAACAATTCCATGCAAAAATGGAGCTCAAAAGAGGCTATAACAAGAGTCATGCAAAGCAAGCACCAAATGACAAAATTTTATTCATGAAACATGTAAAGGGGGTCAAAATAAGGTTCTTTCAGTTCTGACCAAAGGCCAAAACCAAAAGCACAAGAGGCTACAAAACATGCAAGAATACGTAAATTTGATGGATTTCAAAGGAAGTACCAAAATATACACCAACTGGCTTAAGGCCCTCAACATAACATGGAAAGGAGACAAAAACAAGGCTATTTCTAAGCCTGATGAAGGCTGAAACTGGAGCCAAGTAAGCCTAACAAAGCATGCAAGAATTAGGGCCTAAAGTGAATTTCCAAGAGAGGTGGTATATGGAATGGCTAATGAGGTTGAGCCCTTCTACAATGTTGTAGAGGGGCTCAAAATAAGCATAAAACCAGTATGGGTCGGAGCCCCAAAACCAACACAAATTGGTCAATTTTAGCATGCAAAATGTTACCAACTTGAAGAATATTGAAGGAACTAGTGTATACAAACACCAAATGTGGTTGAGCCCTTCTACAAAGTTGTAGAGGGTCTCATTTTAAGCACAAAAGCAGTAGGGGTCGGAGCCCCACTTCTCAACCAATTAAAGTATAGAAAAGGATCAAGAAAATGCCCTAAAAGTTGGTTTTGAATGCTTACCCTTGAAGACTTGTCTTTCTTTGCTTCTTGGCTTGATTTGTGGCTTCTCAACCTCTGAAATTCACTTCCTTGCTGGAATCGAAGTTGGAATGGTGAGGCTTAGGGTTGATGAAGGAATCAAGCAAGAACTTGAAGCTTTTTAGAGCTTTTGGCTATGGAGATTAGGGTTTTTGCCTTGGTGTTCTTGAAGGGATTTTTTCCAACCTTGAAGAAGGAGGGGGAGGGGCCTTCAAATAGGCAAGAAGTGGGGTGTAAAAGGGGAGGGAAAGCACCCAATCTTTCCATCCCGAATATCCCCTGATGCCCCGGATATGTTGAAGATATCCTGACAATTGACAGTCAGAAGCAAGAATCGCCTGCCAGTATTTTGTTTCAAGGTGGCCGGCCACCACTTCACCATGGCCGGCCACCACCTCCTATGGCCGCCACCACCTCAAAAAACCAACTTCAAAATTTCTGGCCGACCACCATACCAAAGTGTCCTCCCATATGTGTAGAACAAGGTTCCAAGGTCGGAATTTGGCAACACTGAACCAGGAGTCACAACATAGAGTTTGAAGGAGAGGCCCAAAAATGAAAGGCACAATTTCTCGCTGACCACCATACCAACGTGTGCACCGATATGTGTGGAACTAGGTTCCAAGGTCGGAATTTGTCAACACTGATCCAGGAGCCACAACATAGAGCTTGAAGAAGAGGCCCAAATATGAAACTCACAGCTTCGCCGACCAAGAGTTGGTAGGGTCCTCCTGTGTGTCCTGATCACAGATATGTAACTTTGGTTGGAAGAAAATACCCCCAAGGTGTTCAACATTGGCCCGGAAGTGAGCAAAACGGGCTCCAGATGAGCGAAACTGGTTATCCGATAATTGCTGGCCTCCCACCCCCAAAGGATCTTCCCGATGTTGAAACAGAGGTACCGCCAAGTTTGAACAAAAACTAATGAGAAATGAACGTCGGCCAAACCGAGCAAATCAGATCCCGAAAATGGGTCATGGAAAGTGGCGGCGCCGGCAATAAGTGGGTATCTCATGGTTCCTCTCGAATGACAAAACAGAGGTACCGCCAAAACCGGAGAAGGCGGATGAAATGAATGCTCGACTAAAACCGCTTTTGGGGTCCCGAAAACCGCTTATGAGCACCAAAAGTGGCATACGGCCACGAGGGCATCGGGGCCCTGTGGTTCCTCGAATATTAAAACAGGTCTCCGCCAAAAACCGGAGAAGGCCGATGCAAAATGAATGCTCGACCAAACCGCATTGGGGTCCGAAATGGGTCGCCGCACCGGCGGTGTTCGCCGCCAAGCGGGCATCGGGGCCCTGTGGTTCTCTAACACTAAACAGAGGTCTCCGCCAAAACCGAGAAGGCCGATGCAATGAATGCTCGACCAAAACCGCCGGCTTGGGGTCCAAATGGGTCGCCGCACCTAAGTGGTGTTCGGCTGGCGGGCATCGGGGCCCCGGTTCCTGAACACTAAAACAGAGGCACATGCCAAAAACCGGAGAACTCGGAGATGGTTAGCGTCCCGAGCCGAGGCACGCGCCCGACGGCTCAAAACCGGCACTGCCCGAATGGGCAAAATGGCCTATGGCCACAAAAAGTAGCTCACGGCCACCGGGAGATAGTCTACGGGACCACTCCCTTCCCTCAGGAGAGAAAACAGAGAAAACCGAGCCTGGTTCGCAAACCGAGACAAGGTAGAGAAGATGGTTCGGAAGTCCGGAGGCAGGGCACGCGGCCGTGACCCTGGGACTTCTGAACAAGCACAGTATGCAATATCACCGAGCGCTCAACTGGTGACGTCTGAGTCTTAAGGTCGGTCAAAAATGGGGTGTCTACACCTTAAAGTTTGTGTTTAAGCATGAGGTAGGGTTTGTGCTCAAATGACTTTAACCCTCTTTTGAGGGTGCTTCCTAGTCAAAGGCATAATCCCTCTCATGTCCTAAACTACCTTTTTCGTTGACCCCTCTCATTAGAGGACTTTCACATTGGACTTAACCGGTTAAGGGATTAATTGGTAAGCAAAAATGTGTAAACAAAATTGAGCCAAGTAAAACATGACTAAGATAAGCATGTTGCATACATTGCATGTGTTTGGATCGGACGTTAATCCAAACACAAGAAATGTGAGACGTTTCATACTCAAAAGTGATGAAACGTGTCATATTTCTTGGTCATTGTCACCCTTGATCATGCATGATAGGGTGGCGGCCTTTCGAGTCTTATGTGTGCATTCATTAAGCTTGTACAAGCTTGGTTCTTTGGCCACCATGCATTGAAAATGCTTGGTTGGTGGCTTGAGAGACAAGTGTCACACTCCTTTGAGCTTGAGACATGATAAGGAGGGTGTCAATACACACATTCCTTGACAAATACAATGTTATGCCTCTATTTGCTCTCTATTGCAGCAAAATGAGGATGTTCAAGAAAGCAGTGGCCGACCGGCCACATGTTCTAGCCGATCGGCCACCCAATCCAAATTGACCGGCCTCAAGATCGGGCCGATGGCCACCAATCATGGCTGATCAACCATCAGCGTATTCTTGAGATAAAAAAGAAGCAATCTGGAGGTTGGCACAATTTTCAGAGGTCCAAAGATGTGCAAACATAGGCATATAGAGACAAGGTGGTGGATTTTCGTATGACTAATCGAGCATGCATATCTCCCTCGCCCCAAGGCCATTCATTTAAATTTCTTAGCTAATTAGTTCATTAGCTTAGTCGTTTTGTAATTAGTTAGTTAACCTGCTTAATTAATTAATTCAGTTTGTAATTAATTAGCCTAGAGTAGTTAATTAATTGGTTTGTAATAATTAGCGTAGCTAGTTAGCTTATTTATTCAAACCCTCCTTCGTGAGGGCGCAATGTTGTAATAAGTGTGCGTGTATGTGTGCATGTCTTCCAACCCCACTTCTTTCTCCCTTGTAATAAGTGTAACAAGGGCACATTTTGATTAGCATACTTTCTGCTTGCATGTTGCATCATTCATTTGTATTGCATGCACCAAGGCTCGACACATCATTCAAACTGCATCGTATTTCAATACCTATTTGAATACGTGTATCAAATTGTTTCATTCATATGCCATCTTAGATAGCTGAGCCTATTTAGTTGCATTATTGCATGTGTTGCATTAGGTATTTTGTATAGTTAGGATCATGGATTGATTTATAATTACTTTTTGTTTTGGCTTGGAGTACACTATGAGTGTTTACGCTTTAGTATAGTTGTATGAGTGTGAGTGTTGCCATGATAGCATGCTTGTCATGAGACTATTTGTTTAAGTGATAAACTGCATGAATGCCTGTGGATGAAGGTTTTATTGTTTGAATTGGGACAATTCATCAAAATGTGAGTTTTAAGCCCACTTTGCAAAGTGGCAAATCATCATGTTTTAAGCCCACCTGAGGGTGGCAAATCCGCGCTTTAACCCACTTGAGAGTGGCACTTTCAAACCATTTTCAAAAATAAACATGAGATGTTTTGTTCCAATTCTTGCGATTTAGTCTATACTTGTATGTTGTGCGCATCACATAGTAAAGATAGCTAATAACTGGATAAGAACACATGTGTTTTTAAAACAACATATCATGCTTAGTAAAGGTCGATCCTTTGATCGGGCGAGCGGGGGTGCTCATTTCATGACCTTCCCCCCTCGTACCTAAGTTCCCAAGCCGATGCAACTTTGGTAATGACAGACACGTGGCCTTTGGCATGAGTCAGGGTTTCCTAAATTTCCCCAAAACAAAATATTTAGGTGACGACTCTGTAATCTGGTAAAGTAGTCCAATTTTGGCGTTATTTGATTCAAAATCTGATTTTCCAAAATGATTTGCCGGATTGGACTCTTTGGTGATTTATCAGTTTCACATTGCACTTTGTGAGATTAGATTCAGAACCGTGACGGGAGTCCGAACTGTAGGAGACCTATTCGCGCCTCTCCAAAAGGGAGGCACGCAAAGAAATTCGGGCGAGCTACATAAAGCAACTCATTTATAGAGCCAGGGAAAACCCATTGAAATCCCTACCAATCAATTACACTAGACCATAACTTCCAAGCAAAGGGACAAAGCAACAAAATATGATTAAGAGTTTCAGGTTCAGAATTACAAAACAAACACAAAGAAACAGAATTACCCCTTAGGACACCAATTCCATGAAGGAAGTTAGCTACCTCTCTACACCAGCTAGAACAAAATTTTGGCTTTTGGAGGAGCAACATTATTCCAAATAAATTTTGATAACTCCAGAACATGACCCTCATGAACTTGAAGCCACCCATATAATGATCTAACTTGAAGAATTCTAGAAGGAGAAGGCAACCATCTAATATGAAACCCAGAATCTGGAGCAAACAAAGCAATTCCTCCTCTTCCTATGCACGAAGAGGTCTTTTAAAAGTCAAAATCCACCTACCATTTGCAACATTTTTATCAACAAACCACTTTAGAGATCCATGAGGCACACTAGATAAACCAAAAAGTTTGGAAAATTGATTCTCCAAGCTTGATTGACCAATCCACTTATCACTCCAAAAGAGAATCCTACTATCATCCCCAACAACACGCTTTGAACATTCATTAGAACAAGAATTACTGATTCTCCTACATTTGTTATTGCATTCATATTGATTTCGCGGAAGATCTCTACACTGTAGTCGGACCAAGACAGGTATTTACTCAGGTTATAGCTTATGTTTCGTTAGAGAGTGTAATGATTGAAATAGACGGAAACGGGTAGTAGTTGCTGTTGTGCCTTTTGTGAGAGGTCGTTCCGAGTGTTTTTCAATAATTTGAACCGTTTATATTGTAGGATTTGTCGAGTAGATTATCCATAATAAAAACATATATATATCAAATTGATTAGATATCTGTAATCCTATAACCAAAGTACATTTGTTTTTATAAAACTTAACGGTTAACATAATTTTCATAAATTTTTAAAAACAATTAGGATCTAATCATAGGGTTATGAATATCCAATTAACTTGATTTTTACATGAATTATATTCTTGACAAACTTTACAATATGAACGGTTCAGATCATCAAAAAAAATACAAATTCACTTTTTGTTTGATTATAATGAAAAATACAATAAAAGAAAATAAAAGAAAATGCAATATCATTTTTTATCTTTTGAGTTCAGGCTCTTTTTCTTTATTCATTTCCTAACTCAACTAAACATAGTTTGAAATTTGAATCTCATCAATTCTTTCTCATTTTCTTTGTACTTCACTATTTCTTCCATTTACTTAATCAAATCCTTCAACCAAATACACCCATATTGTTCTAGTAACTTTCTCATTTTCTTTCTTCTTCACTTTTTCTTCCATTTTCTTAATCAAATCCTTCAATCAAATACACCCCATATTGTTCTAGTAACTTGATCTTCAATGATTCACCACTACGAAAATAACAGTTAGAAGTAATTTCATAAGGAATAGATATCATATAATTAGTACATGAATGATAAAAGGACAAATTACAATAAATCTTATAAAAACTCATTTGCACTTTATTCTCTTGAACCTCAAAACGCGAAACTTTACCTCAGCTCCAACTATTATTTTGTTACTCTTTAACACTTTTTGTTTAGGTTCTATTAAAGATTTAAATAGAATCATCAAAAATGTTTAAAACCCCCTTTCTCCCCACCCTCTTTGACCTCCTCTCTTTTTTGATTGGCTACTTTTTTTTTTTTATTTATTTTTTTTCCTTCTCCTCCAATCACCACCCGCCACGTGTGTCTGGGGGTGGTGGGGTAGTGATTGAAGGGAGTCTCTATCAATGCTCTAGAATCATGCCAGGTGTAAAGCATATAACACGAATTGATTTCTTAGTATAATAATACTCTTATCTAATAATTTTATTTGCCCTTTGTCTCCCTTATTTTAGTGACAAAGTGTAATGTAATCACCGATAAGAATATTATTACCTTAAAATTTTAATCAATGTGTCTTGTTCTTTACATGTAATTTAATTTATGTAAATCTTTAATAAAATTCTAACAAAAAGGAGTTAATTATAATAAGATAATACTATGAAGTGATTAATTATTGAATTTTATAGTTCAAGTGGACAAAATACAAATCAGTCATAATTCAAAGAAATTTGTTATAATTTATCCATGAAAATAAATTGCAAATTGCGCTACGTACATGAATGGTAATAAAATACAAATTACAAATGGTAGTCAATTTGAATAATTTTAGTTTGGAGTAAAATTGTAATAAAATCTTTTAAAAAAGGGGTGCCCAACCAAATAATAGATTGCATTTAGAAGTAGTGGAGACTTGAATGCTAAGTAGCATTAACACTTATATTATAGAGGTGTGCCTTATTGGGCACTCCTATTGAATGACGACGGTTACTTACAAGTATGTCTGACACTTCTTTAACGTATCTTAATTTAAAATTTTAAATCTATAATATCAGACACCTTATTGATACTTTATGGATACTTCTTGAATTCTCCTAATACAACTTATGTCATAAATCTCTTTATCATAACAATGTTATACATTATTTGAAATGCAACTTGTGTACTAATATGTTTTAAAACATTATAAGATGAATATGTGATATGTATTTCATTTTTTAAAAGGAAAAATTAGTCTAAGGTCTCTTTCCCATTTTTAGTAATGGAAGAGATCTACAATATTATTTTATGATGTCTAAGATCTCTCAACTCCCACACCCATACACACACAGAAATTTAACTGAAATCAAACCTCAGCTTCCTACTTCTCTCTCTCTCTCTCTCTCTCTCTCTCTCTAGAATACATACAAATATATATATATATACATATAGCTTCAATGGCGGTGGAGCTGGATTGAAAAGCATGGAATTTGTACTCTGCCACAGCTCCATGCATCACCGCAACTAGATCTTCCAACATCAAGTCATCTTCGATTCCTTGGTGTCCCAATCACAAAACCTTCAGATTCCAAAAGTTCAATTCTAAACTTGTATCCAAACACGCCACCAAATTCGCTATGATTCATTTGCTCTGCGCCACACCTGTGACGCTACACCATCACTCTTGCTTCCGGTGATGGCATTGGCCCTGAAGTTATCTCCTTTACCAAGAACGTCCTCCAGCTCACTGGCTCTCTTGAAGGTAAACCCTTGTCTCAAAAACCCCAACTTGATTTCTTATTCGGTTGTTGAGAAAATAGAGGAGAAAGATAGGAAAATAACTGATTTATTAATCTCAATTTCTTGGTGGACTAAATGTTGTTCTAGAGGTCATCAACAGTGAAGAGTTTATGCTTAAATTTTTTTTACTTATTTCACAAACCAAACAGAGTTGTTATTTTATTTCAGTGTTCTTGACCAAAATATACACATATCTCAAAGGGCCAAACAGTTCTTATATACCCATCAAATGGTTCTTATATACACATCAAACTAGTGTTTGACCAAACAGTTCTTATATACACATACACATCAAAGCTGGTTCTTATATACACATCAAACCAGAGAAAATTCATATTTCTTTGGGTTCATTTTGACCAATTTTCTCTGGGTTTTTAAATTTCTCTGGATTCATTTTGATCAATTGAAGGCCGGTGAAGTTAGAGAAATTTTCAAATTTCTCTGGAGTGTTGAATCCAGGAGAGGCAGGGAAGGCAGAGAAATTTAAAATTTCTCTAGAGATGTAATTTTGTGGAAAGGCAGAGAAATTTCTCTAGGAGAGTGGGAAGTATATGGAAGGCAAAAAAATTTGGAGAAGGTGAGGGCAGAGAAATTTACAGTGGAAAATTTCTCTGTGACGTGAATTTTCTCTGGACTAATTTTCTCTGACCAATTTTCTGAATCAACTTGAGGACTTTAGACATTATGAAAATATTGAATGTCCTTTATGTCAGAAAATCTTAATATTAGGACCTTAAAAAAATTCCCTTTCAAAAATACAATTCTACATAACTGATATATTAATGCTTAAATTATGTAATATGACTTTATAATTTTAAATTAGTGTTACGTTACTCTCTCCTTTTTTTCTTTTTTTTTTTAATTTATAATTACTATTGAATAAATTATTCATATTTTTTTACATATAATAAGTGTATAAAAAATATAATTTTTAATGAGCTGCATGTGTATTGTGTCCTATTTATTTATTTATATATATATTTTTTTCAAATAATCATGTCAACATATTCATATCTTGTTCATGTTCTATTTCGTGTCCATATATGTGCCATGTATTTGCAATATTGTAGCTTACACGACGACTTGAGGGCCTTTTAGCCCAGCTGATCAACCTTTGCAATAAAGGGAGCTTTGTGAAAACTAGTGTTTTCTAATTTATATGAAGCCCTTAAGCAATCAGCAAATCCATGGACATTTGAACCTGAATATCTATATTATATATATATATATATAGGTACAATATTTGATGGAAGAAGGGGAGATCATTTGGAACAACCAGTCATAACAGGCATCTGGGAATAGAATTTCAAAAATACAGATACCAAACCCAAAGAATTCTAATATCCTACTCCATTGTCCATGCTCCAATACTGACTCAAAGTACTGATAAATTTTGTGTGAAAGCTCATGGGCCTCTTAAAGTCCATTCAATGTCAAAAGTGTCATCGAGGAAGACATAATAGCAATTTCAACAACCACTAACATGGTGGAGTCTAAACTCTCATTTAAACTCATCCAAGAGAGTGATGGACTACAAACACAGCAAACCATTTGAAAAAGGAAGAGTTGGGTGGAGTAGCAAACCCAAAACTTACACCAGTAGATGAATTTCCACTGGGGTATGTCCGTTTGTTTCAGTGATGAATTTCCATGTAACTCCTCCAGCTTGACATTTTTAATTTGATCCTCGGAAGCAAACCAATAACTCTTCAGTGCTAGCAATATTGGAGACTTGATTGAAATGAACAAAAAAGTAATCCAAAAAAATTGCAATACCAGCATTGAAATCAACAATATATCACTCCAAAATCGCTGCAGATCAAGCAAGTTATTGCAATAAAAGCCATCTATTCATATGCAAGTAAACAAACAATGTAAAATTGAAGGTAAAACTTTCAGATACATGATTACTTAGCTCAACTGGAAGTTATTTAGTCTCTTCATCATATTCTGAATTGAAAATACACACACAGACGCACGCACACAGGCATATTCTTTGCTATATAGACATCCTCATTTAAATGCTCAATCAAATAGAGAGATACCCAGGATCAGGTCCAATCATAATTCTATACAAACTGATGAATCAACCTCATGATATACACAAATTGTAAACTGGGTTTTTCTTTAAAGTAATACAACCAAATCTGCATAAGTTCACACTAAATGAGGTAGTTGAAGGAAACAATTCAACTATAACTTCAAAACTGTATTCTTTATCATAAAAGAATTAAAAATAAATAAAAGAAACTTCAAGGCTACATTATTAATCATAAAAATAATCAAAAACAATTAGAGATGTACATAAAGATAAAGGGAGAGGGCAGAAGAAATGTGTTATCCATTGATTGGATCTTCTTGGAAGCTGAATTCGACCCATTTGAAGTGTAATCCAAACCACAAAATGCATAACCTACTGTCTTGATCACATATATTGCACCATGGAGCAACTCACAGATGGACATTCTTAATCATTGTAAGTTTCTAGAAAGAAAAACATTGTCTTCTTCCTGTGAGCAGATATTCCAAATTATCAACAGATCAGCAAATTCATTTAGAAGTCTCCAAATTCCATATGTTAAGCTACAATCTCATAAAAAAACTTTCAATGATATTGAAATAGGCTTTGATAGGACAATATGAAAACAAAATATTTAAGTTTCACCTTTTCTCACCTTTTCCCATACTCCTAGGCAAACTGCTTAGAAGTCCATAACCTATCTCTAAAAAGAATTCTGCTGATGAATGAAAATGATTTGAAGAAAGTTAGGTTCAAATATAACTGTAATTCAGGTAAGAAATCTCACAAAGTTCCAGAATGTGATAGAATCCATGGACATGGAACCAGGAAACAAGGAACAAATTAATAAGTCAATACTAACATAAATTACAAGCTAAGAAACACGGACATCTCTAAGAAGGTAGTCTGTTGTGTCCTTGCTCATGGAACACTTCTCAACTCTTGCTTAACACACCTCAAATATGTCCCACTATTTTTTTAAAATGTTCTAGGCTTGAACACACGCTAGACACTTGAAGAACACGTGCACATCACTTAGACACCGTGAAATACAACACAACTTTGAATAAGAATAACTTGAAGTCCAATAATAAAAGAAAACCAATGTTAATTTATATCTATTCTCCTGCGTTTAAAATTTTAAAATTAGTATTACATAGCATTTTGTTATTGTCTTTGAATTAAATAGCTTCATCGTGACATATAATAAGTGTTTATCCTTATATATGACATAAATAAATATATAAACTACACGTTTTGCACATATACTCCAAGTGTAAGTGTCTTACATTTTTTGAAAATTTACGTGACAACGTTAGCGACATGTCACGTGTCCATATCAGTGTTTCTTAGATTACAAGAATCCTGTTTAATTGACAGCACATTTTGTTACAAATTCCCAAAATTTTGAACATCATTTCAACATTTTGAAAATCAAATAACAATCATAACAATTTTTAGGAAGAAAACAAAGAGGACTCCCTAATAACACCCTCAAATATATATCAATCTTCTCAAGAACCATCATGACTCAACGTTGACATCTAAAGAGACATACTAAAATTTCCAAGGAAGCTTTCCCAAACTTTTCTTCTTTTTGAAACCTTCACTACAGAAATGAAATGCATTCCAAATATTATCAGTAAATTAAACCAACTTTTAGTCATAAAAGTTGATTTCTAAAATTGTTCTATATGTGTTTCATATTTTGAAAATACTGTTCGAATTCAGGTTAGTACTGATGGGATAAATTAGATCATCATCTATACAAAACAAAGGCTCAAGGAAGTTAAGAATCTGTGAGATCCTAGTACATTGTATTAAAAACAGCCTTGCCGATTTTGTATGCTTCTTTTCTATACTGCAGTCTGTAGATCACTAAATCACACAAGTAAATTACTTTGGGGAAAAAGAAAACTCATACCTCATCTAATTGCCTAATATAAAAGAGTTGGTTGAGTGGAAAAAAATTACAAAATCAACTTTGGTTTAAGATCATTGCTTTGGGGAGCTAGAATTGATGTCTCCCAAAGACACTGCACTGAACTACACCGCTGTCTTCATCTTGTAATCATAAGTAACTGGAGCTGAAAATGATTTCCATAACTTTGCTTCACAGTGTTTTTTCACTAATCTGCTGGATTAGGCCAGAACTTTTCCACGCTGAGTTTGCAAATAATAAGTCCATTACGTTTTCAACTAGTGATCCTGGTTTAAGACTCTAGGAATTCAATCTCAACAGATCATTGATTCTAACCTATGCACAAATTTCCCAAAAGCTGATAACATAACATATAGCATAGTAGACAATTTAGCCACTAAAAACTACGAAGTCTGCAGAAGGATTTGTTAAGTAATTAATAATACAAGATGAAACCCTTCACAAATTTAAATGTCTAAAAACGAAAACCTGATAATAGTTCCATTCAACACAGGCCTGAATACCCCGCATGAACAATATCACAAACTTAAAGCTAGGAAGGCTAGCATTGAAAAAAAAAAGGAAAAAAAGTGAGAATTGACATTAATCACCCAAAGATACACATCCAATATCAAATTCTTGTTAAGCCAGGGAAAGCCTAATTAAAAATAAATAAATAAATAAATCATGTTTCAGGCCAAAAAAAGAAGATTTTATTTTGATCACCTTTTGAAACAATTATTAGGTCATCGAAAAATATGGGAAACCCTTTCCTCACCCTCTTCCAATTGCCAAATCAGATTCCTAACATCCTGAAAGGACGGCACCTCTTTCATAAAAATTAAAATAAATAACAATATGATGGAGACATCAAGCACATGAAGACTAGGTTTTTGGAAGGTAAGACTCAAGCATTGACCAAAAGAAAGAATGGTGAAACTCCATCTCCTATTTGCAATATTTCATCATCCAAACCTATTCATCCTTAATTCTTGTTATGCCTCTCTATTGAAAGCTCAATTGGAGCTCTAATGATATTAGCAGTCATGACTGCAAACAAATAGAGACACCACAACCACTGGCTACAAAGCATAAAATTATTGGAAGAAAGCCACTTATGTAATGGAATTCCATTGGTCTAATGCATTCCCTAATTCCATAGATTTCAAGGTTCTGTTCTAAAGAATCACAGTGCAATTTCAATCTATCTTGATCAACTTTCTCTCTTCAAAATAAATAGCAAATATCAATAGAAAAGGGAAAGAGAATCCAAAGAAATATGCAACGAACTACACTATTCATAAGGAAAAAAAAAAAAAAAGCTCTAATTAATTACACAAAAAGCTAAAAAAGTAGTCAAAATTTGAGTCAAACCCAAACTCTCAACTTGCATAGCCCATACCCATTGATTCAATCAAACACCAATTGCCCACAAAGCGCAATGGTCATCCCCAATCATCGAATCGGTTGCCTCGGAATTCAGTCGTACCAGTTGATCTGCAAATTGGACAATTGGGCACTTTGGTTAGCCATTTGTCCACACAACTCGCATGAAACATGTGGCGACAATCCGGGAGAGTGAAGCACCAATCGCCATCTTTGAAGCAATCCAAGCACACGGCGCAGTCCACCCAGGCAGGTCGGGGCAATGGGGCATTGTATTTGAGCCTCGGCAGGCCCCTCTGGAGTTCCTCCGCGCAATACCGGGCCCCCGAGGTGGCGAAGGAGTCACCGGGGAATTGGGTATTGGAACGGCGGCGGAGGCGGTGGCGATGGAGGACGCCGCCGGCGAGGAAGAAGTGGATGACGGCGACGGCGGCGATTCCTGGGAAGAGGAAGAAGAGGGAGATGATGAGGACCATGATGATGGATTTGAGGAGGAGAGAGAGTAATTGGGGAGTGGGTTTTGGCGGCGGTGGTGCTGGCTGAGATGGGTTGGGATTGGAATTGGGATTGGGATTGGGATTGGGATTGGGGATTTCATGGTGGGGGTGGGGGTGGGGGTGGGGTGGGGGTGGTGGAATTGGTTGTTGTTGGCTGGCATTACCCTGAATTGGGTGCTGAAATGGTTTTTGAGGAGTTTATGAACATTCAAATTCTATTTGAGGATCAACTCGAACATAAGGCTATATATGCATATATAGAGAGAGAGGAGAGAGATGCGGGGAGATTTCCAGAGATCCAGAGGGAGAAGGAGAGAGATAGAGAGAGGAAGAGGAGAGGGTAGGTTTTGGGGGCGGGGCGCGTCTTTTGAATTGTGGACAATAAGGTTTGTCGGTTTGGCACTTTTGGATAGGCTTGGAAAATAAATAAGTTCATTAATACATAAAAGAAGAGGAAAATATCAATAAATCTTATTTCACTTATTATTGAGCCTTTTTAATTTTTTTAATCTTATGGGTAAATTTTCCTTTTAACTTGAAAGATGCACCAATAAATCTCAAATTAATAATTTATATACTATTTAGTCTTAAAAATTTTTATAGTGAAAGAACTTAATACAATGTTTGAAACATCAGTTAATGTTTGAACATTAGATTTTGAACATCATTAATGTTTGAACATTAGATTGATGTGCAAATGGAACTAAATAGAGCGTAAGAAAACTTTTAGGACTAAATGATTCAATTTTTCAGAATTTTTTTTAATCTTGTGGGTAAATTTTCCTTTAACTTGATTAAATTAGAAGTCTTTACCAATTAGTCCTATTCACTAGACTTATTTACTCCCGGTCCAACTAATAAATTTAACACTATAAAAATAAGAGTGATAAATTTATCACTAAAAAATTATTCATAAAAAAAGTGATAAATTTATCACCATAAAATTATTCATAAAAAAAAAAAGATCGATAAAAAATTTGTCTTTATCACTTAATAAATTATATCAAATAGAACTTAATGGGTAATAAGTCTCAAAGTAGGACCTATTGGGTAATAAGTCTCCCAAGTAGGACCTATTGGTAGTTTACCCTTAAATTAGTTTTATTTAATTTATTTTTATTTAGATGGGATGATTATAAGACAAAAAAATATAATAATTATAATTTACTTGAAATTTTAACTTCTCTCTTATTGACATACGTTAAATTATTTTATCTTTTATGTTTATTTAGTCAATTTAATTCTTGTCAAACGAAACTTTCACAAATATTTTCAAAATGTACATTCTTCCATAATGAGATATCTTATCTCATTTTTACCCCTCATTTCATATGAATAACAATTTAATATTGCATTAAAAAATCATAATTCACAATAAAAAAATTTATTAATCAATTTTATCTTGTTTTGAAAATTATTATTAAATTATATCAAATTTCAATATTAATAAATAAGTCTTATTATTTTTTTCTTTTATAAATTGTTTTAAAAATTCAATTATTCATAATTGTACATTTTACTTTAATTTTATTTTTCTCATTAAAATATGAACCAAAATTTTCACAAATAATTTATTTTATATAAAATTTTATGAGAAAATATTTTTTAATTATTGAAATTAAATGAATTTTCATTAGTATAATATGCATCAACTATTTCATGCATTGACAAATATATAAATTTGTCATGGTATTATTTTTTATGACTCTTTAGAATTTTAATAGAATTAGCCTTTTAGATTGATTACATTAAAAAAAAAATTCAAAATTTGAGATAATATAAAATAATGTATTTTATATTCCTCAATAATTGTTTTGATGTAATAGTTATTTATGATTTTTAGTATAATATTAATAATTTTTTATAGTTAAAATCTTTAATTTTAATTAAGTTAAAATTATTATTCATATTAAATGAGAATGATAAAACTGAGATATGATACACCATTATGAAAGAATGGACCTTTTTATGACATTTTATGATAAATAGAATTTAGTTTTTATATTGAAACTTGATAATAGTAATCTTAAAAGCAAATAAGACTTATTGGTATTTTTCCCTAAAAAATTCACGATCAAAAGTTTATATATCTCATTTAGGAAAATCCTATGGCACCATTTTGCCTCTATTATAAATTGACATAATTTTGTCATAAAATTTCATAATATTAATTATAAAATGTTCAACCATTACAAATTGATATAATAAAAAATATCATAACTAAGTCACAAACTTTTATTTCATGAACCACAAAATTTTAGACATTTTATGCTAATTTCAGGTGAGATTACGATTTTGTAATTAATGTTGTGAAATTTTATGAAAAAATTACACAATTTATGGTAGAGTGCATATGGTACACACCTTAAGATTTTTCCTCGTTTATGATTAATTTTTTATAATCAATAATTATAAATGATTTCTTTTCATATTATTATTTCTTATATTTTTTCTACTCTACCTCATGATCCTTCTTTTGGGTTTATAATGATAATTCAACAGTTTATTGCTTCTCAGATATTTAATAATAAAATTAGTTATGCAAAAAATTAATTTTATTAGAATTACTATATGCATAAATAAATTACATTTTATTTTTAAAAATAGATAATAACTATGAGTTTAAACTTCAATTTTTTATTTATAAAATGTGATTTATTAATTAATTTATTAATATCTGATCAAATTAATTTTTTATAAAAATAATCTTAACTACGAAGTTGATGAAACAAACGATTTAAACCATGATTGTGGACTATAGTGAAACTGAAAAAATTAAATATAAGAGAGTGTGAAAGATAATGATATAGAGAAATCATTTTTTTAAACTGTCACATAATCAAATATAATCTTCTTATAATTTTATTTTTTTTATTTACTTCTAAGATTGATTTTTCTATATAAAGACAAAAACTGCTTAAAAAATTGATTGATATATAAATATCAGGAATAGTCAAAGACCACCTTATGAAGCACACAGTTTTCCAAATTTATGATGTTATAAGAAACTTCGTCGGGATAGCGAAAGTCTAGAAAACTACCCAAAATAATAATAATAATAATATATACTAAATTTTTTTCTTTAATATATTTTATGGATTTCAAGTCATAAGTTTATTTTTAAATATTTTGAGTAGATTAGGCTTAAATTATAATCTTTTTAGGGTAAAAAGAAACACAATTGGTTTTAGAAGGACAATTATTTATTCAAAATTAATTTATTTTTCTATCTATTAAAATCAATTTATTGGCTTATTTAATTAATTAATTATTTATTAAAATGCGTACATACGTTAATCAAATTCAATACTCTACATCACATTGAATATCATACATTTATCTATTTCTACTACCAATTATCTATCATTGCCATATTATTATTTCACTGGTTTCAATTCATCTATCATGCTAATAGCTGTCACTGGGCGCCTACCAATGACTTTTTCAAGCAATTTTATAATTAACTAATCCTTAACGGCTTTTTCATCAATGTGTGCTTATCACCAAATAAAGATTTTATCTTAATCTAATGTCATATATATCCATTTAAAAAAGGACTTTTTCGTACAAATTTTCTTGATTTTTTTTTTTTAAGAATAATGTGGCATTACGGGGATTGTTTAAAAGGTGTCTTCCAAATAAGTGTATTTTTTCATCTTTTACAAAACTAAAAAATTGAGAAAGAAAATATGGAATGTTTGAGATTAACTTTTTGACTTCTTACAAAAAAAAATGTGTATTAAAAAAATTATAAAAATTAGTTTGTATGAGAAAAATTAAGATTGAGAATCTTGCAAATAGTAATTGTTGAGCTTTATGGTAAGAATAGTGTTAACTTTTTAAGTAGGCTTTTTAACTTTTTGACTTCTTTTTTGACTCTTTTTTATCTTCTCAAACTTGACCTTAATAATGTAGTCTTGAAATTTGGAATGTACTATGATGATTTTAAATCATAAAAATTTTTTACTAAAACTACAAAAAAAAAATAAAGATAATATGAAATAATTACAAAAATGTTTAGACAATCAGACCCAAAATATATATATATATATATATATATGCAAATAGTAGTATATATATAACCTTAAAAAATAATTATTATTAAAATATAGTTATAAATATGTTGTTTTTGTCCTTTTCTATTTTGGTGAGGCTTTCTTCTTACTTCCTTTCGCATCCTCTTCTCCCCCTCTCACACTCCCCTTAGTCGCCGCCAACTGAGGTAGTTGGGCACACGAGTCTGACGGCTCTGTCTAAACCTACTCCTATCTCAGCATATAGTTCTACTTTTTTTTAAGAGCGCCTTGAAATTGTTATTCAAGTCCATAGAACTAGCTTACGATAATTTTTGAACTGCAAAATAATAAAAAATAAATATTATAGCGTTTAAATTTTTAAAACCAAATAAATTTGTAAAATTATTAATTATTGATTTTATTATATTTATTTTATTTGGATATATGGGTTTATTGGGGCAAGTTTAGGCAACATGAGAGAAATATTTATGCCCAATGGGGCTATGAGATTTTTTTTTTTTGTGGGTTGGGCTTTGTTGGGTTGTGAGGGCCACCACACAGTCCCATCAAGTTACAATTCTAACCATTTAACGAAAGAAAAATTCTTCGAAAGATATACGCGCATTATTTATGCCAGAAAAGTTTTAATAAGACCTGATATCGATGGGGATATCTCTACTTCGGACAAAGATTTACAATCAATATTATTTTTTTTAATTTATCTAGTTTTATATTTTTTTATATACAAAACTGATTTCGATCACGTGAATTCATCGACATCCCAACATTAACGAATTTTTTACGCATATATAGGTATATTCCAACAAATTTACATATTCAACGAGCATTTAAATTATAGTGTCTAAAACTTGTGATGGACATAATTTCAAATCGGGTATCCATCTAGCTTTCATTTTGCACTGCCGCTAACATTTACTGCTAGCCACACCCCCGCCATCCAAAGCCTCTCACCCACCCTTCCTGGACAATCATGGCATCTATAAAATACAAATACCACCAACGACGCACCTCTCAATTCCAACATGCTAGTAGAAAAATATAACTAAAAGCTGGCTTTTTTTTTTTTTATGTGTGTGTAATGGGATTTAGTATTTGGATTTTAATAATATGGAGTTATTTCAATTTCAATGATAATTGTTACATAGTAATATTTATATTATATTATTTGTCTAATGTTTTGTATCGTGAGGAAGTGTACGTGTTCTAGTATGTAGAGTACGGCTATTTTATTATAATAATGTAAGACTCAAATCACTAGTTCTTGTAAAATAAAAATAATTCAGTAGTCTAATGATGGATTTAGCATTGACACCATCGGTGTGATTGTAGTATGATGTTTGAGTAAGTCTATCCCTAACTCACCTTTGAAATGGTAAAGTTTCAACCCATTATGTTAGCACGCTTTGTGTGTGTATTGAGCATTACCATATTGGGATAATTGTTCATATAATCGATTAGAGGAGAAAATTTTGACGTTATCTTCTTAGGAAGCAGAAAGTAAAAGTCGCCTTTTAATTTTTTACCCATTTATTAGCGTTACATCACCTTTCTACATTCTTTACCCACAAAAAGACAAAATAGATTAAAAAATAAGTGTCAATTTTTACTAACTTTCAAACATCTCCGTAATTATTATGAGCAAAGTACATGGTTAAGAAAATTAAATTCAGATGGGATACTTATTAATTATAAACATTGAAATTTTTACAAAAATGTTTCAACATAAACTTTCTATGATTGATCTTCAAGAAAGATAAAATATATATATTATTTGTAACTAGTATATCGCGGACAATATAAAAAGT
>CM045759.1:24525217-24865217 GCA_025200525.1 Camellia lanceoleosa
ATATCATCGTAAATCCAGCTTCTCAAACCTGGCATAATAACGACACTCCTCTATTGCCACCAAACTGGCGGAGCAAATCTCGACAAACTAGTGAACCGTGATCTCAAACTCAGTATCAAAAGGAGTAGCATCCTAACACAACTCAACAAACCGTTTTCCTCAACCTCTCTCGAAGCGGAATAAGGGAAGTATTTGGCCCAAAAAGCCTCCGTAGTGCTAAAGCAACGCAGCGTGTTACCCATCGTGGTTCTTAAAGTATGTATCCACCAATAACTCGTGATTTCTCTCAATTGGAAAGTTGCCAAAGAGACCCCTCAATCCATCATTCAACTCTTGGAGCATATCAAGAGTCTTGGTAACGGTCTATTCCAACCAATCCTCCTGCCTTCAACGGTTTAGCCTCCCCTCAAAACTCCGGCGGATCTGAGCGAAGAAACTCCTTAGTAAGTTTGAGGGTAAGCTCTATTGTCACCCTTATTGGTGAAGCTAGAGCCTTGTGCACTCAGCACCAAGCTCTACAATCTCACGCAGGTTAACCTTCCTCATCGACAAAGCCTGAGCAAGTGCAAGAATGGCAAGATGCTAAAGAAACCATTTGTGCCACTACCTAAGACTCCTATTTCCAACTCGACTCTTATTCCCTCGCAGACACATTTAATAAAATCCCCAAACAAAACCAAGCTTACTACTCAACACAACGCTTCTTTCCTAAGGTAGACGCACTTAAGCACCTCTAGGCTGCTACACAAGACACACTTATTTCCCAAAACATACAATTTCTATCGCAAGATATAAACAATTGTAGACACCCAAACACATAATCGAATCAAGTCCTCAAAGATAGACACTCTTCCCGTGAATCCTCAAGTATGGAATTCCTATCGAAACCACGCTTGATCGCATGTTCGATAAAAAGATCTCAAAAGCAAGTTTACTGGCTATAAGTACTATCCAAGAAACTTAATCCCATGCTCACATAAATGCAACATATAAATCCTAACACTTATCCTAACTATATGCAACGTACTCGAAATCCATTACCAAATTCATTAAGTTTATTCAATTTCAGAGATGACATGAGGAAACCCTTTTACATCATTTGTAAGAATAAATGAAGATTCTCTCATCCGAAAATGCAACATGTACATAACTAAATAAATTGCCCGCAGGCTTACATCTTTAAACTAAAAGAAAGAGTTTAACCCTTTTACATCAATGGCATTATGCCCACAAATAAAAGTCATCGTGGCCAATACATAAAGAAGATCCTCGATCTTGAAACCCATCTCGACGTTCACCTGAAAAAGGATTAGTAATGTGGGATGAAAATAAAGTCCAGTAGGGGTCTCAACATGATCCTAAACAATAGCAACTTACAGATAGCTATGATCATGAATGCTTAGTCTCAAACTGTATAAATACCATAGCTGTTTATACACAAATATATATATAAGAACTTTTCTTAAAATCGTTCATTTCATTCAATAACATAAGCAATTCACTTTTCTTTCTTTTTGTTACCTTTTTCTAAGATTCATATGACTATAACAAATTTTTGAAGAAAAACAATTTTACCAAGCCCATTATGTTTTCTCTCACTTTCCGTGACTTATACCGATTTACCTTTTCAAACATGTTCACAAGTATTCAAAGTCTTTTCACATTTTTCACAATCTCAACACGACAAGCTACGTCCTCGTTTCTAACAAATTCATAACTATACAAGTATGCCTTTAATACACAAGGAAAACAACAAGCAATCAATAACTATCTACTTCAACAATTGAGGCAACACGGCCTTCTAGAACAATCACCATAATAACTCATGATATACCCAGATATACTGAGACAATAATGATAAATAAGTTCTGCTCTGCCTGCCTTAAGCAAGGTAAGCTAAGGATACATCTTTCCATAACAAAATGCCAAGTTAAGTATACACCTTTTCATAAAAAAATTCCAATTCAAGGATATAGTTCATCATCATCTAAACATTTCAAAATGAGACAACAACTCATTTATTAACACTTCAATCATAAACATTTATTCATACACTTCCACTTCTTGCCATTTTACTTTAACTATGTCGAGGAACCGCACCCAAATATATATAAGATTTTGGGACTTTCACCCTGGACACTCTGGCCAACTTAATTATAAATGGAGTCCATCCCCTATCTCCTCCCAAACAAAAGTACGTATACAATATATTTAAACACGCTGTCATATACAATGACCAATTAAATCACATATTCAATGTTTAAATCCAACCGTCATATTCAATGACATAATCCAATTGATTAGTTTCAATTCACCTAATCATCATGTAATTTCTACAACAATCATGGCTATCTTCCACTGATAGCCCAAAACATACATTTTTAAACAGATAAATAAATCTATCAAAATACATAAACTATCCATATTTTCATAGGTGAGAGATTTCAAATATCCAACCCCATCATTTACATTCATATCTATCCATTTCTGCATCTAATACGAAAGGAAAACAAAAATCCAATTCTCGCATGACTTTCATTCCAATAACAATGATAATATGTGAAGGTTCCAAGATTTGACCTCAAGTTCATTATTCATTCACAAAGGGTGATGATTTCATTTTCTTTCAAAAGACCATTTTTGTTCTTTCCCAATCCACACAACTCCAACCATTTTCTAATTATTCATTCTTGTCATTTTACAAAACCACACCAAATCCATCATCTTTTATTTTACAAAACCAGCCTTTGGTACCAAAACCATAACTCAACTTAACTTCACGTGATTAGTCTAAAACAATACCAACATCGTAGTTACTTCTTATTTTATTCCTTTTGATATAAACACAATTATCCAACCTATAGTAGCAAAATATAAAGAGTACTTAACTCCCTCCCTTTTAAATCCATTATATCAATAATATCAAATTAGGGTTTTCCTCTTTTTCTTCACAAACATAGTAAATCATTTCCCAAATAACTCAACAATAAACAATTTAACAAACCAATCAAAAGTATCAAACCCTAGATCCCCTTCATGGTTTTCAAGAAAATCCATAATGAATATGGTTTTTATGCAATAAAAACTATCACATGTCTATCCATAGATGGAGTATTGAAAAGGATCAAAAAATCCCTTCATCTTGAAGCTTAAGAGAAAACAACTCAAAAACCACCCAAGAAGAAAATCACGAACCACTTGATCAAAACGCTCTTGACAAGCTCTACACTTAATCCCAAAGGAGCAAGGAAAGGAAATGCTTCAAGAGAGTAGATCTAAAGATCTTTGAGCAAAAAGTGCTTTTTTAGAAAGAGAGAGAGAGTCATACGGTTTAGAGAGAAAAAAGGGAAGAAGAAATAAAGAAAAGGGTTAAGTGGGAACCTATTTATACTACTAGGTCAAAAATAGAAATAAGCCCCAAAGTCAACCGAAAATATCAAGTCAAAATCCCCAAAAGTGGACCCCCTAAACGAACTAAAAAATCTGAAAAAGGGTCGCAGGTGTCGACCCCTACAACAGAGTTGTCGACACCAAAGAGGAAAAATCTGGGAAAACTATGTTTGACTGCACTGCAGGTGTCATCCCTTCCCCAGGTTGTTGTCGACACCAAAATGTAGTGAGCAATTTCAGAACAAGGGTCGATCCTTCCCCAGATTGGTGTCCCTTGCACCAACCAAAGAGAAAATGTCGACACCACCAAACTGATCGACCGTAACATGATTTTCAAGTTTCTAAACAACTTTTCAACGCGAACAAGCGTGAACGAGCAATCCCAACAAGTTTAAATCAATTTTTATTCATCTAAAACCAAGATACAATAACACCAAAGGTTCCCAAAACATAATAAAGGATTCAAATACACTTCTGAAAAGTTTCAAAAAGGGTACAAGTGCTACAAAAAAAGTTGCTTATGTCCTAAGAAAAGGACTAGCATTATATATAGCGTGTTGTCCATTTTATTACTACAAAAATCTCGGGGGATTGACTTCTGGTAAATTTGGAAAAGTCTAACTTTTAAATTTTTTTATTAAAATATGTGATGAAAAAAATTATTAATATATTTGGAATAATTATTTGATTGTTTTTGTTTAAAAAATGTACAAAACATAGAGGAGAAAAAGAATCTTTAATTTTTTTATATAATTTTTTAACTTAAATTTTTTAATTACCTTTTTACTATTTTATTAACTTCCCAAACTTGGTTGCCTTTAGTTGGCAACACATAATATGACACCTTATTTAGTTATTCTTTTATTTTGAAATGTTGATTAAAAGTTGAATTTTTTTTTTTTTTTTTTTTTTTTTTTTTTTTTTTTTAAAACAATGGGTAAAAAAATAGGAGAAGTGATATGACTCAAAATAGGTTTTGGCTTCCAACTAAGTTTTCAAATTTGGCCTTTGTGCTCTTTTGGTAAAAAGTTGCGTTTGTAGCTTATTTGCTAAAAAAGCTAGCAAGAGTCATTTGGCAACTCTAAAAAAGTCACATATAAATTACAATTATATCTTTTATGTTTTTTTATATTTACATGGGTAAAAATATAAATTTTCTACATTGGGTAGGGGTAGTTTAGTCATTTTATTGTGATGCGACCTCATAAAAAAATATTAATAAAAAAAGGTCAAAAGTAGCTTTTTATCAACTTTCCGAGTCATTTTTCTAAAAAAGCCAAAAGTTTAATTAAAAGCTAAAAGTCAGTTTTTAACCATCTTTCCAAAACACCCATATTTTAGGTAGGTTTGAAACTAATTTTTTAATTTTTTGACTTTTTCTTTTTTTTTTTTTTTTTAAAAAAAAGTAGAAAATTAATATGATCCAAAAAAGTCGATAAGCCGTCTTTTAACCTAATTGCTAAAGAACACTTTAGTCGCTCTTGACAAAGAGGTTAAAAGTTACTTTTTGACTTTTAACCTCTTTTAAATTATATCACTTTTCTATTTTTTTTTTAAAAAAAAATCAAAAAAATTAGAATAAATTACAAATACACCCCTTGAAGTTTGCTTAAAGTACAGACTGCTTCCTGTGGCTTCGAAAATTTCAAATACTCCTTTGTTAGAATTTTTTATTTAATAGAATTAACTAAAAAAGTGAAATTCATAATCGCTCTCTAATATAATAATAAAATTACCTAAATTATTAATTGAAACATATTTTTAATATCATTAAAAACTATTAATTGACTTCATGATTTATTAATAAAAAGGACAATTTATTACAAAATTAGAAACCTCAAGAATTGGAATGTAATTTTCAAAACTATAAAAAATTATTCACATTTTAATCAAATCTCAAAAAATATATTTATAATTTATCTAAAAAATTAAAAAACGAACTTTTAACCCAGTAAAATTCCACACCATGCGTTGCTTGGCCTTTTATCTTTTAAAAGCTAACAAAAAAGTTGGGAGTGGTATTATTTCAGCCAACAAAAATTTGAAGTGATGCTCACATCATTCACCATGTAATGTTTGGTTTTAGAAAAACTCAGCGCACTTTTTAGAAAATTAAATTTTTTAATTTTCATATTTTTTTAATAAATATTTTAATATTTTATATAATATTATTTATTTTTTAGATATACTTAAGTTAAATGTGCTTAAGAAGTATAATATTTATAAAAAAATAAAATAAAATAAAATAAACTTTTAAAAATTTACCAAATACAATATATATATATATTAAAAATATAAAAATTTAATACATTTTGTATTAACTTACGTATTTTTGTATTGTTCTAAACTTTTGGAAATGAATTTACGTGAATTTTGTATCAACTTAGGTATTTTTGTGAAATAACATACATGAGTTGTGAAAACTTACGCATTTTTGTGAAATCAAAATTTTCTCCAACGACTTATTCGTATTTATATTCACTTAAGCATTTTTATGAAATCACTTACGTGAATTATGAAAATTTACGTATTTTTGTGAAATCAAAGTTTTTTTCCAATGACTTACCTTTATTTGTATTCACTTACGCATTTTGTAAAATCACTTACGTGATTTATGAAAACTTAGGCATTTTTGTGTTGTTCTAAATTTTTTAGAATAAACTTATGTGTAGATGAAATTTTTGACCGACCTTAAGACTCGTGACGCCATCGATTAAGCGCCGGTGATTGTGCATGTTGTGCTCGCTTTGAGGTTTCGAGTTTTTGGTCGAGAGCCTTGCCTCCGGCCTCGAACTCTTGTACTTTGGCTCGGTTATGACCAAGCCTTGTTTTCCTTGCTCGAGGGAGGAGAGGTCTTGTAGACCATCTTTCTGTGGTCGAGGCCACTTTTCCCGCTTTGGAGACTAGTTTTAGTTTTTGAGCCTTCGTCAGGCGCCTTGTCTTGGGACTGCTTAACGTTCTCCGTTTGGCTTGGTTTTTGAACCATACCTTGCTTCTTCTCCCTAGAAGGACATTGTGGTCCAGAAGACCACTTTTGTGGTTGTATACCACTTTTGGTGCTCAACAGCTGGTTTTCGAGGCTTCCAGTTGCGCGTTTTGCCTCCCGAACTCTCGTTTTGCATCCGTGTTGGTTTATTTTTGGTACAAATCTTGTTTTCCTTTCTTGGAGGGTGGTACGAGGGTGGGAGATCAGTTTTTCCCCTTTGAGACCACTTTCCTTCCCGCCAACCGATTTTCTGGTCGGGAAACTGGTGTTCTTGGTCTTTGGGCCACCTTTTTTGGTCTCACACCCCACCATTGGCTTGCTTTCAGTATAGAGACCACCAATTCCCCCTGCCGACCACTTTGTTTCCTGGGAGACCACTTGAAGTTCGGCCGACCACTGCAAGTAGCAGGCCGACCACTTTAAGTAGTCGGCAGCTTTCCCCCTATTTTGGCAGACTGTGTGGATGCCAACTGTGCCAACTAGAGGGCACAGACTGTATCCTCCATACACGTGTATAGAGGGATTGCATCCAAGTTTTAGCTTCTCCAAGAAGCTTGAACCTTGGTTTTTCTATAAGAGAGGCTCTCCCTCTCCATTCCAGAGGTTCTGAAATGCTCCTAAAGCATAAGCATATATCCCCCTCTATATCTCTATTTTTGGTGCCTAAAGAGTGTGTTGTTCTCCACTTTTGCACCACAACTCTTAACCATACGCCCCCATCATTAAACTAAGGTTCTTGGAGGACATTTTGGAGGTTAAAAAGCTAGTTCTTGGTTGAGAAATTTGCTGGTATTGCAGTGCTTCAAGGGTAACCTCTTTTCTCCCTTTTAAGCGTTGTTTTGATCACTCTCTTAGCCATATTTGCATGATTTTCTTGGTTTAACATTGAACTACAAAAAGCTCTATTTTTCAGTCCTTAGCATGTTTGTTTAAGGCCCTTTTGGTGTTGAGGGCCTTCTACCCTCTTGCATGCCTTATTTATTCTTGTTTTGTGCCATGCCTTAAGACCTTTGGGTTGATCTTTGCTTGGCCTTCTAGCCACTGAAATCCAATGGATTTTCAGTGGTAGGCATGTGGTTTTGAGGTCTCAAATCAGAGGGGGGTGATCCCCTATCTTCTTGTTTTGTTTGCTTGCATTTTTGGCCTATCGAAGGAGCATGCATCTTCATACTTTCAAGGCTTGGTTTAGGCACTTTTTCATGACTTTTGGGGCCTACCTTAGCTCTGTCTATGGCTGGTTTGGCCACCTTGGGTTTGCTTCTTGTATGTGTAGTGTATTCCCATTTGTAGCTCATCGAGGTGGCATGTCTTTCTAGCATGTATTGGCTCCATTTCAGTAGATTTTTGGCCATCATTTGACATGTCATGACTCTGTTTTGGGCTGGTTTGGTAGCCTCTTGCATGCTCCATATGCTTGTAGTGTAAATCTTGTTCACTAGCTTCGTTTGCATGATGTTTTGGCTTATTATTCTAGCATATTTTGGCTATGCTCCAGCATGATTTTATTCATATTTTGGGCAGTTCTAGCTCTATTTTGAGGCTTCTTGGTCGAATGATACTTGTCATGCATGCTTGTAGTATAATAGCCTTGACTAGCTTTGAGTTTTGAGGTCTCTTGCATGCTTTACTTGAGGTATTTGCATGTTTTGGCATCATTGAGAATGATATTTCAGAGCATGTAGGGCTGTTATACTTCCATATTTTCCACCCCTTAAGCGCTCTCGAGGGTTGTGTCTTTATACCCTATTTCTGAGCTACTACATGAGCCTCATTTTCATGCCTTTCAAGCCATCATCTCAACCCATCTTTGCTACTGTTTTGGCCTGCATAGGGTCTATTTCGGGTTGGTTTGGCCATTTGAGTATTGCCTTGCACGCCTCTAGTGTAATACACTTCACTAGCTTCGACACTTGAGCTTTTCAACATGCATTACATGGGTTGTTCGCATGATTCTAAGTCATTTTGCATGTCATTCCAGTGCTGGAGCATATGCCATTGTACTTCGTGTTTCATCCTTTCAATGCCTTTGGAGAGTTGTATTTTGTGCCTTGAGCTTGGGCCAATATGCACGCATGTTTGTATAGCATTTTGAGTTTCTATCTTAGCATGCATGGCCGCTGATTTGGGCATGACTGAGGTCAGTCCATTTCGATTTAAGTCCATCGAGCATTGTGTATGCCACGTGGTTGTTAGCATGATTCTAAGTCATTTTTCATGTCATTCCAGTGCTGGAGCATATGCCATTGTACTCCGTGTTTCATCCTTTCAATGCCTTTGGAGAGTTGTATTTTGTGCCTTGAGCTTGGGCCAATATGCACGCATGTTTGTATAGCATTTTGAGTTTCTATCTTAGCATGCATGGCCACTGATTTGGGCATAACTGAGGTCAGTCTATTTCGATTTAAGTCCATCGAGCATTGTGTATGCCATGTGGTTCATTGTGTTGTGTATGCCACGTCCATTTGCATTGTGTATGTTAGTTGTTGTTCACTTTGATCACATGCCTGTGTTGCCTTGCATTGAGTATGCATGCATGTGCATTGAGCATGCCATTAGCCTTGTTAGGTTGTTCATGTTGAATTGCATATTGTCATGCTTGTCCCTTGCATCTTGTTCACTTGCTTGTTTCATTGCATTGTATGTTCGCATGTTCGAGCCGCATTATGTATGCCATGCCATGTTATTTGTTACATTGTGTTTGGAATAGGAGTTAGTTCAAACACGGCAAACGAGGGACGCTTCATACTCAAAGTGATGAAACGTGCCTCAATTCTCGGTCGCCGACACTCTTGACTATACATGATGGAGTTTTAGGCTTTCTGTGTTCGTGTGTGCATTGATTTCATATTGAGTTGTGCAATTTGACTCCTCGGCCATCATGCATCGAAACGTGTGATTGGTGGCCTGAGGGTCGAGAACCGCATCCCCTTGAGCTTATGTAATGAGAGAAAGGGTGGTTATGCATACATGTGTCGCAAATACTTTGCCATGCCCCTTTCTTGCTCGCTGTTGCAGCAAACTGAAGTCTGGCAGCAGAAACTGGTCGGCCAACCAGATAAAGTGGCTGGCCGACCACTTTTTCTGGTTTTTAGCACAGAAAGTGGTCGGCAGGTGGTCTCCAATGCCAATAACTGGTCGGCAGCCCTCCTACAGATTTCTATGATGGAGTTTCAGCCTTCTGGAGCTTTTTGCAGTGTTCTGAGACCAATTGCAAACAGAGGCAAATCGAGGCATCGTGATGGATTTTCGCACGAGGTGACCGGGCACGCATCCTTCGTCATCCCAGGCAGAGTTGAGGCAACCTATTTCATATAGTTTACATGCTTATTCAATTGCTAACTAAGTAATTTGTTAATTAGTTAGAGTTGTGTAATAATTAGCTGTAACTTATTATTTATTCTGTTGTGTAAGAACTAGTTTAATTAGATTAGCTTAGATTAGCTAGTTGGTTCTGTATTATTCATTCGGACCCTCCGTCGAGAGTGCACAACTGTTGTAAATAAGTGTGCGTGTGTGATGCATGTCTTCCAACCCCATTTCTTTCTCCCTTTTATTTACGAGCTTTATGGTTAGTTTTAGGACATCTTTCAATTAGCATCCTTATGCTCGCATGTTTGTATCCATTCATTTGTCTTGCATGCACCTGCCTCGCATCATGCTAACTGCATTGTATTTGAATTTGTTTGAATAGTTGTATCAAATTGCATTTCACATGACATTTTGGAATAGTCAAGCTTATCTTAGTTGCATTTTGTATGTGTTACATTAGGCATTCTTGACATGGCTAGGATCATGCATTGATTTCTAACATAGCATTTGTTTTGGCTTGGAGTACTCGTAAGTGTTTATGCTTTAGCATCTTTGCATGTGTGAGTGATCGCCATGATAGCATGCTTGCTATGAGGCTAATCGCTATGTGATATAACTCAATGCCTATGGGTGAAGGTTGGATTACTTGAATTGGAACAATTCATTGATTGCAAGTTTTAAGCCCACTTGAGGGTGGCAAAATCGGCATTTTAGCCTACTTGCTAGTAGCAAACCGCTTTAACAAACAAACATGAGATGTTTTGTTCCAACTTAGGCGATCCAGTCTATACTTGTATGCTGTGCGCATCACATAGTAATTCTAGGTTAATAACTGGAATAAGAGTGCGTGTGTTTTCAAAAACAAGATATCATGTTAGTAAAGGCCGATCTTTGATTGGGTAAGCGGGGGTGCTCATTGCATGACCTTCCCCTCTCATATCCAAGTTCTCGAGCCGAGGCAACTTTGGTGATGACGGACACGTGGCCTTAGGCACGAGTCAGGGTTTCCTAAATTTCCCAAAACTAAAATATTTAGGTAGTGACTCTGTATCTGGCAAAGTACTCCATGTTTGGCACTTCTTTCTAAAAATCAGTTCTTCAAAACGATTTACCGGATTTGGACTCTTTGGTGATTTATTAATCTCGCATTGCACTTTGCAAGATCAGATTAAGAACTGTGACGTTTTGAGTCCAAACTGTAGTGAGCCCAATGAACAAAATGGGATTTTCCCGGGACGTTCGGGCGCGTCTACGGTTTCTGGAAACTTTGTTGGGGAGTTAGAGAACTTGACTCGAACTTATGCTATCTTGTTTTGACTACACTTATGCGTTTATTTGCATTGCATGTACATTGGTGCGCCTAGGACACAGTGTTTGCCGCCTGCTATTCCTGAACGGTTTGCCGGAGGCTCGCTTTGAGAAGCATGCCATAAGGCTGACCGGTTACAGGCTCTACCACGATGGGAACACAAACCCCGATTTTTACTGGGGCACCATTTTGACCATTCGACCTAGTGCATATTGGAACCCATAGTGACTATCCCAAACTAGGACAGGTTACTTACTCAATTATAGGTTGTTTGAAACCGATGTGTGCATGGTGAAACCCTAGCTCCTGACAAAATAGGACAGGGAAACCCTATCCCTACATAGGGGTGTTTTGGCTCTTACTTACTTGCTATGTGCTTTTAGAGTATGTCTCTACAAGAATGCATGTATCAGTTTGCAAGCCTGGGTATCAGTCCTGTGGGCATCAGTATCAATATTTGGGAATCGGTTATATCCACGGATATCAGATTCAGATTTAGGGCAGTGATTTGGGAACAATGATCAGTATTTTAGAACAGTATATTTAGCTTACAAAACGCCAACTGTGTGTTGTCATTCCAACTGTGTTTTTTGTTTATTTAAGCCGTTATGCTGTCCGTTTTTCTGGTTGTTTATTTCCTTATTATGCTTTATTTATCTTTTTGCTAGGTAGTTTAGCACAATTGCTTCCAACCAAGCAGATATTCCCCAAACACTCTGGACTAGAGGTCGCAGACTCCATCGATCTGAGGATCTGATAGACGGATAACCAGTGTTCCACTCTTTACCCCTAGTTGCTAGACGGAGGTCAGTAAGGCACAGTGTATCGGTACCGCAATTGCCAGATCAGTGGTCCTTGAGTAGTCAGGTTGAGATTTTCGAGTCTACTGTAGAGACAGATATACCGGCAGTTTAGTTAGATCAGGGCAGTATGGCAGGAATGGAGGAGATGATGCGTCAACTCCAAGAAAGTATGAGAACCATGCAGCAGGACGCTGCCCGTCAAGCAGAATTTGCCAAACAACAGGCCGAGGTCATGGCTCAACAGGCAGAGTTAATTGCCAGGCTACAACAACAAACTGGAGCATCTGCTTCACACCAAGCTCCTCCCCCGCCAAGAGTGCCAATACTCGGGGAGACAGCTAATGTCCAAGAAGATACGGACATTCCAACAGGGCCGGCTCCACCCCCAATCCTACCCCAGCTATCCAAAGCACAGACCAACCTATCGGATTCACCCTTTGAGTTCGAGGTGGACCCTACAACGTTGAAAGTGAACAAGCTTGAAAAGTTGTTCAAGAAATCTCAAGGTGTGAAGTCCATTCCAGATATTGAGGATGGGTACACCGATTCGGCCGTGACATTGTCGGACCGATTTAAGATGCCACATATTGATCGTTTCGATGGGTCTGGAGATCCCATGGTGCACCTGCGGCTATTTTCAGATATTTTAAGGCCGATGGGCCTCTCCAGATTACAGAAGCTTTCCCTGTTTGGCCGGACCCTGTCGGGTGTAGCGGCTATTTGGTACGCAAAACTGGAGGACTCCATTAAGAGGAACTGGGAGGAGATGGCTGAGGCCTTCATAGCTTAATACTCCTACAACACACAGATTGAGATTACAACCCGTGATATTGAGACGACTAGGCAGGACCCGAAGGAGAGTTTCTCCAATTTTGTGACCCGCTGGAGGGCCAAGGCCTCAATGATGACCATTAGGCCGACTGACAAAGATCAAATATGGATGGTTGTAGGTAACCTCCAAGCTCATGTAGAAGATGATCATCCCCCATCTCCCCACTTTTGCAGATCTACATGAGATTGGGGTGCAGATCGAGGACGCTTTAAAGCAGGGTCTGATTGACAATGACAAAGAACAGCCCAGAAGGACTTTCAACTGCAGTAAGAATGTAGGCAGAAGCAGGGCTGCAGCTGCCAGAGCTTCAAATGTGAGCATGGTCACCACCACCACCCCAAGAACCCTTACAGTTACACCATTCACCAGCGTGTCCGGAAGTAACTCACAAACAACCAAGTACTTACCTCGAGGCCAAAGAACCTTCACTCCACTATACATGCCCCTGTCCAAAGCTCTGGGGGTTTTAATTAAGAAAGGGCACTTGAAGCCCCTAGAGCATGCCATTGCCGTAAACACTTCTCCCATAACCCAAACTAAATCTGCGCACTCAACAAAGATGGTCACGACATTGACCATTGCTTTAGATTGCGTCATGAGATTCAAGATCTCGTTGATAACAGGGTGATTGTGCCTCTAGAGAAACCCAACGTCACAACCAACCCTCTCCCACCACATAACCAAGCTCCACCTCCGAAACATATCAACTCAATCCAAATTGGGGCCGTGTCATATGACCCTAGCATATATATCACCCCTTCTCACCTACCCAAGCCGGAGGTGTTCATTCCTGACAACACTAACTTGTGCATGTTGGACATCTCCCGAACCCAACCTAAACCAATGGTGGTGATTATCGAAGGTAGAATAGGGATGACTTTGGAGGAAAGTGGAATTGTTGATTCAGGGTCTGAGGAATTTGGGAGCTTTGCTGAGGAGGTATACAATCCGAGTGGCTACATTATATCAACAGGCCAGGTTAGGCCGAATGTGGAATTGCCAATGGGGGCAGAGATTTGTGTAATACGGAGGATGGATTTGATCGAGGCTAGATGACTTCATGGATCCGAAGAGGACATTGTTAACCTTCACTTTTTCAACGAACAAGATCCAGGAGACATGACAATCAACTGGGTTAGCAGAGGCTACAGGGTGGCTTGATGACCAACCAGATATTGTTAAAGAATCTCAGTCAGAACAGGGCCCGTCAGGGACAAGGACATCAGCTGCGGCCGGAAGGGCCGGGAATCAGAATGCATCGCTGGAGAGCATCGGTGCCAAGAATTTCACTCGGGGATTTGGGCATTTTGAATACAGGAGATGTTGAAAAGCAAGCTACACTGAAGCATTTGGAACGGGAAGGGATCGAAGATTCTGAGAGAGCCAGAAAGGCCAAAGCCCCTGTGGGGACTGAACGCGCTGTGTGCACAAGAATAGAGCATGCTATGAGCACATAGACGGAAGGTGCTGTGAGTACAGAGATAGTTGTAACGGAGCCGGACAGGTGTCTGTCAGCTGCCGATGGCATGTGGTGGGAAGACGATGACCTATGTCTTGCCCACACCAATGAGGACTGGGGGAATAACCAGCCGGATGATACCTGGTATATTGGCGAAGTTGACCACATGACTACGAGCGGGCGGTATTTCAAACCCCCATACCTAGATCAACCAGAGGCATCCGGAAAGGACAAGGAGGCAGAAAAACAGAAAGAAAAGATACTCGAAGAAGAGGCTGTGCTGAAACAGTTGAAAAAGATACAGGCAGACATCTCCATCTGGGGACTGCTTATGGCTTCACGAGTTCATAGACAAGCTGTCCTATTTGCAATGGACAAGGCCAAACTCTCAATAGACACCACTGGCGACTAATAAGTTTGGTTTTTTCGGGAGGGGTTTCCCCGATGTTGACCTTTTCCGACAAAGAACTGCCGCCTAAGGGTGCAAATCATAACAAACCTCTCTACATCTCTGTGGAATATAGAGGCAAGTGGGTACCAGTAGTTCTTGTCGACACGGGATCCACTATTAACGTGTGCCCGTTGAGGACGGCATATGCAATTGGGTTGAAGCTTGAACTTTATGCCAACAGCCAGGTAATAAGGGCATATGACAATACTAGCAGAGAAGTGATGGGGACCGTAAAGATCCAGACTCAGGTTGGTCCAGGACAACACGATATTGATTTTCATTTCTTGGACGTTTCTTCAACCTTTAATTTACTCCTAGGGCGGCCATGGCTGCACTAAGTGAAGGTAGTCTCTTCCACCCTGCACCAGATGTTGAAATACCCCCATGGGAAGGGGGTGGCTATTGTTTTTGGGAATTCGTCAATCCATCCGCCGCTAGAAGTGTCTACATCGGTTTTGGAAATCAAGCATGGCACGGAGGATGTGTTCCTATCGGGATTTACCCTAGCCGAGGCCCGGGTCGTACAGAACATCTTAGTTGTTGATGAGGGGTTGTACGTTAGCGCTCAGTCAGTATACCTCATGAACAAACTCCAGCACATCCCTGGGATGGGACTAGGAAGAAGTGGCCAGAAGGGCATTCCAGTATTGGCCGAAGTGCCGCACAACCCGCATACCTTTGGCTTAGGCTATTTGCCTACCAAAGAGAACTGGGTGAGGAAAGGCAAGGAGATGGTTGGGAGAGTCAGAGCAAAGCAGGCGGGGAAGCCTTATGAGTTAATGCACCGACCCATCCAAGGTACCCTAAACGGACGCTTTGTCCGAGAGGGGGCAGATTTTCCATTTTGCGGCTTCCCAGAGCCGTGGTTGAATGCAAAGAAGCGTCACTTGCCAGGGTTTGAGATCTTCTTTGACCTGCAGTTATCTGGGGATGACGTTGCCGAGAAGCAGACAGACCCATTAGTTGAAGTTGAGCAGTATAAGGAAGCGGATTCCGAGAGCACCGAGATTGAAATGGGGGTAGTACTGGCTTGTCTACTTTCAGATCCTCCGATCGTACAGAAGTGCTTGGGGGATAACTTCTCGATGTCTATGATTGGGAATGAAACGGCTGTGAGCCCACCTTCAAACATTTTGGATGCATCCATCGCACCCTCCCTCATCTGGCAGTACGATGAGGGATTTTTATCAAGCAGCACCGGGTTAGGTAGTGAGCCAGAATCTGATTCCACCGAGTCTGTGGAGTTAGAATCAGGTTCCAGCTCGTCTGAGTCTGAGTCTGGTATTCCTAGGGATGGCAACCCGGATGCCACAGTCCTGACTAGGTCATCTTTTTCTTTCTCTTTTGAGTCTGTTGTAACAGAGGAATCAGACGATTTGGAAGCGATTAATGAGAATGGAATGGCTGTGGCTTCTGTGTACTTTTCTGTGCCTTTGATTTATTGTATTAATCAGGACTTTCAAAATTTTGATGAAAACGACAAGGAAAAAATTTCTCTGGTTTTACAACGTTTAATTGATCAAGAGCATGAGAGATTTGTTAAACTTTTGGTTGATGAAATCACTATAGTTAATGTTGGTACTGAGAAGGACCTGCGGTTGGTCCAGATCGGGTCCACATTGTCTTCGGAGGAGCGCGAGCGCTTAGTCGCTTTATTAAAAGATTTCAAAGATGTTTTCGCATGGTCCTACGAAGACATGCCTGGAATCGATCCTGAGATTGTACAGCACTGGATCCTTCTTGATCCAGAGGCTCGACCCGTTAAGCAGAAACTCATAATGATCCGCCCGGACTAGGCTCTCAAGATTAAAGAAGAGGTCACCAAGCAAATTGACGCAGGGTTCCTGCTGGTATCTGAATACCCAACTTGGCTGGCCAACATAGTTTCGGTGTCAAAGAAGGATGGCAGGATTCAGGTATGTGTGGATTTCAGGGATCTAAACAAAGCCAGTCTGAAGGACGACTTTCCTTTGCCGCATATCGATGAGTTAGTGGACTTCACTGCTGGGTATGCACTGCTCTCGTTCATGGATGGATTCTCAAGCTACAATCAGATATTGATGTCCTCGAAGACCAGGAGAAGACTGCTTTCACCACCCCATGGGGGACATATTGTTACAGGGTGATGCCATTTGGGTTAAAGAATGCTGGAGCTAGATATCAACGGGCTGCGACCACAATATTGCACGACATGATCCATAAAGAAGTGGAGGTGTACGTGGACGACATGATTGTCAAGTCCAAGGAAAGAGAGGGCCACTACACTGCCTTGCAAAAGTTTTTCCAAAGGATCAGAGAATTTCGATTGTGGCTGAATCCTCAGAAGTGTACATTCGGTGTTACAACAGGGAAGATGTTAGGGTTCTTGATTACACAAAGAGGTATTGAAGTCGGCCCTTCCAAAATCAAGGCCATCTTAGAAATGCCACCACCAAGAACTGAAAAGGAGGTGCGAGGCTTTTTGGGTAAAGTGCAATTTATAAGACGATTTATCGCAAAATTAACCTTGACTTGTGAACCACTTTTTGGTCTCCTGAAGAAAGGAACGAAGTTCCAATGGGACGGCCGATGCCAAGTTGCTTTTGAACAGATCAAGCAATACTTACAGAACCCACCCATGTTATCATCGCCTGAGTTGGGGAAACCGTTGATTTTGTACCTTTCAGTAACTGAAACTACAATGGGCTGCATGCTTGCACAAGAGTCTGAGGACAAAGCGGAGAAAGCTATCTACTACCTGAGCAAAACTATGTTGGATTACGAGACCCACTCACTCTGCTGGAAAAGGCTTACTTAGCCTTGGTATGGGCTACCAGGAAGCTGCGGCACTACCTGTTAGCTCACTCAGTAATGTTGGTTTCAAGATTAGATCCCATCAAATATCTCTTCGAGAAACCGGCACTTACAGGTAAGCTAGCTCGTTGGTTGCTTCTACTTTCTGAATTCGATCTGAAGTATGTGACACGCAAGTCAGTGAAGGGGAGAGCGGTAGTAGAGTTCCTAGCCGATCACCCAGTTGAAGGGGATGAAGCAGTTGAGTATTTATTCCTAGATGAGGCCATTCTGCATATCGAAGATGAAACCTGGACGATGTACTTTGACGGAGCGTCAAACCAATACGGGTATGGGATAGGGGTGTTGCTAATAGCACCCGACAATTCCCATATCCCTCTAGCATTTAAACTCCAGTTCAAAGTCTCAAACAACGAAGCAGAGTATGAAGCATGCATTGCTGGTTTAGAAGCCGTCCTAGAACTAGGGGCAAAACGGTTGGACGTCATCGGGGACTCGAACCTTGTTGTATCTCAAGCTAAAAGAGATTGGAAAGTCAAAGAAGAAAATATGAGAATTTACCACCAGACCTTGGACTTGCTGATTCCTCGGTTTGAGAAGTTGAACTTCGCTCATCTACTAAGAGAGAACAACAGGTTTGCAGATTCACTAGCAACTCTATCTTCCATGATAGACATCCCTTTTGGAGTCCAGATGCGTCTGATCATCATTGACCAGAAGTTTGTGCCGGCCTACGAGTTGATTGCTACCATAGAAGAGGTTCAAAATAAGAACCCCTGGTATTACGATGTCTAGAACTTCTTGGAGAAAGAAGCATATCCACCAGGGGCAAATGCCAAAGACAAGAGGGCAATCCGAAGAATGGCTGCTCAGTTCATCATCTGAGGAGGAAAACTATATAAGAGAGGTCATCTGGGGATGCATAAGCTATGTGTTGATGCTGAAGAATCAAGGCGCCTGATGGAGGCCATCCATGAAGGAGAATGCGGAGCACATATGAACGGGGTGATGCGAGGCGAAAAATCACGAGACAGGTTACTACTGGTCCACCATAAAGGAGAATTGTATTGGTTTTATCTGGCGATGCCACAAATGTCAGATCCATGCAAACCGCATGAACATTCTGCCGTCGAAGCTGTATAATATGACTTCGCCATGGCGATTTGACTGGGGATTGATGTGATCTGTCACATCACTCGAAGGGTCTAATGGGCATGAGTTCATTTTGGTCGCGATAGACTATTTCACGAAGTGGGTTGAGGCCCAATCTTATGCGGTGTTGAAGGCTTCACATGTTGTGAAGTTCATCAGGAACAACATCATCTGTCGCTATGGGGTCCCGAACGAGATCATTTCAGATAATGGTTCCCACTTCAAGAAGGAAGTGATCGACTTGTTGGAAAAATACAATGTGGCTTTTCACAAATCATCTACATATCGGCCACAGACCAACGGAGCAGTCGAGGCCGCCAACAAGAACATCAAACACATTTTGCAGAAGATGGTGAAAACCTATTGGGACTAGCCAGATAAGCTGCCATTTGCTCTGTGGGGCTATCGGACTTCAATTCGAACTTCTACTGGGGCGACTTCGTATTCATTGGTTTATGGGATTGAGGCAGTTCTACCTATCGAAGTTTAGGTTCCGACTTTGCGAGTACTGGCTGAGTGTCAAATAGCCGAAGCAGTTAGCGTGAGCGATTCAAGAACTCATGCTCTTTGATAAAGAAAATTTGAAAAGCACTGTATCATGTTCAGGGTTATCAACGAAGAATTGCCAGGGCTTTCAACAAGAAGGTTAAGTCTAGGAATTTGAAAGAAGGAGATCTTGTGCTCAAAGACAACCGAGCTCCCATCTATGACCCTAGGGGCAAATTCAAACCTCATTGGACTGGTCCTTACATCATCAAGTCTATCTGGTCAGGTGGAGCTGTTGTTCTGATGGACCTAGATGGCCTAGAGTTCTCCCAAGTGATCAACATGGACAGGTTGAAGAAATATTATCCCTGAGTGGCTCGCTAGGCCGAAAACCCGAAAGGGTGACCTAGGCAAAAGTTAGAGCACAGAAAATTTGAAATTATAAAAACTGAGCTCGCAAGGTTGAAAACCCACAAAGGACAGCCTTGACAAAAGTTAGAGCGCAAAAGGAGAGTGTTAATACACGAGTGAACCCAAGCCGAACTACGTAAGGCTTAATTCTCATCTTTGGGATACGTAGGCAACTTCTTTTTTTTGGGTGAATAAGAAATAAAATAAAACAAGGAAAATTTACACGATTACAAGGGGCATACCCCAGGCCCTATCACAAACTACCAACAACGCCAAAAAGAAACAAGCAACAACCAAGCAAAGCCAGAAGACCGAAACCATCATCAACCTACCAAGGCCAAAGTCAAGAGCCCGAATAGTCCAACCAGAAGAACAGACCATATAACTTGTACAAAAGCCATGTCCCAAAACAGATAGGGATATTGTACAAGAGCCTAACCAGCCAAAAATAAAACTGAGATGGTGAACCCAAACATCTATCATAAAACACCAAAAGACCATCCCTGCTATAAGGCTCCAACGAAACCAAAGCAAAAGAAAAACAGCCCAAGTAGGGGCAATATTTACAGTAACCAAACGAACAATAAAAAAAAAAAAAAAAACCGAATATACAACCGCAACATAAGACAACTAATAATCCTAAGGAGATGTCTAGACCCGGCGCAGCTTTCAGCCATAGCCCAATAACAGCCCCAAACCGAGATAATCTTCCAAGAATGGTGCAATTTGCATCCACCTCCACACCACTAGATAAGATCCAGCGTAACATCCAACTATTAAAATAACCTATAAACCCACTAATCACGATGCCAATTGCTGCCATAGCTGAGGAGCAGCACCCAACCGAATACTGATGGCAAGGACGGTGCAAGTTGTAGCCACCTCCACACCACCAATACAGAGACATATGAAACTGTTCAGCGAGAAATAAAAGGTAAATGCCAAAATTACATATGTGGTCATAGAACAGAAGGAACAGCATCCTAAAAATGTAAGACCTCCCATCACTCGACCCACATCTAATAATAGCACTCCACTCTTTATAGCTACTCACATCACTAGGCCCACTACTCACAAACTCACTCAAGATGTCCACAGAACTATATGTAGATGCTTCCTTAACCTGCATATAAAGAGAGCATAGGCAACTTCATTCTGAAGTCCAGCCATAAACACTTCCCCGATCAACTTTGTCCATGTGATCATGTTTGGTCATTTTTGTCTATTATGTGTTCAAGAGCTCGGTTGTGATCTCCAGTGCGGTGCTATTCAGACTAGGGGCAACTTTCCAGTTGCTGGAATCCGGGTTTGTGCATCTCAGTGACAGATCTCAGGCGTGTCTAGTTCTGATCCATATCGAAAATGATTTTTGAAAAGTCTTAATAAAAGTTAATTTTGTTCAAATTAATCTTTTTACAACTTAAACCATTTTTGGACCAAACGGGAAATTTTTAGTACCCACAACCTTCAATTTCATTGATTTCAATACAGAGTTCTCCTGCTCTTGAATACAAAATTAAAGTTGCTTTTCATTACATTCATAAAGAAAACTTGAAAGTTCTAATCAAAGCAAATAAATCTAGGGCATAGTCAGGTGTTTCTGCGCCCCCTCCCAGAGCTGGTCGAAGCCTCTGATGCCAAAGTTGGCCCCACCTGTGCCTCTTCATTGAGCCAATCTATGCACTCATCAGAGAGGATGCAACTGAAAGTTGGAGCGAGGGCCAGAAGCTCTCTAGTCCTCCGTGCTGTGGCATACTGAGCCAGCTGTGCACCTCGGACCGGAAATGCAGCAGGATACTCTATCCCCTCAGCCGGACAAGTCTGTTCATGTCCGAACTGACGCTGGAACCGGAAAGGAAAGTAGAACACACAGTGTGTCAGGACGATCAACTGAATCCCGGTCTGCCGGGACATGTTGTAGCTCATCGCCGATAGATTGAGCCAAGGACACCGCCAAGCAATACAGCCTGCGGACGAACTGCACATCCAATCAAACCACCATCCTTCATCAAGGGCATCGACTAGACGTCGTCGAAAGAAATAGCTGCGAGCTGAGTTTGCCGGGCAGGAGTCCACCACTCTTAACTTGTCCATCAACCACACCTAGGGAATGACGAAAAATGAGAGATTAAAGAATAGAGAGATGTACGATGAGAGAAAAGTGAGAAAGGGGTTTTGAGAGAAAAATCGAGCCTGAGGGCCGAGTGATGTGAGCAATATATATGTGAGACAGGGTGGAAAACATTACCTGCAGCAGTAGTGGACTCCCTGCGAATCTGGTCGTCTCCCGGTGATGGAAAGCGTCCAAGCCCATTAATGTCTCGGCTAGTGTAATGGCAACGCAGCTCTTGCCCTCTTTTAAGCCTTGGGCAACTTTGATCAAACGAGTGCTAAACCCTCCGGAGCTTGGGGCAAGCAAGAAATGGGACAGCGAGCATAAGCAAAGCACATATCACCGAAAGTCCTGCCAATGATGGTCATTGTGGTCACCAACATCGGAAAACCAACGAATCAAACTCGAAATGTCCAGCATTCCATCACAAATCAATGACTGAGCGTCATACATAGTGAGCCCACACATTCGTCCTAAGGCTTGGATATGGCCGAAGCGAAGCTGGAGCAAAATTTCTTCGTTGTGCTCGGATTCCATCAAAGCTTGGAAGTCTTCGAAGGTAGGACACATCTCTTGCCCGCCAAAGCTAAAGACATGTGTTACTGGATTCCAAAACCTTGCCGCAGCATGGAGAAATGGAAAGTGCAGCGGGGTACGACTCAACGTGAATAGTGCATTTATGCTAAAGTCCCGGAAGTTCAACTTTTCCAAGCCGTCTAAGGTAGCAATCCAAGTTTTGAGATTTTAGACAAGAAATGCCTCCATTTTGATAAAAAACTGAGATGGAATGAGAGAACCATGAAGTTGGAACCTTTATGGAGGATAAGGCACTGTTAGGAGGACAAGTGTCAAAAATCTGGAGGTCACCAGGCCAACTGGTCAGCCGACCACTTTTTCTAGTCGACCGACCAATTTTTAATTGGTGGCCGCCATATAACTAGTTTGCAGAACAAAAACTGGTCGGCCAACCACTTTTTGTGGTCGTCCATGGAGAAAAACTGGTTTTCAGCCTTTTCCTAGCCTCTAGAAGAGAGCTCCTAGCCTTTCCATGTGTTGGGAGTGCTAAAGGTTCGAGTTTACCTCTGTTTCGGATGTGTTCTGTCGCTCCGCTTGTACAAAATGAGTTTGCTTCTCGAGTTGTTGCTATTTGTTTATTGAGTTGTCGCTTTTTATTTATCAAGTTGTTAATTTTTGCTTATCGAGTTATTGCTCTCCGTTTATCATGTTATCAAGCTTTGCTTATCGAGTTATAAACTTGCTAAGGTTTTGTTGTTTCTTAGTAAGTTAAGTTGTTCAGTTCGCTATGTTGGCTCACTATTTGACTTGGCAATACGCAATGTTCAATTTCCATTCAATCTCATTTTTATGCAAAATGATGCGATGCGATGCGATGCTAAGAATACAAAATACAACACTTTTTGAACAAAAAGCTGTTTCATTCCATCATAGCTTCTTTTTACAACATTTTATAACATGGTACAAGCTTTAAAGAAAATAAAACTGTATAACGCTGTACAATGTGCTACAACTACATACAAAAGGAAAAAAAAGTAGGAACATCTGCATCAGTGCTGCCGAGCTCAAGATCGGGAGGCTCTCTTCATCCTCTTCAGTTGAGTAGCCTCTGCGCCACCCCCACCAGCACCACCATCCAAATCGGAGCTGCCATCCTCGGAATCCTCCTCGGCATCACCTCCGCTCTCAGAACCGGAACCAGAGTCATCCTCTCTACCTGCGAATGTCTTTGACTAAGGATGCGCGGACTCCTCCTCCTCGCTGGACTCCTCGTCATCTTTGATAGGTGCTCTACATCTGCCTCGGTTGCAAGTCGAGTCCCCTCTCCCAGCTCCTCAAGAAGGCTTGGATGGCCCAGTCCGCAGAGGCAGGACCTGAAAAGGACAGTTTGAATCCGTCAGCTAGTATATATATCAGATGCAGATGCAAGAATGCTGCATAGAGTGTGTGCATGTAGATACAGTATGTGAATGTGGTGTGTCGGATGTGCTCTACACATGCAGTCAATCAATGTAGTGAAATGTTCAATTTCAATATGTCATCGGAAGTATGATAAATGCAAGGAAATTGAAAAGTACCCGAATGCCGGAGGCACAAAGCATCATCTCCCTCCGCAGAACCATGCCCTCGAGTGAGGCCACCACTCCAAGTAACCCCTCAGTATACTCCCTGGGAGGCTGCACACACAAGTTCAAGTCATCAGTGAATAAATGAATATCTAAATATTTGAATGATAAATGAAAACTGTAGAGCATACCGGTGGTGAGTCAGGGTCACAGACGTATCGGTGATTCGGCTGCGGAGGCTCTAGCGAGATCTGGTATGGTGTCCCATACTCCCAACCTATCAGCTCAGTCGGAAGATCTGGCCACCCAACATACTGGTAAGTCGGGGGGGATCTCTCTAGCCCCACCCCTCGATGTGCCGACTCTGCTGGTCGAAGGAATGTCTCTAGCTCGAGTGCGACTCGATGACGGAACGTCAACAGCTCTCCTCGTGGGGGTACGGACACCTGTCAATGGAGGCATCAAGTACGTATGGCAGTAGGTCGCATACTCCTCTTCCTCCAGTAACAGAACTGCATCAGTACCTAACATAAGGACCTCGACCTCCTAGGGAGTGAGTCTCTCAGTGGACCGCATGTCCTCTGGAGATGCTAAGGGGATATCCTAAACAAGGTTGCCCATCGTCTGACGCAAGAAGCGATCCCTTAGAAACTAGGCCTTGCCAGCTGGCCCTGAAATAAAACCCTGTATCGAGAAGCGGCCCACGCCCCGAGAACCGGAACCGAGCATCTCCTAACATGGGTGCCTATGGCTGCCAAGTAATTTGCGGATGACAAGTGCATAAACAGATTAGATGTCATAAATATGCAAGATAAATCAAAGCTGAAAGCATGAAGAACTCAGAGTTCTTGATTACCTCTGTCACCCGTACAGTGTCGAAGAACTGCCGGAGGTATAGCAGAGTCTCCCGGGGCCTTGGCCGGCACCAACCCTCAAATCTGCGAGAGTAGAGGATCTCAAGAGGCACCTCAACCTCCAGCTCAGGGGCCAACGTCGGGAAGTAGGCATAAATCCACAGCTGTGAAAGACAAGACAGTAGCTGTCAGTATACAGAATGTATAAGGGAGTACAGAATGCTTAGTGCAGAATGTAGGATACAGAATGTAATGTGTGCCGTATGCAGTGTACAGGGAATGAAAAGCAGAAATGTAAATCAAAGAGGGCAGAACATACCTCCCAGGCTCGCCAATAGCCACCTACTATGTTCCCCCGCCCGCGGGAGGTCTCGCTCATGTAGCAATAAAGGGTAGCGAGGCCTGCGCCACCCCAATCATACTGACCGACCTGTGATATGTCTACCAAAGCACTGAGCAGATAAAGTCCAATTGTGTTCCCCCTATCAGAGAATAGAGTGGTCCCGAGAAGGAACATCAAGAATCCCCGAGCTTTTTGTTGTATGGCCTCGATGGTCTCAAGCGAAGTCCTCTTAAACCACTCAGAAAACCAGGTGTACCTGACCCTACTTGATGATCTGTCTATCGGCGGGCGGGCTCCCAGCGGATAAATCCAAGCGGCCTCCCACTCACCCATATTTGCATTGTAGGGGATAGGTCGGCCAGCCAGGTCAAGGCCCATCAGCATGAAGAAGTCATATGGGGTCATCGTCATATCCCCAGTAGCTGAAAAATGGAACGAGTTGGTGGTGTCCCATCATCACTCTACAAGTGCCCCCATAAGGGTCCTACTCGCCGGATGACGTGATAAGCCTGCGTAGAAAGGTCCGAATCCCGCCTCATCCACGATATGGCGAATAGTATCTGGGAGCTCCATATACCACTCCCTGGCAATGATCGATCCATAACCCCGTGTGGAACGGGAAGATACCTACGTCCAGAACGAACAGATGTATTCAGTTTCAAAATGAAAAGTATAAGCTGCGTGCAAATTAAATCAAATACTGTGTTGTGAACTGTGTGTTCAATATGAGCTGCGTGCAAAATTAAACCAAATACCGTGTTATGAACTGTGCGTTCAGTATAAGCTACGTGCAAATGAAGTGAATGAGCTGTGTGTTCACAAATGAAAGTGTATGAGCTGCGTGTTCAGAATTGAAATGTGTGAGTTGCGTGCAAATGAAGTGAATGAGCTGTGTGTTCACAAATGAAAGTGTATGAGCTGCGTGTTCAGAATTGAAATGTGTGAGATGCGTGTTCAAAGTGAAGTAAAAGAGATGCGTGCTCAAAGAAAAAGATTGTGTGCCCAAAGAATGAGCTGTGTGCCCGAAAAGTGAGCTGTGTGTCCCAAGAATGACCTGTGTGCCCGAAAAGTGAGTTGTGTGCCCCAAGAATGAGCTGTGTGCTCGAAAATATGCTGTGTGCCCGAAATAAACTGTGTGGTCAGGACGAACCGTGTGTTCAGAGTGAGCTGTATGCCAAATTAATAGAATATTGTGTTATGAGTTGTGTGCCAAGTCAGCATCATATCCTAAATAAGTTGCGTGCCAAATCAGTATCGTGCTATGTGCGAGCCGTATGCCAGGATAAGCAGAAGTACTGTGCATATGAATGTGTTCAGAATGAGCAGATAAAATACATAGCGTAAACATGAAAAGCGCAGGAAATGTAGAATGCATTGCAAAGAATGTAAAAGTGAAGTACGTACCTCTCGCGCCTGGTGAGATAGGTGAGACTCTGGCTCCCGTACCAGTAGGTCCACGGGTGCTCGCCGCGAAAAGTCGATAAGGTGATAAAAGGTGTTAGGAGGAAGAATGTGCTCCTCCGAGTGGTATGCTATAGGATCAAACGGTTGTATCCTCGGAGGCAATGGCATAATGTCTGGCTCGTCCTCGGCGTGTGGAGAACCTTCGTCATGATGAAAGTGATCCGCCATCCGAAGAAATCTGCAAAAATGAGCAAAATAAGCCAAAATCGCAAAAAGTCAACAAAAGTCAACTCTCAGGAAGAGAAAAAGTCAACAAAAGTCAACGCCCGAGAAAAGGTGCCAAACTCCGAGACAAACATACCTCAAGTGGTGAAAATGGAAAAAAAAGCTTCGAAATCGAATTTTAATCGGTTCAAAACAAAGAGAATCGAAAGTTTTCGCGAAACAACTTCGTGTGGGGCGTTGGAAAACACGTATAAAGTGCAGATCTGAGAGAGTGAATGGTCTAGGAAGGAAGAGGGATGTATTTCAGTGTTAGAGTTGTGAGCAAAAGTGATTTGGATGTGTGAACTTAAAGATCCGGCCTTAAAAGGACAAAACTGCCCCTGTTTTCATGAACTGGTCGGCCGACCAATTTTTCTAGCTGGCCGACCACTTTAGTGGTCAACAACTGGTCGGCCATGGTTCTAGGTGGTCAGTCACCCTCCTGGATGATCCTCAGGGATCTATTGTTCTCCCTGTGTGTTTTGGTGATGATTAGAGTCCTTGGCCCTCGAGAAAATACAACGAAAGTATACTTTTCGGCTCAAAAATGTCCCCGCGGGAACTCCAAATTCAAGTCTTCGATGCGTGGCTCATCGTTACTCGTCATGGGCAAGGTGTATCCTTTTGGAATACAATGTAACCCCTCTGAGAGGTAAATCGGAGGTCACGGTTGAATTGCTCTCTTTAAGGCATGAACTTCTTTACTCGTCATTTTGTTCCAAACATGCTATTGAAGTTGCACTTTTCTTGCATTGTTATGCACACCTTGTTTGCGTTGTAGCGCACGTTTCCTGCATTGTTACACACTTTCTTTACTTACGTAATCTCTACTTGCGTTGTTACGCATGTCACTCGCATTGTTATGCGCGTCTGCCTTGCGTTGTTACGCACGTTACTTGCATTGACATACACCCCTCCACTTGCGTTGTCACGCGCTTTTCACTTGCCTTGCCGTGCATGTATCTAACGATATTGTACCTGTTGAGTTTCATCCTTTCGCAAGCACGATATTGTATGTGCGGTTCATTTGAAGCTGGTGTCACTAGATGAGCCGAACGGTATTGTATTCTCCACGTGAGACGTAGCGAGAATTGTTTAATTCTCTCATGTTCTTTCTGCATGAAATGTAGTTTGATTTGTATTCGTTAGCTTAAAACTGTCGCATTTATTATGTATAATTGCTTTGTTACAGCTTTCTTTGCATAATCGTAAGTTATGTTTGGCCTCGTGCATGTTTTTTGCATTTTGCCCCTGCCTGTGGGCATATCTCTTTGATATCTTGCCTGCTTGTCTAGGTCTTCGGCCTTGTCAAAAATGGGTCGTCTCTGGGCTTTGACATTCATTCCCGTCACTTATGACTTCCGAGTTCTCACAAAGAGGGCAATCAGAGACACCTCATTTTTATCGACCTTAAGAATCGACGTCATCGATTAAGCGCTCGATGATTCGCATGTTGTGCTCGTTTCAAGGTTTTGGAGTTTTTGGCTGAGAGCCTTGCCTCCGGGCCTCTGAACTCTTTGTACTTCGGCTCGGTTTGCAAACCAAGCCTTGTTTTCCTTGCCTGAGGGAGAAAGAGGTCTTGTAGACCATCTTTCTGTGGTCGTAGGCCACTTTTCCCGTTTGGAGACTAGTTTCCGGTTTTTGGAGCCTTCGGCCATGGTTTTCGAGGGTCCCGGCTACGCGCTTTGCCTCCCAAACTCTCGTTTTGCATTCGTGTTGGTTTGTTTTTGGTACAAATCTTGTTTTCCTTGCTTGGAGGGTGGTATGAGGGTGGGAGACCAGTTTTTCCCCTTTGAGACCACTTTCCTTCCCGCCAGCCGGTTTTCTGGTCGGGAAACTGGTTTTCTTATTCTTTGGGCTACCTTTTCTGGTCTCACACCCCACCATGGGTTGCTTTCAGTGTGGAGACTGCCAATTCCCCCTGCCGACCACTTTGTTTCCTGGGAGACCACTTGAAGTGGTCAGCCGACCACTGCAAGTAGCAAGCCGACCACTTTCAGTGGTGGCGCCTCTATTTTGGCATCATGTGGATGCCACCGTACCGGAGGGACAGATCAGTATCCTCCATACACATGTATGGAGGGACTGCATCCAAGTTTTAGCTTCTCCAAGAAGCTTGAACCTTGGTTTTTCTATAAGAGAGGCTCTCCCTCTCCATTCCAGAGGATCTGAAATTCTCCTAAGGTATAAGCATATATCCCCCTCTATATCTCTATTTTTGGTGCCTAAAGAGTGTGTTGTTCTCCACTTTTGCACCACAACTCTTAACCATACACCCCCATCATTAAAATGAGGTTCTTGGAGGACATTTTGGAGGTTAAAAAGCTGGTTCTTGGCTGAGAAATTTGCTAGTATTGCAGTGCTTCAAGGGTAACCTTTTTTCTCTCTTTCAAGCTTTGTTTTGATCACTCTCTTAGCCATATTTGGATGCTTCTCTTGGTTTAACATTGAACTACAAAAAGCTCTATTTTTCAGTCCTTAGCATGTTTGTTTAAGGCCCTTTTGGTACTGAGGACCTTCTACCCTCTTGCATGCCTTGTTTAGTCTTGTTTTGTGCCATGCCTTAAGGCCTTTGGGTTGATCTTTGCTTGGCCTTCTAGCCACTGAAATCCAGTGGATTTTTAGTGGTAGGCATGTGGTTTTGAGGTCTCAAATCAGAGGGGGGGGTGATCCTCTCTCTTCTTGTTTTGTTTGCTTGCATTTTTGGCCTATTAAAGGAGCATGCATCTTCATACTTTCAAGGCTTGGTTTAGGCACTTTTTCATGACTTTTGGGGCCTACCTTAGCTCTGTCGATGACTGGTTTGGCCACCTTGGGTTTGCTTCTTGTATGTGTAGTGTATTCCCATTTGTGGCTCATCAAGGTGGCATGTCTTTCTAGCATGTATTGGCTCCATTTCAGTAGATTTTTGGCCATCATTTGACATGTCATGACTCTGTTTTGGGCTAGTTTGGTAGCCTCTTGCATGCTCCATATACTTGTAGTGTAAATCTTGTTCACTAGCTTTGTTTGCATGATGTTTTGACTCATTATTCTAGCATATTTTGGCTATACTCCAACATGATTTTGTTCATATTTTGGGTAGTTCTAGCTCTGTTTTGAGGCTTCTTGGTCGAATGATACTTGTCATGCATGCTTGTAGTATAATAGCCTTGACTAGCTTTGAGTTTTGAGGTCTCTTGCATGCTTTACTTGAGGTATTTGCGTGTTTTGGCATCATTGAGAATGATATTTCAGAGCATGTAGGGCTGTTATACTTCCATATTTTCCACCCCTTAAGCACTCCCTATTTCTGAGCCACTACATGAGACTCATTTTCGTGCCTTTCAAGCCATCAACTCAACCCATCTTTGCTACTATTTTGGCCTGCATAGGGTCTGTTTGGGGTTGGTTTGGCCATTTAAGCATTGTCTTGCATGCCTCTAGTGTAATACACTTCACTAGCTTCGACAATTGAGCTTTTCAACATGCATTACATGGGTTGTTCGCATGATTCTAAGTCATTTTGCATGCCATTCCAGTGCTGGAGCATATGCTATTGTACTCCGTGTTTCATCCTTTCAATGCCTTTGGAGAGCTGTATTTTGTGCCTTGAGCTTGGGCCAATATGCACGCATGTTTGTATAGCATTTTGAGTTTCTATCTTAGCATGCATGGTCGCTGATTTGGGCATGACTAAGGTCAGTCCATTTCGGTTTAAGTCCATCAAGCATTGTGTATGCCATGTGGTTCATTGCGTTGTGTATGCCACGTCCATTTGCATTGTGTATGCTAGTTGTTGTTCACATTGATTGCATGCCTGTGTTGCCTTGCATTGAGTATGCATGCATGTGCATTGAGCATGCCATTAGCCTTATTAGGTTGTTCATGTTGCATTGCATATTGTCATGCTTGTCCCTTGCATCTTGTTCACTTGCTTGTTTCATTGCATTGTATGTTCGCATGTTCGAGCCGCATTGTGTATACCATGCCATGTTATTTGTTGCATTGTGTTTGGAATAAAAGTTAGCCCAAACACGGGAAATGAGGGACGCTTCATACTTGAAGTGATGAAACGTGCCTCAATTCTCGGTCGCCGACACTCTTGACTATACATGATGGAGTTTTAGGCTTTTTGTGTTCATGTGTGCATTCATTTCATATTGAGTTGTGCAATTTGGCTCCTCGCCCATCATGCATCGAACCGGGTGATTGGTGGCCTGACGGTCGAGAACCACATCCCCTTGAGTTTATGTAATGAGAGGGAGGGTGGTTGTGCATACATGTGTTGCAAATACTTTGCCATGCCCCTTTCTTGCTCTTTGTTGTAGCAAACTGAAGTCTGGCAGCACAAAAAGTGGTCAGCAGGTGGTCTCCAATGCCAACAGCTGGTCGGCAGCTCTCCTACAGATTCCCATGATGGAGTTTCAGCCTTCTAGAGCTTTTTGCAGTGTTTTGAGACCAGTTGCAAACAGAGGCAAATCAGGGCATCGCAATGGATTTTCGCACGAGATGACCGGGCACACATCCTTCGTCATCCAAGGCAGAGTTAAGGTAGCCTATTTCATATAGTTTACATGCTTATTCAATTGCTAACTTAGTTAATTTGTTAATTAGTTAGAGTTGTGTAATAATTAGCTATAGCTTGTTATTCATTCTGTTGTGTAATAACTAGTTTAATTAGAATAGCTTAGATTAGCTAGTTGGTTCTGTATTATTCATTCAGACACTCCATCGAGAGGGCACAACTGTTGTAAATAAGTGTGCGTGTGTGTGATGCATGTCTTCCAACCCCCATTTCTTTCTCCCTGTTATTTACCAGCTTACGATGGTTAGTTTTAGGGCATCTTTCAATTAGCATCCTTATGCTCGCATGTTTGCATCCATTCATCTATCTTACATGCACCGGGCTCAGCGCATCATACTAACTGCATTATATTTCAATTCCTGTTTGAATACATGTATCAAATTGCATTTCACATGACATTTTAGAATAGCCGAGCCTATCTTAGTTGTATTTTGTATGTCTTGCATTAGGCATTCTTGACATGGCTAGGATCATGCATTGATTTCTAACATAGCTTTTGTTTTGACTCGGAGTACTCGGTAAGTGTTTATGGCTAGGATCATGCATTGATTTCTAACATCCTTGCATGTATGTGAGTGACTCCCATGATAGCATACTTGCCATGGCGCTAACTGCTTATGTGATATAATTGCCTGAATGCCTATGGGTGAAGGTTGGATTACTTGAATTGGAACAATTCATCGATTGCAAGTTTTAAGCCCACTTGAGAGTGCCAAATCACCATGTTTTCTCAGCCTACTTAAGGGTGGAAAAATCCGCATTTTAGCCTACTTGCGAGTAGCAAACCACTTTAAAAAACAAACATGAGATGTTTTGTTCCAACTTAGGCGATCCAGTCTATACTTGTATGTTGTGCGCATCACATAGTAATTCTAGGTTAATAACCGGAATAAGAGCATATTTGTTTTCAAAAACAAAATATCATGTTAGTAAAGGCCGATCTTTGATCGGGCTAGTGGGGGTGCTCATTGCATGACCTTCCCCTCTCGTACCCAAGTTCCCGAGCCGAGGCAACTTTGGTGATGACGGACACGTGGCCTTAGGCACGAGTCAGGGTTTCCTAAATTTCCCAAAACTAAAATATTTAGGTGGCGACTTTGTATTTGGCAAAGCAGTCTATGTTTGGCACTTCTTTCTAAAAATCAGTTCTTCAAAACGATTTGCCGGATTTGGACTTTTTGGTGATTTATCAATCTCGCATTGCACTGTGCAAGATCAGATTAAGAACTGTGACGTTTTGAGTTCGAATTGTAGTGAGCCCAATGAACAAAACAGGATTTTCCTGGGACGTTCGGACGCGTCTACATTATGCGAATTTTGTATTAACATACACATTTTTGTAAAATCACTTATGTGAGTTGTGAAACTTACGCATTTTTGTGAAATCAAAGTTTTCTCCAATGACTTATGTAACGCATCGAAAATAATTACAATAACCCATTCACAATATCAATAAATAACAACAACGATAAAGTAATTATCTCCCATCAAATCCATTTGAATTTACAAAAATGAAAACATATGCAGGATACATTCATATTGTCTGGCCCTGAATCAATAGCATATATTGTGAACTAAAGAAAGAGTGGGAATTAAACAAATAAGAAATGCCCTAAAGGTTGACAACTTTCCAAGATAGTTCTTTATTACAACAAAAGTAAACTTTAAGTCTAATACATTTAAAGCCCTTGGCTACACAAAATGAACAAAACAAAAAGAAGCTCTTGCTCTAGGTCCTCCCAAGCTACTGCCTTGGTAGAGACATATCCTCAATACCTGAAAATATTTTTCTCACATAGAGTGAGCCAAAGCCCAATAGAAATAATTCAACACAGTATATGAATCTTAACAAAGTTAAAAGGTGAATGTATTTGCAATGCTTGTGCTGAAACATTTTTGTATTTCTTTCCCAAATTATACAATGTCAAATTAATATCATGGTTCATAAATCTTTTCCTTTACAATTGAAAATAGGGCAGTGAATTACACTTTGGGGATTTCTAAACAATACAACCTTTCCTAGAAATTTAAATCGACAAAACCGTAAATCGAGACCAATGTAAACATAAGCAATAAAAACACTACTATTGCCATTTTACAAAAATTTCGTTTGCGGGATCGGCACCCATGTATATGCACTGTTTTCGGGAATTTCACTCTGAATACTCAGGCCAACTTAGTTTGACATTACAATTCATGTTTCCCAGATTCACCATTTTCCTTAAAATGATAAACATTTTCAATGTATAAGTGCGAAATAATGCTCAATGCAAATGAATAAAAAAACAGTTTCAATTCTCCTAATTCATATTCAATTTCTACAACAATCATAGCTATCCTCCACCGATAGCGCAAAACAGATATTTCTAAACAGATAATTTATATTCCACAAAAATAAACTTTCCAAATCTCAAGAAATGAGTGATAATACATATCCAACTTTACTATTCTCATCAATACCAATCCAATCTCATAATTTCAACATCAATTTCTTTATTTATACAAACTCAACATTTGAGGCATTAAGGGAAAAATTCTTACTCTTTTTAAAATCAACCAAAGTATCCAAAATCAACCATTTTCACCCAACTGAACATTATTCCCAACATCTAAATCATTTCCATGAGACTATTCGAAAAATCCCTCTTTTGATTTTTCTATCAAAAATCTTAGATTTGATCCAAATCTTCCCAATTTGCAATATAGTTTAGAAACAACAAATAACTAATTTAAAACTCATAAAATGTGTGGAAAGTATCCCTACCTCAAGCTAGAACACGAGAGAGAGAGAGAGAGAGAGAGAGAGAGAGAGAGAAACCCAAAGACGCCCAAAAACCAACTTTGCTCCGTTATAACGAAGCTCTCGCCGAGCTCTATCTTTTTAACAAAGACTTACGAATGAAAAGATCGATGGATCTAGGTGTATCTGAGGGAAATAGGTGAGTTTTAGAGAGAGAGTGAGAGAAAATAGGGTTTTGAAATGTTTAGAGCAAGAGAGAGAGAGAGAGAGAGAGAGGAGAAAAAGTGATGTAAAATGGCATGTTTATGAACTGATATACGCACAGTTTGCTCAAGCACAAGATTTGTCACTCGAGCGACCAGACACAATAAGTTGATCCGCTCGAGCACAAGAAGTTTCGCTTGAGCTCAGAATACACACTCTCAGTAGTTTTGTAGACAGAGGTCGTCGCTCGCGTGGAAAAAGCTTCGCTCAAGTGAAGAATACAAACTCTCAGTAGTTTTACAAACCTGCAAAAGTACTGGAGGCTCACAAAGACCGCTCGAATGCAAGAAGCTTCGCTCGAGTGAAGGGACAAAAATCTGGATGACAAAAGTTTGAAAAACAAGCTACTAACCTATTCCAAACACAACCAACACAACCCAAAGGCCAAACTCAAAGAGGTATAAGTGGAAACAAGACATGAATAACAAGAAAGATGACTTAAAACTCATATTCAATACATACAATGGGTCGGTCTGAACCAAAAACACTATAACCTCCCCCTCTAGAGGAATTTTGTCCTCGAAATTTAAGCCAAACATTAAACCCAACTTTAAACCAATTACAACCATGATATTAAGCTAAATTTATGACATGCATTGCATTGTTTTGAGATAGTCTGGGATTGCATGAAGTGATATATAATCTGCATTACATTGTTTTCATGAAGTGATATATAATCTGGCATTGCATTGTTTTGAGATAGAAAACTAGGAAATGTTGAAAAATGGCATGCATGTGCATTCACATTATGATTTTGCTAAGATTCATATACTATGTTAGAGTATCTCCACCGGGCTTTGGCTCACCCTATATGGAAAATAACTTTCAAGTCGATGATACACCTCCGCCAAGGACATAGCTTGGGAGGACTCGACCTTAAGGCTTCTTTTGGTTTTGATTTGATGTAATTATTTTGTTTAAGCATCGGGCTTTATTTCTATTGAGTTTAAACTCATTTTGTTGTAACCAAGCACAATCTTGGAAAGTTGTAGCCATTGGGGCATTTACTTATTTGGTTTTATCTCCCTTTTTACTCTTGTATCCATGTCATATACTATGGATTCAGAATCTAGGATTTGTGAATATATATCGCATATGTCATCTTTTGTAATCATCAATGATAAAATGAATAGAAGATATGAAATTGTTGATCAAATGTGGCACTGTTATGTAATGGGTTAATGTTAATTATAATGGGGCGTTACAAATTGTGATAAAAAAAAAAAATCATGGGCCAAAGTGCAATGTGAAATAGAAAGAACACAAATGAGTACAAGTCCAAAAAATCTTTAAAAAATCCATTTATCATCAAAAATGCTGAAAATTGACTGCATTGCCAAATTTCAGAGTTGCCACCTAAATACTTTTGGAAAATTTAGGAAACCCGTGACTCATGCCAAAGGCCACTTGTTCGTCCTAACCAAAGTGTCTCGATTCAAGAACTTAGGTATGAGAGGGGAAGGTGATGAATTGAGCACCCTACTCACCCGATCAAAGATCGGCCTCTACTAATCATGATGTGATTCTTATGTACAGTTTATGCTCTTGTTCCAATTATTATGCTAACCTTACTATGTGATACACACAAGCATACACTACAAGAATTTTCACTTTTGGCGACTAAATTTTTAGTCGCCAAAAGTTAATTTTTAGTCGCCAAATGGTTTTACTGACTAAATTATTTGGTCGCAAAAGTAGTCGCCAAAAAATTGTCTGTAAAGGTAATTAGCCACTAAAATTATTTTAGTCGCCAAATGTATACAATTCCCAACTAAAATTTTAGTCGCCAAAAGGTTGGACATTAACTTAAATTAGACCCTTTTCGACGACCAAACTTTTAGTCGCCTAAAGTCCCATATTTTTAGCTACTAAAATTTTAGTCGGTAAAGAGTTCTTCTTTTGGCTACTAAAAATTTAGTCGCCGAAAGTCCCACATCTTTGGCTACTAAATTTTTAGTCGACAAAGAGTTCCTCTTTTGGCTACTAAAATTTTGGTTGCCTAAAGTTCTACATTGTTTGCTACTAAAATTTTAGTCGGCAAAAGTGTTTTTATCCTTTAGTTTTTTGTTTTTAGCTACGAAATATTTTAGTAACCAAATGTTTGATTTTCTTTTGGCTACTAAACATTTAGTCACCAAATGACTAATTTTTTTTTTTTTTTTGGCTACAAAACTTTTAGTCACCAAATGTCTTTTTTCAATTTCTATTTAGCTACTAATTGTTTAGTCGCCAAAAACATGATATTATGTTTTATCACAAAATTATAATTTCTCCACAACCTGTCTATATTCAATGCAACCTGTAATACGTATATAAACAAAATGATACATATTGTCAATCATTCCGCAATCTACATCCATATACCAAAAATAAATAACTTTAAATGTCAAAGTCCATACAAATCAATTATTGTCCAAAATAAAATAATAATTCCATACAAAATATATCATACAAAAATCAAAGCCCTCCGCATACAAAAATACATTTACTACCACGACAAAATGTGATATATGTGTCACAACAAAAGTTTTCTATAGACCATGACAAAACATCCTATATGTATGCTGACAAAAGGTATATATGTACCATGATAGAAGGTGATCTATGTACCACGACAGTCATTATCTGTTGATTGCCAAAAGTTTTCTGTATCAGTAATAATGAACAACACAAAAGCTAAGAACGACAAAAGTATTATATTAGTTCTACACAAAAGTGAAAATTCTTCTCCATACACCAATATGGATTATCCACAAGTCCACGAAACAAAGCCATCTACAAAGAAAAACAAAAAATGAAAAATTAGAATTGGTTACAAAATATCAATTCAGTCAGCCATATGGAACATGTTCTAACATGCATTTAAGGTAGAACAATCGAGAAATGTCTTCTTGGAAATAAAAGAATATATATATATATGTATCATGCAATATTTATTCCAACTAACTGCACAAACAATGTAGTATGTAATTTCTTCGTCCTATAAATATATAAAGGCAATTATTAGAATATGTAGATGTTATTTTCATAAAATTATCGCTTTTTAAACTAAGTGTTGCAAGTTTTTCGACTAAGTGAAGGCGTATTCGGGGGCTGTTATGAATTTTCGCCCCTAGAAAGCTCTTTTTCGAGTAGGTTTAGGATATATTCGGCTCTAACTCCCAACATACAGGTTCGAATTACGTTCTGTCAGTTCTCACAAGTCCTATTTGTCATGGTGAAGCTATCCGTGTGAACCACACGATTGTTCAGGGGCTGTTTTGAATTTTTGCCCCCGAAACGCCTTTTTTAAACTAAGTTTAGGGCGTATTCGGCTCTAACTCCCAACCTATGGGTCCAGATTACATTCTGTTAGTTGTCACAAGTCCTATTTGTCATGGGGGAATTGTCGTGTGAGTCACGCGGTGGTTCGGGGGCTGTTTAGAATTTTTGCTCCCGAAATGCCCTTTTTCGACTAATTACATTTCGTCTATTGTCACATGTCCTATTTTTCATGGGGAAGGTGGTTGTGACATCCATACGGTGGTTCAGGGGCTGTTTTGCATTTTCACCCCCTTAACGCCCTTTTTCGATTAAGTGTAATGCGTTTTCGGTTCTAACTCCCAAACTACATGTGCTAATTACATTCCGTCTATTGTCACAGGTCCTATTTGTGACAGGGAAGGTGGCCGTGACATCCATATGTTGGTTCGGGGGCTGTTTCCCATTTTCGCCCCGCTTATCGCCCTTTTTTGGTTAAGGCTCTAACTCTCCAACCTACATGTGCTAATTACATTCCTTATGTGGTCATAGGTCCTATTTGTCATGGGAAAGGTGGCCATGAAATCCGTATAGTGTCCCAAACTACATGTGCATTTACTTCAGAGAACATGAATTAGACCTAGACCTACAATTCAAGAATGAACATAGTTTTTTGGCACAGAAGATGCTACACAGTGATTAATGATCTCATATTTATTACTTTTGACTGTATAGTGTAATGCTAGTCAACAATATTGCAACCATGTACTTTTCACAAAGGTATATTTATGCATCATACAAGAAAAGAATGAAGATTCTCTACTCTTAAGTGGTGAAGAAAGATTGGAAATCCTCAACATGAATACAGACTTATTCTTAGAAATTTAAACCATTTTCTTCAACTTCTTTCATAATCCATGCAAATATAATCCCACAGTAACAGTTAAAATGTAAATGATCTTTAGAAACTATTCAAGATTTTGTTGTTTCCTACATTTTCTTTAACATGCAAAGAATTTGTTTTATTAAAAAGGTGATCCCAAAAGCACAATAGCTTCTAAATGAAACTCACAAAAAGAGAATATTACAACACGTAGGTTTTTTATGGACAAGAGATATCATGGCTCATAATTATACAAATGAAGATGTAGACAGTTTCAGATCACCTGCGCCACTTTCCACAAATGTTTCTATTAGCACTATGATACCCCTGTTCTGCATTATGTTAATTGGTCCCTAATACGTATGTGATTATATGTTTTGATATGATTTTGTGTGCCATTATGTGAATATATGTGATTTTGAAGTTTTAGCTGTTCACCATAGGCATATATGTTTGGATAATCCGCTTCGAAAATTAAATTGAAGGCCTTATTGGTCACAGAACTCGAAATTGATTACGCCATCGTGATTGGCATAATTTTTAGAGCCTACAGTGAAATTTAATTGAAAATTTATTCGGGTTAGATTAAATTGATTAAATTGATAAATAGTGCCAAATTGCATTATTATTATTATTATATTGTGAGTGGGATTTATGTAAAGGCATTTTACACTCAATTCCCTTCCTTTAACTTCATTTGGCTGATCAACTCTCTAGAGAGAGGCAAGGTCGCCTGTTAGTGTGAGAGGGGAGGGAATTGTGCAAATTTGCCCTAAAGCTTACAGATCTTGGAGATTTAGCCCAAGAATTGACTAGAGCTTAGGAGATCAAAGCTTCTAGGTGAGTAATTCTTGGATTATGGTTTGTGATTTTGTGTGTTCAAGCTAATTTGGTGATCAAGAGTGAGATTGAAATGAGATTGGGTTGTATTTGTTGAATTGAAGCCTAATATGTGCATGTGAAGGAAATCACCTTGATATTGCATGTTTGAGCACAAATGTGTATAACCCATGTGAAATGTTAAAGGAAACTCATGTCTTGATCACCCTTGTGCTACCTAAGTTGAGAATGTAGCTAATTCATCACATGCATGTACAATTTGAAAAGATAGAAGCTTGAAATGCATGAATGTGTATGATAGAGTTGAAGTTGATGTCAATTTGAAACATGCAAGTGTGTAATTCTTGAGATTGGGCTTCCTAATGTTGTAATCTTGTATTGGTAGCATGTTAACATGTGTAAATGTGTAATTTGAGCCATTGCATGCATATTTTGTTGGTTGGAATTCAAGTGGGAGCTCAAGAACTCAATTTGGAAAACCCGGATTTTGATGTCCGCCGAAAGGAAATGGCCGCCGAAAGGGAAAATCATGCTCCCAAAGACTTTTGGCGAAGGTATCCGCTCGAGCAGGATATCTCACGCTCGAGCGGGGAGCTTTTGTGGACAGGCCTTCCGCTCGAGCGCTCTATTCCACGCTCGAGCGTATGTTTCATGCAACCAGTACTTTTGCAGGCCTTAAGGGTCCGCTCAAGCGGGGAAGTTTACGCTCGAGCGGGGACCCTGTTTTTTGAAATTTTGTTCATGCGTTCCATGTTTTGTTTTCCATTCTCTTTCACTTGTAAGCACTCTTAGGCATATGTTAAGCATGGTAAATGAGTTAATGAGATAAGAATAAGGCCTAAAGAGGATTATGTGAATTAAGGAACAGATGGAAATATTAATGACCCTTTTGTGTTCATGAAATATGTAGGGTCGAGCTCCGGGGCAAATCCACAAGCCGATCACTGTGAGTAATATCGATATTTGAATGCTTGTGAATGTCCAACTGTTTATTCCCTTATAAGCTTTATGAATTGTTAATTGGAATTGTGGACAAAAGCCCGACATGAGTAAACGAATGGACCAAAGGTCGTCTCGATAAGAGAAATACATGGACCTAAGGTCGTTTTGACATGAATGATTGGACCAAAGGCCGTTTTGATACGAATGTATGGGCCGAAGGCCGTTTTGATACGATTGCATGGGCCAAAGGCCTTTTTGACATAAATGAATGGGCCGAAGGCCGTTTTGACATAAACGAATGGGCCGAAGGCCATTTTGACATAAACGAATGGGCCGAAGGCCGTTTTGGCATAAATGAATGGGCTGAAGGCCATTTTGACATAAATGAATGGGTTGAAGGCCGTTTCAACATAAATGAATGGGCCAAAGGCCGTTTTGGCATGAATGGAAATTTGAATGGGCCAATGGCTAGAATGTTGAAACTACAAGTCACTTGATTTGAACTTCGTATGGTTATATATCTGTTAAATGAAAATATGAATTGGGCCCAAGGCCGTTTGGAACATGTTGTTCTATACCACTATGTACTTTCTGTATTTGATATTATTCACTGAGCTATCACTCACGCTCATTCATATGTTTGTAGGTGAGCCGAGAGAAGTCTGCCATGAATAACACGAGTCTTGGAGAGTCAACCTTGTGTCTCACGCACGAGAGCCACCCTTGCTGATTTCTTATACATCTACGCTCGCTTTTGTTGGCAAGGACTTTGTGTATATTTGTATATAGTCTATTATGGGTTGGCTCAGCTTAGATGATCCTGTCTGTAAAGAAGTTTTACTACTGTACTTTTGGTGTGGGTTATTAACGTATATGAGCATGGTTTGTTGATGTGCATATAAGCACGGCTTTATGGACAAAGTTTTTGAATTTTTGCTTCCGTTTGGCCCCTTTACTCTGACGAGTTATGTCTGTTTTGATTTGAGGCTGTAGGCAATCACAGGATTGCTGGCCGGTTATGTCCTTAACCCATAGGGGCGGGTTCAAGGCATGACAAGCACCTTCTCCTATTCCTTCTATAACTTCTTGACATTAAAGCCAATTACCAATAGAGCTGAGTCTAGAAGGCTTGCTGGAATTCTAACCCTACAGGTAAATAAAATACAATCATTTTCTCTTTAGTACTCAGAATCTATTGCCAATTGAAATGAGACAAGATGCACACAAATACAAGCCTCACATGTAAGCTAACACACTCAAGGATCGATTCGATGGTTTAGCAATAGTATCAATGTCACTGCACCAAATCAAAGCAGAAACAATAAGTTAAAGGGGTGTATTACAACTTAAACGGATATCGATAACAAGTCAAGTGGTGAACAATTTGGTTCAATAATCCATCAATGAAGCATAATGCACAAAAAACATTAAACACACAATCTACATCCAATATCCTCACATCCCACCTACAGTACATAAAACTTAATTCTTTACGTCTTTTTTTCCTAAACCTAACCCCAGAAATCCACATAATCAACAGAAATTAGCGAAACCATGAAGATTAATATAAGGATAGTTGATAGAACATACTCGACAGATGGACCAGACCAGTCATGAACTTCTGCTTGAAAATCATGACCAATTCAAACACAGGTTGTATATGGCTCTGATTCTTTCAACATGGATACTATAGGACTTAATTCACCCTTAAATTTTACAATTTTACAATTGCTCATTTCATTGCTGATATTCAATGCTTTACTGGCAGTTGTTTCCTTTAAAATTTTATGATTCTTTTTTCAAACAAGAGTGACAGAACCATTCATCAACTGGTATCTTCTTGACAAGAGGGTTGTAGCAAGAGACATGAAATGCCTCTTCACATTGATCACAAATTAGCATTTTCAGTGTAATCTCTGACTGATCACAAACTTTGCATGCCCACATATAGCTACTATCAATACTTCTACCAGGGACTTCATCGGCGCAAATCCTAATAGGCCAAACTCGATCAAGAAGTCCATGGCTTTTAAGAATAGAGAAGCATATATCTTTTTCTGATAGATCATCCTAAAAACCCTCCACACCTAATGCACTAGAAGATGAGCACTCTCTAGTGTCATCCACTTCAGTCCTCAAGGTCACTGAACCAAGTTTCACATTTGACTTTGATGACGAATTTAGGGGCTTCTTTGGAACCAGGCTCTTCCCCAACTAAACTGCCATTAATGGATTCGGAATTCAAAATGAAGGCCTTTCAAATGAAACACATAGAAGTGTGCACTTTGTTTAACCTCCAACAAATGTACAATATGCTTTTTATTTATAAATGTCAGCAAACAACGAACTTTAGAAAATTAAATTCAAGAAAATTACTTCCCTAGGACAAAATTAAATTCAAGAAAATTACTCTAGTAATGAAACCACTTCAAACAAACCCATTTCAGAAATGAAGACAAAATTAAACTGAATAGGTAGAATAAACAACCCTAGAGTAAGAGTTCACAGTTGGGGAAATAGAAGAAGGAGTAGAAAGAGAGAGAGAGAGAGAGAGAGAGAGAGAGAGAGAGCAACAGAGCGAAAGGAAGTGAGAGAGCGAACTCAAGTTAGTGGCTGCGTCGATTTTGCGTCTGACGGGGACCAGCAGTCTTGATTTGTGGCGACTGGGATTGACTAAGTCTTGAGGATGCGAGGTTGTGAGGTTTGATTGCCGTGAGGTTTGTTGATTTACGGTGGTAAGGTTTGCGGCGAGAGAGGTTCTGTGGCTATGGTGTATACAGAAAGAGGGCAAAAGTGTGAGACAGGCATGAATATGAAATTTTTCCCTCTATAAAATTTTGAGCTTCCACAACTTAATGATTTCTTTGTCGGCGAAATGTATAATTGCATGTCATTTGGCGACTTCATATTATTTTGGTTGCTAAGGGTGCGAAAAATCTGACTAATAAATATTATTTTAGCCTAAATTATATACTATTGCTGACTAAAATTGTTTGTCGCTAAAAGTAGTAATTTGGTGATTAATATTTTGGTCGTCAATTAATTTTATAAATCCCTCCAAAATTCGAAATTTTCCCTACAAATATATTAATTTTTTGACAACTAAAATATTTTTTAGTAGCTAAAAATAAATTTTTGGCGACCAAACTTTTGTTCACCAAAGATAAAAAGTAAATTTTTATTTTTTTATTCGGCGACAAAAAAAATTTTAGAAGCCAAAACTAGCTATATAGCGACTAAAACATTTTTTAGTCGCTGAAAATAAATTTTTGGCTACTAAATTTTTGGTCGCCAAAAGTCTAAAAGTAAATTTTTATTTTTCATTCGGCGGCTAAAAAATTTTAGTAGCCAAAACTATTGGTACAGCGACTAAAACATTTTTTAGTAGCCAATTGTGGCATTTTTAACGACTAAATTTTTTTTTAGTCTCCAATAATTAATATTTCCCGACTAAAAAAAATTAGTAGCTAAATATTGTACTTTTGCCGACTAAAAAAATTTTTAGTCGCCAATTCTATAAGTTTTGGCGACTAAATTTTTTTTAGTCACCAAATTTAGTCGCCAAAAGTGCGTTTTGTTGTAGTGATAGACTAATTCGCCTACTTTGGAACATTTTTGATTTCGTGTTTGTTTGAAAAGAATTTTGAATATGTGCTACCTGAAAAAGTAAGCTCACATATAAATTAATCAAATCATCCCAATTTAAGTGAAAAAACCTTCATCCATCGGCATTCAAGAGGTATATCAACTAAGCACTTAGCTTTATGGTAAAAATGCTTGATATGGCAACACCAACACACATGCAATATGCTAAACTAAGAAATGTTCACCTAATATTCCACCGAGGCAAGCCAAAAGAAATGAAACCATTAGAAAAATGCATGCTCTACTATGCAAGTGACTAATGCAACACACATACAAAATGCAACTACGAGGTTCGGTCTGTTAACATGGCACATGGCTCAACTCAAAGCATGCAATTAGTGCACGTATTCGAGTAAGTAAGAAATGATAATATGGTTAGAATGATGAACCGAACCTAATGCATGCAAAAATGAATACTTTACATATAGTAATGATATAAAATCAAAATATGGATGCAACCATCGTAAGCGAGTAAATAAAAGGGAGAAATAAATGAGGGTTGGAAGACATACACAATATTACAATTTTGTCCTCGCATGGGATGGTCCGAATAAATGCCCTAATTAGCTAAATATTACAAACACTAAATGAATGAATAAACTAAATTTAACTAATTATTATAAATTTGAATTAATTTAATTAACTATTTACAATACACTAATTAATCTAAGAGCTACAAGCTAATGAATTCGAACGGGAGTTGAAGAACCACATGTGCAACTGAGAACATCATCTGGAAACTCCTCTGTTTTTCTACCAGATTCTATTCTGTTTGCAGCCAGAAAATAATTCTATTTTTGCCTCAGTTTTTACTTTGTTATGTCATGAAAATGACACTATTTGTCCAAAACAAGGTGGCTGGCCGACCTTAACAAGTGGTCGGCTACTATTTTAGGTATTGCCTTGTCATATAGAATTAAAAGAGCAAACAGAGGTTGCGTTTGGTAAAGCTTTAGAATTATGATTTGATAATAGAGTTGTATTTTGAGTTTGTGAGTTCTAGAATTATAATTTGAAAAGAGAAAATTTGTTTGGTTATAAGTTTTGAAAAGATTTTTGAATTGAGTTTTGAAATTTTGATGTGACATATGAATTGAGAAAATTTGTTTGGTTATGAGTTTTGAAAATTTTTTTTGAACTTAATTAAAAAAAAATTATAACTCATAACCAAACGCACAACTCAAAACTCTATTAAAAATTCTATTCAAAACTCATAACCAAACTCTTTTTAACATTCAATTCAAAAAAATAATTTTTTATTTTGATCTAAAAAAAAATTTTATATTTAAAAAATATAAAAAATAAAAATAATTTTTTACACTGTTCCGATTAACCTCAAAACTAGACACCCTAGAAGATCTAGTGCTGTCCTAGCACATAAAATCTCTTTCACCTCTCTCTCTATCTCTCTCTCTCTCTCTCTCTCTCTCTCGTAGTCTCTGCATTTTTTCAATTTCAAAAGCCCTAATATATATATATATATATGTGTGTGTGTGTGTGTGTGTGTCCACAGAATATACAAGGAAAAGTGAGACAGTGTGTGTGTGTGTGTGTGTGAGAGAGAGAGAGAGAGAGAGAGAGAGAGAGAGAGTGAGTGATTAATCTTCATTTGAAAGGGTTTGCCCAGTGAGGCCATGGCTCCTCAGTCATCAGGTAATATTTCTAATTAATTATTAAGGTTCTCTGTATATTTTCTTTCATGATGTTCTTTTTTCGTCTAGCCTCATGTCCATTATTTGATTCAAAAAAAAAAAAAAAATACACTGTTCCAGTCAACCGACTGAATGTTTGGAAGGATGACCGGGTAGATACAAAATTCAAAAACTCTTTAGAATGAAGAAAACGAAAGAGAGATATACTAAACGTGAAAGAGAAATATGCTTTGAAATGTGCAGTGGAATCACATTTTCAAAACTCCATCCAAACGGATGGGTGAAAATATGTTTACAAAGCTACACCAAACACAACCAGAGTATTTCCAGGGGATGTTTATCCTCGCCTCCCTATCATGAAACTGATCAAGGGAGGAGTAGAATCGGTCCATAAATCATCAATTGTCGCCAAGTTGTTGCGTAATGATCTATGAACTAATGGGACAAAAAGATCAATGAAATGAAATGAAAGACCAACAACACCTCTTCCTATCATGGAGTTGTCTCACAGAAAGGGGTGGACATTGCTTCTTGAACCATTGAACATCACTAAAGAGTACGCAATTGTAGACACCCCATTTTTGACCCTTCTCAAGACTTAGACGTCATCATTTGAACACCTGATGATTGTGCTTACTCGTGTTCGTTTTGAGTCCTTGAAGGTCTCGGTCGAGCACCTTGCCTTGGAGCCTCTAATCTTGTTCTGCTTTTGTTCTTGGTTGTGGACCAAGAGCTTGTTGTTTCAATTTCGAGGAGAAAGTGACTGTCGGCCATCCTCATAGCCCGCCATGACTTGTGCCTTTCGCCACTGGTGCAGGCTCGGTTATGTTGATGGCCGGTCGACATCGTGATGGCCGATGCCCATTTTTCTCCTTTTTCAAATATTTATTTGCTAGTTGTGCCAGCTGTTGTTCACTGATGCTCATCTCCATACACGTGTATGGAGGGATGAATACAAGCTCTAAGCTTGATTTTCTATATATAGTGGGGGTCTCTCCCCCATTTTGGAGGGTTAGACAATTTAGAGCAAAATTTTCTCTCTCTCTCTTCTTGTTTTGTGCTTGATAGTTGATTTTCTCTACACTTTTGCACTAAGACCCTTAACCAAACATCCTCATCTTGGAGCTGAGGTTCTTTGAGGCTTAGTTTGAGCTCCTAAGGGTGGTTTTAGCTCAGAATTGTGACTGTTTTGTGCTGTGCTTCAAGAGGTAAATGACTTATCTTGTAGGCTTTATTTTAATCACTTGCTTTGCCATCTTGTTACACTATTTTTGAGCTAGTTTTCAACTGTAAAAACTTTCGTTTTTAGTCCTGAAAATGATGGTTTGAGCCTATTTTGAACTAGGGGGTTGTCTCCCATTTTTGCTCTTTGGCTTGTGAAGCTTTTGTGCCATTTCTTACCATCTTTAAATCAAACTTTTTGGATCTTTTAAACATTGAAATTCATAGTTATTTCAGTGGTGGAAAGCATGTTTTGAAGCCCAAAATAGGAGGGGTTAGCCTTCCTTCTTTATGTCTCACTTGCACGCCTAGTTAGCATCCCATGGTAGCATGTTTTTGTGGTTTAACTTAGCTTAATTCAAGCATGTTTTAGGCTCTCTTTTGGCATGTTTCAGCTCTATTTTGGGTTGGTTGGTGCACTTGAGGCTTGCTTTTTGTACTTGTAGTGCAATTGTGCTTACTAGTCTAGCATGCTTCATGATTTAGCCTATTAGTCTAGCTTGTGTTAGCTTTAATCTCAGTATGTTTTTGCTACTATTTTGACCTTCTTTAACTCTATTTTGGGCTGGTTAAGTCCTTCGAGGCTTGTATAATCGCATGGCTATAGTGTAATGGTCTTCACTAGCTCATTGTTTTAAGGCTTTAAGCATGAGTTGCTTGAGTTGCTTGCATGTTGTAGCATTATTTTGCATGTAATTTCAGTGTACATAGCTCTGACACGTGCTCATTTATTTCACTCTTTCATTGCTTTTGAGAGCTGTGTCTTGAGTCTTATTTGCAAGCTAACATGTGAGCATGTTTTTCTAACATTTTGTGCCTTAATCTCAGCATATTTTAGCCACTGTTTTGGCATGTTTTAACTCTATTTTGAGTTGGTTTGGCAAGTTGAGGCATGTATTGTATGGTTGTAGTGCAATCTCTTTCACTAGCTTAATGAGTTAGGCTTTTTAACATGACTTGCATGAGTTGTTTTCATGTTTTAGTGTCATTTTGCATGCCATTTCAGCACTGAAATATCTGCAACCTCCCTATATTCTTCACTCTTTACTTTGTTTTGAAAATGGCTTTGAGCCTCTTGTTGGCTTGAGTGTGGAATTGAGACCCTCATGCCTCTTTCATTCAAGGTATTTGTGGCTTAAGTCCTCTTTCCATTAGGGGACTCTCACCTTGGACTTAATCAGTTAAAGAATGGATTGGTAAGTAAAATGAGTAAATAAAACATGACAAATAAAACTTGAGCAAGTTAAGCATGTTGTGTTGCATTGCATGTGTTTGGACCGGACGTTAATCCAAACACGAGAAAAATGGGACGTTTCATACTCAAAGTGATGAAACGTGCCACTTTTCTTAGTCATCATTACCGTTGAGCACGCATGATAGGGTGGTGGTTGTTTTGGTCTTGTTTGTGCATTCATTGACCATGTACAAGCTTGGTTCTCTAGCCATCATGCATTGAGAATGCTTGGTTGGTTGCTTGAGAGCTAAGAGCTACACTCCTTTGAGCTTGAGAGATGATAAAGAGGATAGTTGTACATATATTTCTTGAAAATGCATTGCTTTGCCTCTGTTTGCTCTCTGTTGCAACCAAAGAAGAAGTCCAGAAACAAGGTGGCCAACCGGCCACTTGAGTTAGCCGATCGGCCAGTTGTTATGGCCGACAACCACTTTTTGTAGCCGACCGGCCACCAGTAATTTTTGCACAGTGTATTCCAAAAGGGATCAGAGTGTTCTGGGAGTTGGCACTATTGGTGATCAAACGAGTGCAAACAGAGGTATCTAATAGCAAGGCAAGGGCATTTTCGGGCGGAGGCCAACCGAGCATGCATGCATCCCTCGCCCTCGAGGCCATTTAATTGCTTTAATTAGTTAGCGTAGCTAATTATTTAATTTGGTTTGTAATATGTTAGCTAGCTTAGAATAGTTAGTTAATTTATTTCAATTGTTGTAATAATTAGCTAGAATAGTTAATTAGTTTTGTGTTTGTAATAATTAGCGTAGCTAGTTAACTTATTCATTCAGACCCTCCTTCGCGAGGGCGCAATGTTATAATAAGTGTGTATGCGTGTGTGTATGTCTTCGAACCCCATGTCTTTCTCCCTTTTATTTATTCGTTTTCGATGGTTAGATTAGGGACATTTTTAATTAGCATATCTTATGCTCGCATGTTTGCATCCATTCATTTGTCTTGCATGCACTGAGGTTCGGCGCATCATTCAAACTACATTGCAATTTCAATACTTATTTGAATACGTGTTTAAACAGCACGTTATCAAATTGTATCATATGTCATATTAGTAGCCGAGCCTATTAATTGCATATTGCATGTGTTGCATTAGGCATCTTGTATAGTTAGGATCATGCATTGTTTCTAACTAGTTTTTGCTTTGGCTTGGAGTACTCAGTAAGTATTTATGCTTTAGCATGCTTGCATGAGTGTGATTGCCATGATGCCATGTTTCGCATGCTTTCCATGAGGCTATGTGCTTAAATGCTAAACTGCATGAATGCTTGTGGATAAAGGCTTCATTGTTTGAATTGGAATGATTCAACAAATGTCAATTTTAAGCCCACTTTGCGAAGTGGCAAAATCATCTTTTAAGGCCACTATGTTTGGTGGCAAATCCGCATTTTAGCCCACTTGAGGGTGGCAAATTCAAACCATTTTTCGAAAACAAACATGAGTTGTTTTGCTCCAATTCTTGCGATTCTAGTCTATGCTTGATTGTGTGTGCGTCACATAGTAAAGTTAGCTAATAATCAGAATAAGAACGCATGTGTTTTTAAAACAACATATCATGCTTAGTAGAGGCCGATCTTTGATCGGGCGAGTGGGGGTGCTCATTTCAGGACCTTCCCCTCTTGTACCCAAGTTCTCGAGCTGAGGCAACTTTGGTGATGACGGACAAGTGGCCTTTGGCATGAGTCAGGATTTCCTAAATTTCCGCAAAAACAAAATATTTAGGTGGCTCTGTAATCTGGCAAAGCAGTCCAGTTTTGGCATTATTTGATTCAAAATTTGATTTTTCAAAATGATTTGCCGGATTGGACTCTTTGGTGTTTATCAGTCTCACATTACACTTTGTGAGATTAGATTCAGAACCGTGATAGGAGTCCAAACTGTAAGACCAATTCGAGCTCTTTGAAAGGGGACACGAAGAAAGTCGAGCTACAGTTTCTGGCCACTCTACTGGGGACTTAGAGAACTTAACTCGAACTCATGATATGTTGTTTTATTTATACTTATGTGTTTCTTTGCATTATATTTGCATTGGTGCGCCTAAGTCACAGTGTTTGCCATCTGCTATTCCTGAGTGGTTTGTAGGAGGCGTGCTTGAAAAAACGTGCCATAAGGCTGACCGGTTGCGGGCTCTGCCACGATGGGAACACAAACCTTAGATCTGGGCTACCGCTGTACCGTTTAATCCTCCTTTCACTTCTCGGTGTTAGGAGCGAGAGGTATATTAGGTGGTCTTGCTGAGGCATCCTTTTTTTTGACCATTCGACCTAGTTGCATATCGGAAGCCTTAGAGACTGTTCCAAACTAGGACAGGTTGCTCACCTGAATGTAGGTTTGTTTGAAACCGTTTGCTTGTGTAGCGAACCCCTAGTTCCTGATGAAATTAGGACAGGGTAACCCTACCCCATCATAGGGGTGTTTTGGCTCTCACTTGCTTGATATGTGCTTTTAGAGTATAACTCTGCAGGAATGTATGTATCACTTACAAGTATGGGTATCAGTTTGAGGGTATCAATGTTAAGGCAGAAAATTTGGGGCAAAAATTAGTGTTTGAGTGCAGCCATCCAGCTTATGATTTCAACTGTATGTTGTTTATGTCTGAGCCGAGGTGCTGTCCGTTTTCTGAGTTTCTGTTTCTTTTTGCTTTATTTTCTTTTTGCAAGGTAGTGTTTCACCATTGCTTCAGACGAGGCAATTACCCCCCAAGCACTCTGGACCCGAGTTAGGAGGCTTTATCGATCTGGGGATCTTATAGGAGGACAACCCGTGTTTGCTTCGCTACCCTCGGTTATCAGACAAAGGACAGTTAGGCATAGTTCGCCGGTTCAGCAGTCTCCAATTCAACGGTCACTATTTACTTTACCTGTGCTCTATCAGGCCCAGTTATCTACTTCAACCTCAAAAAGGAAATACACACCAGTTCTGACAGATCAGCACCCCTAAGACAACATGGAGGATATGATGCGTCAACTTCAACAGACCATTGAGAATATGCAACTCGACGCTGCCCGCCAAGTGAAAATTACAGCACAGCAGGCTGAGTTGATTACTAGGCTACAGCAGCAACAGCTACAGCAGGCAAATGCTTCTGCATCCCATCCATCTCCTACAAACATTCCAATACCCAGAGCACCTGCTCCCACAGCCAATGTTCAGGAAAATGCAGACATTCCAGTGGATCTGATTCCACTCCAGACTTTTAAAGCACCGGGGTACCCAACGGAAGCACCATTTGCGTTTGAGATCGACCCCACCGTGCTAAAAGTGAGTAAGCTTGAGAAGCTTTTCAAACGAGCTCAGGGTGTTAATTCGATCCCAAATATAGAGGATGGTTATACCGATGCAGCGGTAACCTTGCCAAACAGGTTTAAAATGCCGCATATAGACCGCTTTGACGGTTCGAGTGATCCTGTGGTTCATTTGCGACTATTTTCTGATATTCTGCGGCCGATGGGCCTGTCTAGACTATAAAAGTTATCTCTCTTTGGCCGGACCTTGTTGGGTATCGTAGCCATTTGGTATGCTAAATTGGAGGATTCCATAAAGAGGAGCTTGGAAGAGATGGCTGAGGCCTTTATTGCTCAATACTCCTATAACACTTAAATCGAGGTCACAACTCGTGATCTCGAAGCAACTCGTCAAGAGCCAAATGAAGGTTTCTTCAATTTTGTTACTCGGTAGAGGGCCAAGGCTTCCATGATGACTAGCCGGCCAACTGAGAAGGACCAAATAAGAATGGTTGTTCGTAATCTGCAACTGAGGCTACCACAAAAGATGATAGTCTTACCCCTGCCACCTTTGCTGACCTCCATAAGATAGGGGTGCAGATAAAGGATGCGATGAAACAGGGTCTGATAAACCGTGAGAAAGAGCAGCCCAAGAGGGCTTTTACATGCAGTTCCGATGCAGCTATGAGTAGTAGTACAGCTATAAGGCCCTCTGATGTTGGTATGGTCACCACCACATCGAAAATAGGCAATCCCTTTGCTGGTATATCTGAAACCACCTCACAACCTCGCAGCACCAACCTCGAGGGCAGAGGGTTTTCACCACACTCTATATGTCTCTTTCTGTGACCTTGAGGGTCCTGATCAAAAAGGGGCATCTGAAGCCCCTAGAGTCAAGCCTATTGCCTAATCCCCTCCCTCCTACACACAACTTGGCCAAGCACTGCACCCTCCATCAATAGCATGGTCATGACACCGACCTATGCTTCAGACTACATCATGAGATTCAGGATCTCATTGACAACAAAGTGATAGCGCCTCCTCAAAAGCCTAACGTCACTACAAATCCTCTCCCACCACATAACCTAGCCCCTCCACCCCAGCAAATAAACCTTATCCAAACACTGGCCATCCCGTACGACCCCAGTATATACATCACCTCCTCCTACCTACCTAAGCTGACATTGTTCATTCTGGAAAGCACAGACTTGTCAATGATGAGCACCTCCATCTCTCAACTCGATCCTGTGGTGGTGGCTATGGTAAAAGAAGGCATGCCTGAGGGCTCCATGAGCTTAGTTGAAGAGGAATACAACCCGAGACGCTACATTACGCTAAATCGATCTTAAAGGTTCTATGATTTTGAGAACCAAACCAAATCATTACATTCAGAGAACCGACCTAACCAAACCGAAATAACAGTTCGGTTGCAATTTGGTTCACGGTTCAAAAAATTTATATTTACAAGAATAAATTGTTAATTTTAGCAAAATAATTACTCAAACTGATTACATTTAACTCAAGATAAAAACTAATAATATTAAGGCATTATTCAACATTATATATCTCTATCATCCTAATATCATTAAAATTACAAAAAATCAATTAATAAAAATAACACTTATGCATGGTTTAGGGACTATTGTTGTTTATTAAATATTATATATATATATCTTTTAAAATTCGGTTCGGCTCGGTTTGAACCATGATATTTTCATAAAATCCATTAACCGAACCATTTTTATGATTTTCAATATTTCTTGAATCGAAACCGAACCGATTCTTAGTAGAACCGAACCAAACCGTATGGTTCGGTCTGATTTGATCCGGATTATCGGTTTGAACAGATTTTTGAACAACCCTTTTAATATTGCACACCTCCATTTCCTCAGCTTCGCAAAACAAAATAGAATCATCGGCAAATTGTAGATGTGTTAACAACACTTCGCTAAAACCCACCTTCACCCCCTTAATCAGGCCATGCTAGTGGAACTCATCTGTTTGGACCTGTTCTCTGGGCTGCTTGCAAACAGAAAGGATGCAGTTGGGGTTGTAAATTTAGGTGTTCCATGCTTTCTTCTGTGTTTGGCTCGGCTGGGATGGAACCTAATTCATGGGATGGTTCTGCTATGTGCTGTTCTTTGCTGTCATGGGTTGTTTCTTCTTATATTTAGCACTATTCTTACAAGACCAGCAGACACAAGTCTGGGTTAGTTCTGTTCAGGGCTGCTCGCATGGTGCAAAGGGTGTTATGGGCTGCTGTTCTGCTGTTGCTTGTATGTGGGCTGCTGTTTTGAGCTTCAGGATGGGGTTGGGTCCGGTCCTTGTGTACATTTTGGCTTTTCTGTTTTGTTCTGTTTGTTCCTCTCGGTTTGGTTCCTCTCCAAACCCCCTTCCTCTCCTTTTTTGATGTAATCACATCTTGTAAGGTTTGATCATCAATAAAGGTTTCTTTTGGCTGCTTCAAAAAAAAAAAAAAAAAAGTTATGCTTGAAATTATTCCTATAAAAATCTTGGGGGATTGATTACTATGAAAAAGTCTTCAGATTCAGTAATGCTGCAGACTTCCAAAAAAACATAATCTTCACAATCCCCACTCATCTGTGACTGGTCCAGGAAGACAAGAAAAAATAATAAATAAATAAAAACACATGATTGGTCCACTTCGTATTGGGGGTCTGTAGACGTTCCCGAACGCATCCCGGGGAGAAGGGGAGTGCGAGTCCCCCCTCCCCATTCTGGTTCGATATTGGGTCACTACAGTTCGAAGGACTCAAATGTCACGGTTCTTAATCTTGAACCAAAGAGTCCAAATCCGGCAAATCGTTTTTGAAAACAGATTTTTTGAAAGAAGTGCCAAACATGGACTACTTTGCCAGATACAGAGTCGCCACCTAAATGTTTTTTAATGGGAAATTTAGGAAACCCTGACTCGGTGCCAAAGGCCACGTGTCCGTCATCACCAAAGTTGCCTCGACTCGGGAACTTGGGTACGATTGGGAAGGTCACTTGAGCACCGCCGCCTTGGCCAAAGACCGCCTCTACTAACCATGATATCTTTTTGAAAACTTTGTGCGTTCTTATTCCTAAGTATTAGCCTAGGTTACTATGTGATGCGACATACAAGTATAGACCTAATCGCTCAATTGGAACAAAACATTTCATGCTTGTTTGGTTGTAAATGGTTTGATGGCGCTACCCGCAGGTAGGCTAAGACGCGGGTTTGGCACCCTCGGGTGGGCTTAGATAATATGATTTTGCCAGTATCTAGTGGGCTTAAAACAAATGATGAATTGTCCCAATTCAGATAACTCAACCTCCACCCACAGCATTCAAGGCGCTTATATCACATAAGCAAGTAGCCTCATGGTAAGCATGTTATTCATGGCAACACTCACGCATGCAAGGATGCTAAAGCATAGAACTCACCGAGTACTCCAAGCTAAAAAAAAAGAAGCTTATTAGAAATCCATGTATGATCCTAGATATACAGAATTGCCTAATGCAACACATGCAAAAATGCAACTATAGCAGGCTCGGCTATTCTAAACATGGCATGTGAAATGCTACAGCTATCAAGTATTCAATTTGAAATTGAAATACAAATGCGCTTGTATGGTGCGAGCAGTGCATGCAAAAGCAGATGAATGATGCAAACATCTTTGTCATCAGATGCTAATTGAAATATGCCCTATTTCTAACCATCGTAAGCAGGTAAATAAAAGGGAAGAAAGACGTGGGATTGGAAGACATACATCACACTCACCCACACTTATTACAATTATGCCCTCGCGCACAGGGTCCGATAAATATACAGTCCGAATGTCCGAAAAATAAATAATAAAAAGAAAGTACAGTCCGAAATAATACAGTCCGAATAATATACAAATTCCTAATTAATTAATAAATTAACTAAGAAAGTCAGAAATCGCATGCAAGCCGTGGATCGCTTTATCGCCCGGATGATGAAATGATGCATGCGGATGCCTTTTTGCTGAAATCCACGGCGGTGCCCGATTAGCCTCTGCTTGCATTTTTCTTAAAATGCGTGCGAGTTCAAAAATTGCGATTCTTCATTTTACCGCAACAGAGCGTGAAAGGGGCATAGCAATGTATTTCACAAATATATGCATGCCTCGATCCTCGTGCCACCAATCACGCATCTCGATGCATGATGGCCGAGGAGTCGGATTGCACAACTCAATATGGGATGAATGCATGTGAATGCTACAACAAAACCTAACTCCATCATGGATTATCCGGAGTGTCGGTGACTTGGGAATTGAGACCCGTTTCGTCACTCGGAGTACGAAACGTGCCTCGTTTCCCGTGCCCGGGCTAACTCTTATCCCGAACACGATGCAATATGCATGATATGCATGAATGCAACTAATATACGATCCTAACATACACAATGCTATGAAAATGAGATGCCTCGAAATGCGTGCACGCGGGCACGCAAACCGAGGCAATGATCCTAAGACATGACATGGCATACGCAATGCGATTGGACTTACACTAACATGAGTGGACCTCAGCCACACTCACATAAGAGGCCGTCGGATGAAAATGAAATACCTCAAAATGCGTGCACACTGGCACGCAAACCGAGGCGATGGCATATACGATGCAATGACGCTAGAATGAGGTGCTCGAAATCGTGCAATACCCGCACAAATCGAGGTAATGACATGTCAATGCAATGATGCTAAAATGGGTACCTCGAAAATACGTGCGCATGGGCACGCATAAACCGAGGTATTGACATAAAGACAAAACGACCGTAAATATGATATACAATGAGACTAAAATGAGATGTCTCGAAATGCGCTCACGCACGCAAACGAGAAAATGGCATACGTAATGTAATGGGACTAAAATGAGATATGCGATGCAATATGGGCTTACACCAACATGAGAGGCCTCACCACACTCTCACAGAGGCCATCGGATGAAACCGAGGTGCCTCGAAATATGCGTGCTTGCACGCGAATCCGAGGCAACAAAGATACGGAATGCGAGGAGACTAAAATGTCATACAGATGCAAAATGGACTTATACTAACATGAGGGAGCCTCAGCCACACTCATATAAGAGGCCATGAGGATGAATGAAGTGCCTCAAGTGCGCGCACCGCAGACACGCAAACCGAGGCAATGACATAAAAGTATGAAATGACATGCAAATGCGACGTATATGGCATATGGAAAATACAAATTTCAGCAGCCAAAATGATGCAAAACAGCCCTAATTATGACAAAATTACACCCGATGTCCAAATGCTACGTTAAGCACGAATGGGCCTCTGACCCTATTAAACATGCATAATTGGTATATGACATGTAAAACAGTAGCAAGGCAGCCCCTAAACTAGCATTTTTTCAGTATAAAGGATGGCCAAAAAACAATCACAAGTATGGCAAAAGTAGCATGCAAAAATGGGGGAAAAGAGGGGAACAATGAAACAAGTGATATGTACAATGCTCAAACTGAAAAAAACAGTTCTACAACATTAAAGAGGGACCAAAAATATGCATATTTACAGTAGATGACATCCTCCAATTCAGTATGTAGATATGCTTAACATAGCATGCAAAATATGAGCCAAAAGAGAGCTATAACATGAGGTACCAAAAGGATGGACCAAAAAGCCTTGGACCCTTAACAAAACATGACAAGAAGGCCAAAATAAGACTCTTTCCTAGCCTGATGAAGGCTCAAAACAGAAGCTAAACAAGCCCAACAAAGCATGCAATTTTACGGTAAATTGAAGGAATTGTGAAACAAGTATAAGATAGAGTTACCAAACATGGTTTATCCCTTCTTCAATGTTGAAGAGGGGCTCAAATAGGCCCACTCACAGTATATTGAATGCTCGAAAACAGATCAATAATGAGCTAAAAATAGCATGCAAAAGTAAGAGTAGAACATGAATTCAAAGCAAGTGGCATGAAGAGCATGAAAACAAGGTTAAGCCCTTCTTCAATGTTGTATAGGGGTCCAAAATAAGCCTAATCACAGTTTATGGCATGCTCCAAAACAGACTTCAAGTAGGCCAAACAAATCATGCAATTTTACGGTAAATATGAAAAATTACAAAGCAAGTGCATGATAGAGAGGCCAAACATGGTTGAGCCCTTCTTCAATGTTGAATAGGGGCTCAAAATAAGTACATTTACAGTTTATATCAGGCCCGAACAGAAATCACACATAGGCCAAATATTCAATGCAAAATAATGGCATATAAGAGGATATTGAAACAAGTGCATCATGGTGATCTCAAATAGGGTTGAACCCTTAAACAAACATGGAGAATAGCTCAAAAAAGACCTAATTTCAGTGAAGGTCGGAGGCTAAAACAATAAGAAAGTAGGCCTAAGAAATGAGGCAAGAAAATGCTACAAAAGAGGGAATTTGAAGCTTACCCTTGAAGATCAAACTTTTGCTACCTCTTGGCTTGAAAAATGTTACCTCCTAGCTGCTGGAAATCAACTCCAAGTGTTGGAAATGGAGTGGTGATGGTGGTGCTTGGTGTTGATGAACAAATGATGCAAGAAAAATGACTTTTGAGCTTTGAAATGGAGAGAAATGGAAGGTGAAAGCTATGGATCTCTCCCAAATGTCTCTCAAAATGTCTAACCCCTAAACATGAAGCCAAACCTCTCCTTTATAGAGGAAATGCATCAAAAATATCTCCAAGACCCCTCTAATCCTCCATACACGTGTATGGAGGATGGTCCAATTGGAAATCAGCTGGCATAGCCGAATACATCAAGGAGAGAAAATGGTACCAGCTCAAAAAGTCAATTTTTTTGGTAAGTGGCCGGCCGGCTGGAAAGTGTGGCCGGCCGGCTAGGGTAAAAAGGTCCAAGCCATGGATCTGGTCGGCCATGTAGCCCTTGAAGTTAGCTTTCCAATGCCGCAAACCTTGCATCAAAATTCCTCCTGTAGAAAAAGTTATGCCAGTTTCCGTAAAGCCGCGCAGATTCGGTCTAACCAGACTTCAACCAACCATATCTCCTCCCCCCGGATCCGGAATTAGGAGATTCTTGAGCGCAAAATGAAGCCCCGGAAGTAAGCTTTCCAATGGTGGTGGCCCCATATTTTAATTCCTCTTGTGCAAATAGTTACGCCTGTTTCGGTGAAGCCGCGCAGACTTTTCTCCTTCCCAGATTCACGCTGAACCACTTTTGACCAAACAAAAAGTTGGTTGTCAGAACAATTGCTAGCCTCCCACCCTCCTACAAGCTTCCTAACCATGAAAATAAGGCCTCCACCAAAAATAAGCCCAAACCGATGCAAAATGAAGGTTCGGGCGCCAAAACACCGTGATTCGGTCCCGAAAACAGTCATAAGCAGTGGTGTTCGACCACGAAGTGGGTATCTAAGACCCAGTGTCCCTCGAAAAGGAGTAAATGAGATGCATGCCAAAACCGGAGGAATCGGAGATGGTTGGGAGGTCCCGAATCGAAGCCACACGGCTCACGGCCACCGGGAGATAGTCTACAGGACCATTCCCTTCCCTCGGGAAAGAAAACAGAGAAAACCGAGTCTGGTTCGCAAACCGAGACAAGGCACTGAAGAGGGTTCGGAAGTCCGGAGGCAGGGCGCGCGGCCACGACTCTGAGACTTCGGAACGAGCACAGTATGCAACATCACCAAGCGCTCAATTGGTGACGTCTGAGTCTTAAGGTCGGTCAAAAATGGGGTGTCTACAGTTGCCCCTCTTTGACAGAACTCGGAAGTCATAAGAATGACGGGAGTGAATGTCAAAGCCCAGAGACGACCCATTTTTGACAAGGCCGAAGACTTAGACAAAGCAGACAAGATAGACAAAGATGTGCCCGCAGGTAGGGGCAAAATGCAAAATGATATGCAAGAAGATTTTGACAATTGGACTTATACGCTGCGCGAAACCGGTTATCACTCATGATCATGCAAAGAGAGCTGTAATGAAGCAAATATGCAAAATAAATGCAACATTTTAAGTGAAAGCTAGGCAATAAGTAAACTCGAGACAACTTACATCTTGTGCAGAAAGGATGCAAGAAAAATTATGCAATGCTCACTGCGTCTCACGCGGAGAAGGATAAAAGCGACTACCGAGAGTACCTGTAGTCTCGCACAAGACATCTCTCTGCGTATCACACACAAGAGAGGGAGAAGGTAAACCTCTCAGCGTATCACACGCAAGAGAGAGAAGGTAAGTTTCTCAGCGTATCACACGCAAGAGAAGAAAGGTGAGCCTCTTAACATATCACATGCAAGAGAGGAAAGGGTCGTCTCTCAGCGTATCACACGCGAGAGAGGAAAGGGTCGTCTCTCAGCATATCACACGCAAGAGAGGAAAAGGTAGAAATCGGGTAAACAATGGTATAACCAACAGGCGTATCTCAACGCATTTCATACGGAGAGACGGAAGGTTTTAACCGGGTAAACAATGGTGTAACCAACAGGCGTATCTCAACGTATTTCATACGGAGAGAGTGAAGGTTTTAACCGGGGGAACAATGGTGTAACCAACAGGCGTATCTCAACGTATTTCATACGGAGAGAGGGAAGGTTTTAACCGGGGAAACAATAGTGTAACCAACAGGCGTATCTCAACGTATTTCATACGGAGAGAGGGAAGGTTTTAACCGGGGAAACAATGGTGTAACCAACAGGCGTAGCTCAACGTATTTCATATGGAGAGAGGGAAGGTTTTAACCGGGGAAACAATGGTGTAACCAACAGGCGTATCTCAACGTATTTCATACGAAGAGAGGGAAGGTTTTAACCGGGAAAACAATGGTGTAACCAACAGGCGTATCTCAACGTATTTCATACGGAGAGAGGGAAGGTTTTAACCGGGGAAACAATGGTGTAACCAACAGCGTATCCCACCGTATTTCATACGAAGAGAGGGAAGGTTTTAACCGGGAAAACAATGGTGTAACCAACAGGCGTATCTCAACGTATTTCATACGGAGAGAGGGAAGGTTTTAACCGGGGAAACAATGGTGTGAGTGTGTGTGATCGATACACAAAGTAGGCAAAGCGAGTGCGTGATAGATACACTATTTGAGCAAAGTGTAATTGATGTACAAAGGGTAAAGTGAGCAAAGTGTGATGGATACATAAAAGACAAGCACAAAGTGTGATAGATGCACTAAGTGAACAAAGTATGATTGATATACTGAATGTGAACACAAAGTGTGATAGATGCACTAAGTGAATAAGTGTGATGGATACACTAAAGGTGAACACAAAGTGTGATAGATGCACTTAAGTGAGAATGTGTGTGATAGATACACTAAAAGCGAACACAAAGTGTGATAGATGCACTTAAGCAAATGAAGTGTGATTGATACACTAAATGAATGAAGTGTGATTGATACACTAAATGAATGAAGTGTGATTGATACACTAAAGAAAATGAAGTGTGTTAGATACACTGAGTGAAGCAAATAAAGTGTGATTGATACACTAAGTGAATGAAGTGTGATTGATACACTAAGTGAAGCAAATAAAGTGTGATTGATACACTAAATGAATGAAGCGTGATTGATACACTAAGTGAATGAAGTGTGATTGATACACTAAGTGAATGATCTCAAACGGAACTTCTTTGAATGAACCGTACATACAATATCGTGCATGACTGAGAAAGAAACTTGACAGGTACAATGCATTACAATGCATGATGCTTAAGGAAAGCAATGAATGGACAAAGCGGTGCTTTAGAAAGCACCTCATGAAATGAGTGACGGTAAACCGCTCTACTCTGATGGGGATCTCCCCTCGTGCTCTTCGAACACTTTACCTTCAACTCACAATACAAAGGTTCTGAAATGCTAACAAGTAACAACCATCTGCATGTAGGAGCCACGGCTGCCGCTTGTCTTCCTGATCATACTCACAACTTTCCCTATTCTCCAATGGGGTGACAGACTAGGTTGGTTCAGTATCCAGAATTGAGGTGCATACACGCTATCTCAACCTATGGGGCTTCCATACAGATTTCAATCCGAGGGCACGCCTCTGGGTATTTAAACCAGACTTTAGTCTCGGAAATCCCGAACCTTTGCGTTCTAGGCAACAGCCATTCGAACTCTAATTTCCACCGTCACAGTTGGTCTCCTAGGAACTCATTGCAAACGCAGTCAAGATGCATCTGGCAGGGGCTGGTATTCAGAGAGAGCATTTCTGATTGCCATTCTGGCTTGAGACAGACTTGATCTTGAGCTTGAGGTAGAGGCACACTCATACTTCAGAGCATTGACAAGACCTGACAAGGTGTATACGGAATGTGATCTCGGAGCTTACTGAAGTTGGAACAAACTCAGGTGCCCGACATTTTCCTCTTTTGCTTTTGCTTTGCAGTCCGGAACCATTATAGCTTCAGGTAGGTTCTGGTTCTACTGTTCTCATATGACCTAAGTTGAATCCTGCAGTTTTTTGAAAGAACAAATTTTGTTTTGCACAAATGTGGAGAACGGCACGGCACTCAGAGCACAAAACAATTTTATTTTTGAAATTGAGAGATGAGTTTTTGACCGGGATATTAAGCCTACGACTGGACACAGCGAAACGACTCAACACGGAAATAAAAGGCACACAACCTAGACACACCGAGTAACACTCGAGACGACTCCAAACAAGAATCGAGACAAACAAAAAGACACGACACTCAGACGTGCATAGGGAGCCTATTTCACCGAGTAGTGTTTCCCACCCTTTCTCATTTGTAGTTCTCCCATCACTCGATCCTCAGGCTCTGTTTTTCTGAAAAAGCCCTTTTCTTCACTTTTTCTCTCAGCGCACATCTCTCTATTCTTCAATCTCTTATTTTTCATCCCTCCCCTGGGTGGTTGATGGATAAACAGGAAGTTGAAGGCTCTCGCCCCTAGCACTCAGCTAGATTCTTCTTTCTTCCGCTCATAGCTAGTGAATTCCTCCCACAGAGGGGTTGCGCTACAACTGGGTGTGTAAATCAGAGTCGACATCGATTGATGATGCTCTGCTTGGAGTTCGGACGTGATCAGATCTGTCCAGATGAGGGAGTGGAATCTCCGGTCTCATTCCAGTTCGTGCTTCGCATTCGGCTTGATACCTCATTGCTCGGAGGATGTGAGAGCTTTCAGCCTTTTGTTGTGCCCCCCTTTTTTTTTTTGGCAAGTAGAGTGCCCTTCTTGGCAAGTATGTTGACAAAGGGGAAAAGGCAGAACTCCTGACTCAACTGTGCCCCTAGTTCATCATTTTGACCATTTTTTTTGTTTTTGCTTTCTACTAAAACCATTTTGACCCACATGAGAGTTAGATTAACATGCTTATTCAATTTTTTATTTGAAATCATGCAAGTCAGGCTCTGAGCACTGAAAAGTTTCCTTTTTCGGGTCCAAGAGATGGTCCAATTTTTGGAAAAGATGGAACAATTTTCGAGAAAATTAGTCAACCTCAGTAAAAATTCTCAAAAACTATTTTTGCAAACGGCCACTTGCTCAACGAGCATGAAACCTACTCTTAAGATGTGCAACCTCGGATCCGAAGGAAAACTGCCCCTTGCTTGAAGAGAGCTGCATGGCAACGAAAAGTTGCCCATTGTTTGAACGGCACTGCGGCGCATTGAATGGCAACGGAAAGTTGCCCCTTGTTTGAATGGCACCGCGGCACGTTGAATGGCAACGGAAAGTTGCCCCTTGTTTGAAAGGCACCGCAGCGCATAGTGAATGGCAACAGAAAGTCGCCCCTTGTTTGGATGATGCCGCAGCGCATTGTAGTCAGTCCTCAGAGCGACGAACACAACCAAATCCTCGGCTACAGAGAAGACAAAGATGATCAAAACCATTGCATGGACACAATCGATTTGGAAGTGTTTTACGGCTGGACTTCAGAATGAAGTTGCCTACGTATCCCAAAGATGGGAATCAAGCCTTACGTAGTTCGGGGTTAAGGTACACTTGGGTATTTAACCTCTCCTTTTTATGCTCTAACTTTTGCCAAGGCGCCTGTTGCAGGTTTTCGACCTTGCGAGCTTTGTTTTTCTTTTCTTTTCAATTCTTTTCTTCTTTTTTTGTTTTTTTTTTCTTTTTCATTCTTTGCATTTTTTCTCTTTTTTCTTTTTTTCATTCCTTTTTTTTTCGCTCTAACTTTTGCCTGGGTCGCCCTTTCGGGTTTTCGGCCCAGCGAGCCTCTCAAAGGGTAAAAGTGTAACAGGTCCATGCCAAATGGTTTTGAGATCCTGAAGTCATCTGAATCCAGGAAAATGACTGCTGTATTGATTCGCAAAAGGATCCATCTTTGACTCTTCGAGCACATCGGATATTTTTTGCCCCTAGTTCGAAGGGTACTACTGTTCTAGCTTTGCAAGCTTCTTCTGATGAGGTCTGACCTTCTTGATCTGACTTTGGTGCCTCTTGTTCGAGGGCTGCTTCAAATCTGGCCACACAGGCCTTACATTGTGGTTGACCGTTGAACATTCTGAATTCAAGTTCAAGGTTTGAAAGCAAGGGCCAAGTCTCAAGGCTGAGAGTGATCCTAAGCTGCACAATCGCAAGAGCGATTCCACACATGTCTTTGCAGGACCAACACAAAACATTTTTTGAAAGTTTTTAAGAAAGCGACAAATCGCTCGTGCTGAAGACAGTGTAGAACCAATCTGGATCAAAGCTAGGGTCCTTCTCAGTACTAACATTAACAAGCATGATCTCAATCATTAGAGGCTTAGCACGCCTCTCTTTCTCTCAATTGATCAAAGTTTTGCAAATCCCGAGGAAATCCTTCCTCTTCGTTTTCACCGCAGTGTTCAAAAAAGTTTTGAAAAACTTGGGTTGATGCAATGAATTCAAGGCACAGAAAAGACACAGCTTCTAGTCAAATACTGCCATCTCATTTGGAATTTCTGGTACAACTGGCACACGGCAGAAGCGAGCACAAGAATGTGAAAATCACTGCTGTTCATTCAAATCTATTGGCATAACTGGCTCCCTGGCAGAAACAGACTCAAAACAAAACAAAAAGACAAACGCGAAACAAAATGGTGACGCCTGAGGTAACACCCCCGGAATCACCCGACTCCTATACAACAGGACTGACTCGATACAACAAGACAGACCCAAAACAAAAGAGACTGACTCAAAACAAAAAGACAGACTCAAAACAAAACAACAAAAATGACCCAATACCCAAGTCAGAAAGCACAAAAGCTAGCATTTGCAAATGCTCAAAACAGTGCATGCCATCCACCATATCTGGAATAAACTGAACGCCGCCTGCAGGTGGTTCATCCCTTGATCACATCACATTATCCCCCACAAGTTCACTGATCAAGTGCCGATAGACTTTGCAGGACCTGGTGCGGGGATGACCCCGTTGTCAATCAAATTTTGTATCTCGTGGCGAGCGGACGAATCGCCGGTGGTATGGCCGGTTGTCGATGGTACCTTGATCTTGGGTAGCATCATGTGTAGCCGGAAGAGGGTTCGGGAGAGGCCGAGGCTCAAGGGGTTTGAGATGGCCTTGTCCAACAAGGATTTGAAGAGCCTTGGACAAAGGCATGTGGAGGGCATGGAAGACCCTCTGTCCTCGGGGTAGATACTTCGAGGTTTGTGGATTTTTGCTGGATGCACCAGTAAAGGGTTTGGCAGACGGTGACTGGGTTTGCTGATTTCTTCCGAGTACGGGATTAGAGCTGAAAGGAACATTCTTGGTACAACGGCCCCTCTCTCGGCTTGCCCCTTGATTCAAACTGCCCCCGACTTGAGTGGCGAAAATGCCGTCCACAGTTTTTGCAACAACTGCGAGCATTTGCTCTTTGTCCAGTCCCTCGGCTTTCAAAGCCTCAACAGCCAATAGAAGATGCTCATGGGGATCAATGTCCGCCCCTATCTTGTTCTTTCCACTCGCCTTTACCTCGCCAAGGGATTGGCATTCCTCAAATACAGCCCGTTCCATGACTGGGGAGCCTTTTGACACGAACTCCCTGGTATGAGATGTGGTTGATGACGAAGCCAATGTCCCAGAGGCCAGATTTGTTATAGTTCTTTGAAGATCTTCGATCATTCTCTTCAGCTCAGAAGTAGTGGGCTCACGGGTTTGAGATGATTGGGGTCCGGGTGCATTCATCATGCATAAGTCCATGCTTTCTGGGATAAACATCTCGGGCTTGGGTATATGGGTCGGGGGGTATATGCTGGGGTTGTAGGTGGGTGGCAGTGTATGGCTGAGGTTGAGATGTGGATGAGGTACTTGGTCCTTGGGGTTTTGAGGTGGAACTATTGTCTGGTTGTCAATGAGATTCTGGATCTCATGACGAAGGCGGTAGCAACCATCGGTGCCATGGCATGTTGTTGATGATATACACGATTTGCTTGGGTTATGTTTGGTAGAGTGGATTTGGCAAAGGTTGAGGATTAAGGGGTTTGAGATGCCCTCTTTCCTCAGACTTTGAATCTTGTTGGTTAGGCTCATATGGAGGGGGGTGAAAAATCTACCCTAAGCTCGGGCTGGGCTGGCTATTTGTAGGCTGGCCTTGGCAAAAGGGTCGGCTATGGCGACTGTGTTGACTTTAGCAGGTTTGGAAAGGTCCTGCAAATCTTCAGCTGGCAAAAGTGGGTCAAAGTTCAGCTGGGGTCCCGGTGCGTCGAGGCAGATGCCCCAGATGGGCGTTGCTTTCAAAGATCGTCTCATCTGCATTGCGGTTCCTCGCTATCATAGCCACAAATTCTTCCGAACCTTGTGCCATCACGGTCTCTTGATGACGTGATGGTATCGTCGGATCGATGAGCCAATGAGCCTGTATGGCCCTTCTTTGCCTTGCCTCAATGAAAAACGCGGTTTCCTTGAATCGAATTCGACCTCACAAGGTCTATCAAGACTAGTCTAATGTACCGGGGATAGTGGATCATTCGAAGCTATGGTTCGGGACTACCCTAGCAAAAGAGAAAGCGATGACATCTCAAATTCAACTTCACGAGCAGACTGAACAAAACCGAATGAATGTGCTCTCTCTGAATTACGCCCCAAAATTCCGCAGAAGCTAATACCCTAGGTAAAATCTGATTCTACCAAATCGATGCCCAGCCTGATACCCAAAATACTGAATTGGTGCCCGCAGGCCTGATGCTCAAACTCGCAAACTGTTACATGCATTCCCTGTAGAGGCACACTCTAACAAGCACATAACAGATAAGTGAGAGCCAAAACACCCCTATGTTGGGGTAGGGTTTCCCTGTCCTATTTTGTCAGGAGCTAGGGTTTCACTACGCACGCAGCGGCTTCAAACAACCTATAAACGGGTAAGCAACCTGTCCTAGTTTGGAATGGTCACTATGGATCCGAATATGCACTAGGTCGAATGGTCAAAAAGGGTGCCCCGGTAAAACCGGGGTTTGTGTTCCCATGCTGTCAGAGCCTAGAGCCGATCAGCCTTACGGACATGACTTGACAAGACAAGCCTCCGGCAAATCGTTCGGGAATGGCATATGGCAAACACGGTGTTCTAGGCGCACCAATGCAAATGCAATGCAAAGAAATACACAAGTGTAGTGAAAACCAGATACCATGAGTTCGAGTCAAGTTCTCTAACTCCCCAGCAGAGTCGCCAGAATCGAGACGACCCGACGCATCCGGGAAGGAGTGCAGTCCTCCCGGTTACGGTTCGATATTGGGTCACTACAGTTCGAAGGACTCAAATGTCACGGTTCTTAATCTTGAACCAAGAGTCCAAATCCAAATCGTTTTGAAAGATTTTTGAAAGAAGTGCCAAACATGGATCGCTTTGCGAATCTGAGTCGCCACCTAAATGTTTTTAATGGGAAATTTAGGAAACCGTGACTCGGTGCCAAAGGCCACGTGTCCGTCATCTCCAAAGTTGCCTCGGCTCGGGAACTTGGGTACGATTGGGGAAGGTCACTTCGTGAGCACCCCGTCGCCAAAGACCGCCTCTACTAACCATGATATCTGCTTTTGAAAACTTTGTGCGTTCTTATTAAGTTATTAGCCTAGGTTACTATGTGATGCGCACAGCATACAAGTATAGACTGAATCGCCTGAATTGGAACAAAACATTTCATGCTTGTTTGTTTGAAAATGGTTTGATGGTGCTACCCGCAGGTAGGCTAAGACGCGGATTTGCCACCCTCGGGTGGGCTTAGAAAATATGATTTTGCCACTATCTAGTGGGCTTAAAACAAACAGTCGATGAATTGTCCCAATTCAGATAACTCAACCTCCACCCACAGGCATTCAAGGCAGTTATATCACATAAGCAGTTAGCCTCATGGTAAGCATGCTATTCATGGCAACACTCACACGCATGCAAGGATGCTAAAGCATAAAACTCACCGAGTACTCCAAGCTAAAAAAAAAGAAGCTTATTAGAAATCCATGTATGATCCTAGATATACAGAATTGCCTAATGCAACACATGCAAAAATGCAACTATAGCAGGCTCGGCTATTCTAAACATGGCATGTGAAATGCTACAGCTATCAAGTATTCAATTTGAAATTGAAATACAAATGCAGTTTGTATGGTGCGCCGAGCCCGGTGCATGCAAAACAGATGAATGATGCAAACATGCTGTCATACTGTATGCTAATTGAAATATGCCCTATATCTAACCATCGTAAGCAGGTAAATAAAAGGGAAGAAAGACGTGGGATTGGAAGACATACATCACACTCACCCACACTTATTACAATTATGCCCTCGCGCACAGGGTCCGAATAAATATACAGTCCGAATGTCCGAAAAATAAATAATAAAAAGAAAGTACAGTCCGAAATAATACAGTCCGAATAATATACAAATTCCTAATTAATTAATAAATTAACTAAGAAAGTCAGAAAGCGGCATGCAAGCCGTGGATCGCCTTTACTGGCTCCGATGATGAAATGATGCATGCCCGATGCTTGGCTGAAATCCTGCGGTGCCCCGATTAGCCTCTGTTTGCATTTTTCTTAAAATGCGTGCCGAGTTCCGAAAAATTGCTGATTCTTCATTTTACTGCAACAGAGAGCAGGAAAGGGGCATAGCAATGTATTTCACAAATATATGCATGCCTCGATCCTCGTGCCACCAATCACGCATCTCGATGCATGATGGCCGAGGAGTCGGATTGCACAACTCAATATGGGATGAATGCATGTGAATGCTACAACAAAACCTAACTCCATCATGGATTATCCGGAGTGTCGGTGACTTGGGAATTGAGACCCGTTTCGTCACTTTCGAAGCGTGCTGCGTTTCGCGTGCGGGCTAACTCTTATCCCGAACACGATGCAATATGCATGATATGCATGAATGCAACTAATATACGATCCTAACATACACAATGCTATGAAAATGAGATGCCTCGAAATGCGTGCACGCGGGCACGCAAACCGAGGCAATGATCCTAAGACATGACATGGCATACGCAATGCGATTGGACTTACACTAACATGAGTGGACCTCAGCCACACTCACATAAGAGGCCGTCGGATGAAAATGAAATACCTCAAAATGCGTGCACACTGGCACGCAAACCGAGGCGATGGCATATACGATGCAATGACGCTAGAATGAGGTGCCTCGAAATGCGTGCACACGGGCACACAAATCGAGGTAATGACATGCTGAATGCAATGATGCTAAAATGGGGTACCTCGAAATACGTGCGTATGGGCACGCAAACCGAGGTAATGACATAAAGACACGAAACGACCAGAAATATGATATACAATGAGACTAAAATGAGATGTCTCGAAATGCGTGCCCACGGGCACGCAAACCGAGAAAATGGCATCTAATGTAATGGGACTAAAATGAGATATGCGATGCAATATGGGCTTACACCAACATGAGAGGGCCTCAGCCACTCACACAGAGGCCATCGGATGAACCGAGGTGCCTCGAAATGCGTCTGCAGACGCAAACCGAGGCAACAGCATACGGAATGCAGTGAGACTAAAATGTCATACAGGATGCAAAATGGACTTATACTAACATGAGGGAGCCTCAGCCACACTCATATAAGAGGCCGCAGGATGAAAATGAAGTGCCTCGAAGTGCGCGCACACGGACACGCAAACCGAGGCAATGACATAAAAGTATGAAATGACATGCAAATGCGACGTGGCATATGGCATATGGAAAATGCAAATTTCAACAGCCAAAATGATGCAAAAACAGCCCCCGAATTATGACAAAATTACACCCGATGCCCGAAATGCTACGTTAAGCACCCGAAATGGCCTACAGCCCTATTAAACATGCATAATTGGTATATGACATGTAAAACAGTAGCAAGGCAGCCCCTAAACTAGCATTTTTTCAGTATAAAGGATGGCCAAAAAACAATCACAAGTATGGCAAAAGTAGCATGCAAAAATGGGGGAAAAGAGGGGAACAATGCTCAAACTGAAAAAAACAGTTCTACAACATTAAAGAGGGACCAAAAATATGCATATTTACAGTAGATGACATCCTCCAATTCAGTATGTAGATATGCTTAACATAGCATGCAAAATATGAGCCAAAAGAGAGCTATAACATGAGGTACCAAAAGGATGGACCAAAAAGCCTTGGACCCTTAACAAAACATGACAAGAAGGCAAAAATAAGACTCTTTCCTAGCCTGATGAAAGCTCAAAACAGAAGCTAAACAAGCCCAACAAAGCATGCAATTTTACGGTAAATTGAAGGAATTGTGAAACAAGTATAAGATAGAGTTACCAAACATGGTTGATCCCTTCTTCAATGTTGAAGAGGGGCTCAAAATAGGCCCACTCAAAGTATATTTCATGCTCTAAATCAGATCAATCATGAGCTAAAAATAGCATGCAAAAGTAAGAGTAGAACATGAATTCAAAGCAAGTGGCATGCAGAGCATGAAAACAAGGTTGAGCACTTATTCAATGTTGTAGAGGGGTCCAAAATAAGCCTAATCACAGTTTATGGCATGCTCCAAAACAGACTTCAAGTAGGCCAAACAAATCATGCAATTTTACGGTAAATATGAAAAATTACAAAGTAAGTGTGTGATAGAGAGGCCAAACATGGTTGAGCCCTTCTTCAATGTTGAATAGGGGCTCAAAATAAGTACATTTACAGTTTATATCAGGCCCGAACAGAAATCACACATAGGCCAAATATTCAATGCAAAATAATGGCATATAAGAGGATATTGAAACAAGTGCATCATGGCGGTCTCAAATAGGGTTGAACCCTTAAACAAACATCGATAATAGCTCAAAAAAGACCTAATTTCAGTGAAGGTCGGAGCCTAAAACAATAAGAAAGTAGGCCTAAGAAATGAGGCAAGAAAATGCTACAAAAGAGGGAATTTGAGGCTTACCCTTGAAGATCAAACTTTTGCTACCTCTTGGCTTGAAAAATGTTACCTCCTAGCTGCTGGAAATCAACTCCAAGTGTTGGAAATGGAGTGGTGATGGTGGTGCTTGGTGTTGATGAACAAATGATGCAAGAAAAATGACTTTTGAGCTTTGAAATGGAGAGAAATGGAAGGTGAAAGCTATGGATCTCTCCCAAATGTCTCTCAAAATGTCTAACCCCTAAACATGAAGCCAAACCTCTCCTTTATAGAGGAAATGCATCAAAAATATCTCCAAGACCCCTCTAATCCTCCATACACGTGTATGGAGGATGGTCCAATTGGAAATCAGCTGGCATAGCTGGAATACACTGAGGGAGAGAAAAATGGCTGGCCAGCTCAAAAAGTCAATTTTTTTGGTAAGTGGCCGGCCGGCTGGAAAGGGTGGCTGGCCGGCTAGGGTAAAAAGGTCCAAGCCATGGATCTGGTCGGCCATGTAGCCCTTGAAGTTAGCTTTCCAATGCCGCAAACCTTGCATCAAAATTCCTCCTGTAGAAAAAGTTATGTCAGTTTCCGTAAAGCCACGCAGATTCGGTCTAACCAGACTTCAACCAACCATATCTCCTCCCCCGGGATCCGGACTTAGGAGATTCTTGAGTGCAAAATGAAGCCCCGGAAGTAAGCTTTCCAATGGTGGTGGCCTCATATTTTAATTCCTCTTGTGCAAAGAGTTACGCCTGTTTCGGTGAAGCCGCGCAGACTTTTCTCCTTCCCGGATTCACGCTGAACCACTTTTGACCAAACAAAAAGTTGGTTGTCAGAACAATTGCTGGCCTCCCACCCTCCTACAAGCTTCCTAACCATGAAAATAAGGCCTCCACCAAAAATGAGCCCAAACCGATGCAAAATGAAGGCTCGGGGGCCAAAACACGCAGTTCGGGGTCCCGAAAACAGGCTGTTGGGCACCGGGAGTGGTGTTCGACCACGAAGTGGGTATCTAAGACCCCAGTGTCCCTCGAAAAGGAGTAAATGAGATGCATGCCAAAAACCGGAGGAATCGGAGATGGTTGGGCGGTCCCGAACCGAGGCACACGCACTACAACAAAATGCATTTTTTGCGACGTTTTTTAGCAACAAAATTGAATTTTGTTGCCAATTGTATGTTTCTGGCGACAATATACGTGTTGGTCGCCAAAAAATACACCATTAGCAACAAATATCTCAATTCGTCGCGAAAAATGGTTGGCGCCAATTTAATTTTTTGGGCGGGAGCGCTAAAAACGTTTTGGCGACGAAATTAATATATGGCAACGAAACTGTTTGTCGCCAATTTGGGACATTTTGGCGACGGAATTAAACTAGTCGCTGAAAGATGAATGATATTTATGGCAACATAATTATTTTCGTCGCCAATAAATCCCTTGTCAAAACTACGTCGTTTTAAATATGTCTTCCCTTTTTTTTTTTTTTTTTAATATTTTAATGACCTTTAAGTGACTCAACAAAATTGACCTAAAAGAGTCTTCTTCGTCTCTTCTCATTCCAGAACCACAACCTGAAGCGGCACAAAGAGGTATGTTTCTCTCCCTCTTCTTCGTCTCTCTTTCCCTCTCCTTCTCCCTCTCTCTCTCTATCTCACACTGTCTCATCTTCCTCTCTTTTTTCTTTATCATCAATTTCATTCTCTTGTTCTAAGATTGTAGAACACAACACAATCAATGGACTGATTTTTCCCTCACTCTCTCACACTCTTTCATCTTCCTCTTTTTCTTCTTTGTCATCAATCTAATTTTTCGGACTGCTATTCTGATTTTTCGTACTGATATTGTGATTTTCGGACTGATATTGTGATTTTTGGGACTGATATATTCTAATTTTTGGACTGATTTTTGGGACTGGTATGTTCTAATTTTTGGACTGATTTTTGGGACTGGTATGTTCTGAATTTTTGGACTGATTTTTGGGACTGATATATTCTAATTTTTGGACTGATTTTTGGGACTGGTATGTTCTGAATTTTTGGACTGATTTTTGTAAGAAACGAAATGTAGAGCTTTTTCAAGAGATGCAAGGATGGTTTATATAAGACTTTATATAGAGAATTCTTTGATGCAATCCACGACTTCTTTGATGCAACCCACGATTCTTTGATGCAACCCACGTAATTCTTTGATTTTGTCTCTGTTCTTGTGATTGATTTTGGAGTGATAATCTCTCAAGTATTTATTTATTTATTTATTTATTTTATATATATATATATTATATTCGCTACAACAACCATAGACTGTTGAAAATTTATTTTTATTTTTTTATTTCTTGGTGATATATTATATAGCAGTAGAAGGCAAAAAGGTAAATGGATCTTACCAAGAAAACAAAGATCAAACTTATGCTCATTTGTTTAAGTGAAAGTTTTTTTTTATTTTCTATATGTTCTATAGATTTTTATGAAGGAAAACAAAAATTAACAACAAAATATATTTTTTATAGTCAATGCAAAATAATTTGTTTGGGTGAAAAATATTTTTCATTGTTAAAAAGTGAAAAAAGATTGTGTGGTTTAATATTTAACACAACTGTCAGTGGGTCGATGAGGCCCATCGACAGAGCACACAGTATGACATGGCATTAAGAAGCATTTTTAAATGGGATATTTGAGAGCATTTTAGATGCAGTATGCAAAATATGACTCTTGTTTTGTTTTGTTGGGTATGTAAATGAACCAAGGAACTTGCATTTTTTTTTTGTATTTTTATTCAAGTGGTGTGTCATGATGGTGGACCACAGGTTTGTGTTGAATATTCTTACAAGTTACAACTATTCATTGCCCAAAAAATTATAGATATTTTGTGTGTCGGTGACCCTTTTAATAATTTCATTATATAACATTCATTTCATGTCCACTCTCCATTAATTTCATGTATAGTGCGATTTTAATTTAAACTTTGATTTACAATTCAAATGTTATAGGTTATTGGCTAATGCAAAGAGATAAAAAAGGTGCAATCATTCGTTGGGGGCAATTACTACATCAAGTAAGCTTTGACTATATTTGAGGGCATTTTAAATTTATTTATCAAGTTAGTCATTTTAGTTTCTACACCTATGATCTTGAAACTATATAACCTTATTAAATTTAATAAGTCTAGTTGTCAAAAAAATGGGACTAGATATGTCATTTAGCAACTTGACTATTTTGGTTGATTTTTAAATTTTTTTCTGAAATGAAAAAGAATTATGTTTTGGATGATTTGTGGATTTTTTTTTTTTTTTTTTGTTGGTGAATAGATAATTGTAAAAGAAAAAGTTGTTGATTAATGTATAGGACATGACATTTTGAAGCAAATGTTGTTGATAAACTGTGCAACCACTTGCAGAAAGGTTCATTACAAGCCAAGCGTATTCAAGGAATATTGTTGGCATTGGCTGATCTGTGTTCGCAGTTGGAAAGCTGCAGGTCTAGGTTCCTATCATTGCAGGTCTGTAGTTTTATGGAATGCATAAACTTGCACATGGTATTATTCATTTGTTGTAGTTTTCTGTATTTTTAATTACTACGTATTGTTGTTGTTGTTAGTTAGTTAGTTAGTTTATGTTTATTACTATTATTATACTTTATCTGGTTAAGCTTTGTGTGAGTTGATGAAAGTTTTTTCTATAAGATTAAGTGCGGTTTTGGGTGATACTTGTTGTCTCAGGGGGCTTTTGTAGGACGTCATCAATATGTTGGATGTTGCTTCGGTAGTAAATGAAGTAGTGGAGGATTATATTGGTTCTAATAGAAAGGATTTACTTTTGAGGTAGATTTTGAAAAGAAAAAAAGGAAAAAAGAAAAAAGAAAGGACCATATGGAATGGGATTTTTTGGATTTTGTGTTATTTAAAAAAGGTTTTAGAGAGCGGTAGCAAATGGATTAAGGGTTGTTTGTCTTCATGTAACTTTTCAGTTGTCAAATGGGAAATTGGGTGATATTTTTAAGGCATCTAGAGGCCATAGACTGGCTGATTTATTATCCCCTTTTTGTTTACTACAGTAGTTGATGTGTTAGGCAGGTTAGGAGATTGGGTAGGTCGAGGGTTTTGAGAAAGGTTGGGAAAGGGATTCTATGTTGCATTTACAAATCATAGATGATTCCTTTTTTTTTTCTCTGTCTATTCAGTGAGAAGAGTAATGTGGTTAATTTGCTTTATGTTTTGCAGATTTTTGACGTGGTTTCAAGGCTAAGATGAATTTTTGTAAAGAGTTCATTTGTTGGTATTAACACTCTACTAGGTAGATTAAGTTGGGTGGAAAGTCAGTTGGGGCATGCCATTGAGTCTTTGCCATTTAGTCCTAGATCAGAATGTTTTTGGGCTTTAGCGATTGACAGGATTGGTAAGAGGTTGGAAGGTTGGAAAACGACTATGCTATCTAAAGGGGGTATAGATTTACTCTAGTTCAGTTTGTTTTAGCTAGTGTCCTAGATTACTATCTTTCTTTGTTTAGAATTCTGGTTGGGGTGGCGAATAAAATTGAGAAGTTCATGAGGGATTTTTTTTGTGGGAGGGAAGTGGTGAAGGGAGGAAAGATCATTTGGTTACTTGGGAGATCATATTCTTTCCTAGGAATAAAAGGGGTCTAGGATAAATCAAGAGCTCTATGGAGTTGTGCAATTTGTGCAGTGTTGTTGGTGTAATGGCTTGAAAGGACCTCAGGAATCTTAAAAGATAAGGGTAAATTACAAATACACCCTTTGAGATTTGCTTAAAATACTAATTGCCCTTCGTGGTTTGAAAAATTACAAATACCTTCTTGTCAGAATTTTTTATTTACCAAAATTAATTGAAAAAGTAAAATTTCTAACTATTCACCTATACAATAATAAAATTATTTGAAATAAAATTTTAACATTATTAAAAACTGTTAATTAACTTGATGATTTATGATAAAAGGACCTATTTGTCATGAAATTAGAAACATTAGGGGGCATAATGTAATTTCTAGAACCACAGGAGGTAATTTGTAATTTAAGTAAACTATAGGGGGTGTGTTTGTAATTTACCCTAAAGATAAATAAGAGGATGTGGTGGGTTTATGGGATAGGGTGTGTTAAATCAGATTGACGATCATTTTTGAGAATGATTGGATGAATTTTGGGGGGTTGTGTTTGAGATCTTTTGCATCATATATGCATTAGTTATGCCCGTTTGTTTTGATCTATGGCCTTAATTACACAACAATTTTATAGATGTTGGTAACCAGATTAGATGGACTCTGTCTTTCTTAAGCGTATGAGAACATGTCAAAGGCGATTAAGATGTATTGGGACCCCTAATTGGTGGGAATAAGCTTTTAGTATTTTATTGGAGTTTTGTGTACAAGAAAATCTTTTTGTCAAGATTTTATGGGGATTCATATTGACTTTTTTGAAAAGTAACACAAGAAGTATTGGAAGCCAAGAGGCATGCTCGTAGTCTAAATCTAACATCAAAGCTACTCAATATGAGTATAAAACTGCAAAAAGCTACAACTGGAGGTGCTAAATGGTTGGACTGCATGGGCGGGTCCGTATCCATTAGTGCTAAAGAACTTGGTTGGGAACAAATATTTTTAATATGTAACATTGTTGTTCTTGGATTTCATTCTCCTATCTCTGGACTTTTTTATATTTATTTTTTAGCTAACAAGAAAGGGTTTTTTGGGTCCATTTATGCAGTTGCTTACTTACTATATAAGCATGTATCACTTTACTTCTTTTTTTTTTCCTTTTCCTATTGCGTGTGTCAATATGTCTATCCAAAAAAAAAAAAAAAAAAATGCATGAACACAAAGTGAAATGCAATCCTTGACTTGAAAATCTCTTCCCTCTCTGTGACTATAATTAAATAATGTATTTCAATGCCATGAAATAAAAAATCCAATGTAATGATTTAATTGTTTGTAATTGAAATCTAAAATAATGATACTACCACAATTAAAGTCTTTCAAACTAACAACTCACCTCTTCACAAATATTTATATTTAATTGAACAGTGGCATACTTGTTTATGGGGCTAGTGGTTCGAACTGGGCCTATTAATCTTCAGGTTCTGTTCAATTTTAAGGGTAGCCACTTTGTGCAAATAATGCTAAAGGTTAGGTTTGTACTTAGTCTACCCTATTAGACCCCCATCCAATGGGGACTAAATTGGGCGTACTAAATTCAGTGTTCAAAAAAATTTCTTTACTTCTAAAAATATATATAATTTGCACACACGCAGTAAATAGCTATATGTTATCCCCTTTCATTTGTTTTCTCACCTTCTATTATTGGGTTGAGTTGTCAATTTTCACACATGATTGGGATAAATGATTAGAACTATCAACCCTCGCTAATCGAAATGGCATGGATGATGGGGCTTTTCCAAGAGGTATGAACTTGAAGATCTTCTCCTCTTTAATAGGTCACCGAATGGGGCATTTTTTTCCTAAATATAGGAGAATGCGTTAAGTAGGAGCCACCGAAATGGTTTGCAAGACATGAATGCTTGATAGAGGATTCTAATTATGTTTTATGTTATTATATTTTCATTGCTATGAAACTTTAACTAAATTGGTCAAAAATATCTAGTTGCCTCTTTAATAGCTCACCCGAATGGTGCATTTCTTTCCTAAATGTAGGAGAATGCATTAAGTAGGAGCCACCATAAATAATTTACAAGACATAAATGCTCGATAGAGGATTCGATTATGTTTTATGTTATTATAGTCTCAAGCTATGAAACTTTCTAAATTGGTCAAAAATTCCATACCGTAAAGGCGGTGCTATCTTTTCCAATTAATTAAGCAATTTAATCAAAGTAGTGTAATTTGTAGTTTTAGAATAGTTACTTAATGATTTGCTCGACATTAAAGTTTGATAATAATTACTTGCATGGATATTCTCGTCTTTGAGAGTAGCTAGATTAGTCAGAGACTTGTAGTTGCCATCTTGTAAATGCAAAGAAAGCAAATGCTAATAATAATTAAGTAATTTAATCAAATAAGTTGTGGTTTGTATTTGAAAATTAACACATGCATGAATTTTTTACTAGCAACCTGCTATTTCGAATATAGGTCTTGAACTTGGTAGCGATGCGGTAACTCATGATAGTGCCATTGTATGTGCTGCGGCTTGCGTTTGTTTAAAAAGTGTCTCTCGATCTGTTAAGGTTTGCAAAGCACCTAAATGATGATATTCTTCATCTGATTTTTACAAACCACTATATTCGCTAATGAATGTCATTCGAATCTGAGTTGCGTGTAGTTTTATGAATGAAGTCATTGTCATTCGGGTTCGACTACTTCATGATTCTTCAACTTCCCAGTCGCTTTTTTTATCTTTGCTGATGCTAATTTTCCCTAGATAACTGTCATTATCATCTCATTGATTGGAATTACTTAAAGGAACTTATTGTTCTTCCTAGTTTTCTTGCCTATAAAAATTATTTGGCAACCTTCCATTTTTCATGAAACATGGATTAGAAGTTTTATGAGTGAAAGAATGTACTGGTGAACACGCCAATTTCTTAAGACACTGACCCCACCTTGATTCCAAAGTGTGTATCTATTCTTCAATTTCACCTTGTCTCCATCTTTGCAATAACAAATTTTGGGTGTTCATGCTGCAATAACAAATCAATTAATTTTGCAGAACTTGGCTAAAAAAGCAAGGGATAGTCAAGCGAGGTTACCATATAATCATACAATGGGCTCCAAGTCATTTCAAGCTGCAATGTATAAACAGGTGATGCATTTATTATATCTAACATAATGATTGAAATTAATTATGTATGCTTACTTTTAAATGGAATTAGGGTACCGAGAAGACTGACTTCGTAGACTTCTACAAAGATTCCCATTGGAGCAAGAGAAATTCGGATTGGGTAGCCCCACTGGTCAATTACATGTAAGTATGCCAATTAATAGAGTTACATATTTATGTAAATGATGGTATTTGTTGAACTTGTTTACAAATTGCATTGAAGAATTTGTCCGAGATCCAACAAGAACAAATTGCAGCCCAGAACCTGGTAGCACAAGAGCAAGCTAAAATGATTGAAATGCAAAACAAAAGATTTGAAGAGATTGAGAAGTTTATGAGGAAGACCAAGGATCAGGCAGGCATGCAGGTTGATGAAAATGATTATTCGTCAGAGGAATCTTATTGACAAACACTTTTGTAAGTATATTTTTCATAATTTACTTTTCAAATCACAACAAGCATTTCATTTAATATGTCTGGTTGTGTTGCACAAACGGGACCTCGATTGGATCTCCGGTTAGAAAATTATAAGAAAAATTGTAAAACACAAGACTTAAAAGGCCCGTTAGGGGGTCGAAATTGTAAAATGACCACCGAAACCACCGAAACTTGGCACGGACAGCTTGTTCAAGCCTAAATGGACTTGTAGGAACAAACGGGACCTCGATTGGATCTCCGGTTAAAAAATTCGAAGGAAAATTGTAAAACACAAGACTTAAAAGGCCCGTTCGGGGGTCGAAATTGCGAAATGACCACCAAAACCACTGAAACACGGCACGGACAGCTTGTTCAAGCCTCAATAGACTTTAAGGAACAAACGGGACCTCGATTGGATCTCCGATGAGAAAATTAGAAGGAAAATTGTAAAATACAAGACTTAAAAGGCTCGTTTGGGGGCCGAAATTGTGAAATGACCACCAAAACCACCGAAACTTGGCACGGACAGCTTGTTTAAGCCTAAATAGACTTGTAGGAACAAATGGGACCTCGATTGGATCTTCGGTTAGAAAATTAGAAGGAAAATTGTGAAACACAAGACTTAAAAAGCCCGTTCGGGGGTCGAAATTTCAAAATGACCACCGGAACCACCAGAACTTGGCATGGATGGATTTTTCAAGCGTAAATAGACTTGTAGGAACAAACGAGATCTCGATTGAATTTCCGGTTAAAAAATTAAAAGAAAAAATGTAAAACACAAGACTTAAAAGGCCCGTTCGGGGGCTGAAATTTCGAAATGACCACCGAAACCACCGAAACTTGGCACGAACAGCTTGTTCAAGCCTAAATAGACTTGTAGGAACAACAGACCTCAATTGGATCTCCGGTTAGAAAATTAGAAGGAAAATTGTAAAACACAAGACTTAAAAGGTCTGTTCGGGGCGAAATTCCGAAATGACCACCAAAACCATTGAAACTTGGCACGGACAGCTTGTTTAAGCCTAAATAGACTTGTAGGAACAAACGGGACCTCGATTGGATCTCCGGTTAGAAAATTAGAAGGAAAATTGTGAAACACAAGACTTAAAAGGCCCGTTCGGGGGCCGAAATTGCGAAATGACCACCGGAACCACCAAAACTTGGCATGGATGGATTTTTCAAGCGTAAATAGACTTGTAGGAACAAACGAGACCTCGATTGGATTTCCGGTTAAAAAATTAAAAGAAAAAATGTAAAACACAAGACTTAAAAGGCCCGTTCGGAGGCCAAAATTTCGAAATGACCACCGAAACCATCGAAACTTGGCACGAATAGCTTGTTTAAGCCTAAATAGATTTGTAGGAACAAACGGGACCTCAATTGGATCTCCGGTTAGAAAATTAGAAGGAAAATTGTAAAACACAAGACTTAAAAAGGCTGTTAAATTTGAAATTGCGAAATGACCACCGAAATCACCGAAACTTGGCACAGACAGCTTGTTCAAGCCTAAATAGACTTTTAGGAACCAACGGGACCTCGATTAGATTTCCGGTTAAAAAATTAGAAGGAAAAATGTGAAACACAAGACTTAAAAAGCCCGTTCGGGGGTCGAAATTTCAAAATGACCACCGAAACCACCAGAACTTGGCACGGACAGCCTTTTCAAGCCTAAATAGACTTGTAGGAACAAACGGGACCTCTATTGGATCTCCGGTTGGAAAATTAGAAGGAAAATTGTAATACACAAGACTTAAAAAGGCGCTCGGGAGCGAAATTGCAAAATAACCATCGAAACCACGAAACTTTGCACGGACGACTTGTTCAAGCCTAAATAGACTTGTATGAGCAAGACCGATTAGACTTCCCATTACAAAATTAAAATCAAAATTGTGAAGTTCATATCGAAGTTTTTTTTTTTTTTTTTGTTAATCTAAAATTGTTTTTTGGTTTTTCATGTGACAGATTGGCAATGGTGGAAAATAGTTTGGGGTGCATCAGAAGATATGATTTTGTGTTTTTGGAAATATTTTGACATAGGATTTTGGTAAATGATTTATGGATTAAATGTTTAGCATCAAAATATTTGGTGTTATATTTTTGCAAATATTTTGACATAGGATTTTGGTAAATGATTTATGGATTAAATGTTTAGCATCAAAATATTTGGTGTTGTATTTTTGCAAATATTTTGACATAGAATTTTGGTAAATGACTTGTTGGTTAGATGTTTAACATCAAAATATTTGGTTGTAATTTTGAAAATATTTTGACATAGCATTTGGTAATGTATTTATAAGTTTGATGTTAGTAGTTTGTAAGTACTTTAGTATGGATGTTTTAGATTGTCAGAGAATTGTAATTATGTTTATTGGGATTTTTCATATCTATTAATTTTGAATTAGTATGAATGTCTTGCTGCAGTGTATTATTATTTACATTACATTTGTGTATATATTGTGCTGTGAATACAGTGTTTTGGAATATGTTGAACAGGAAAATTATTAAAATCAAAATTTGTGTCTTGAATTTTTAGTGACAATTGGTATTTTTAAATCATTTGTTAATATATTTGGCTGACACATATTGTTTCTTTGCTAAAAGTTAGTGGTTATTCCAAGAACTTTTAGCAACTAAAACTTGCTCGTCGCTAAAAATGTGATTTTAGCGACCAAATTAATTTAAATCGTTAAATAGTACTTTTGGCGGCGCATTTATTTGTCGCTAAAGTACATAGCCTATCAAAATTTTAACCTTTTAGCAACAAATTGTAATTTTATAGCGACAAAATATATGATTTTTGGCGACCAATTTTGCTTGTTGCTAAATGTCTACATACTGATGACAATTTTTGATTTGCCGCCAATACTTTTAGTGATGTGGCTTTGGCGACAAGTTGTATATTTTGTCGCCGATTCTTTTTAGCGATTTAAATTTGTACTTTTGGCATTTAAATTTGTGTGTCGCCAAATGTGTTTTTGTTGTAGTAATGACGGCTCTCTCAGCAAACCAAGACTCGAAAATGCAAAATGGCCTCTGACCCACGAAATGTAGCCCATCGAGAAATAGTCTACGGACCACTCTTCCTCAAAGAAAGAAAATAGAGAAAACCGAGTCTAGTTCGCAAACCGAGACAAGGCACAGAAGAGGGTTCGGAAGTCCGGAGGCAAGGCGCACGGCCGCGACTCTGAGACTTCTGAACGAGCACAGTATGCAACATCACCGAGCGCTCAATCGGTGACATCTGAGTCTTAAGGTCGGTCAAAAATGGAGTGTCTACAGGGTCATGAGAGTCTCCAACTTTGAGAGTCCCAAGCATTTTTTATAGAAGTTTTAGTAATTAGCTAAAACCTGATAAATATATATGGAATCGGAAGTAGTCAAAATAATTTCGTAAGGTAGATAATCTCCTTAAGTTTGAATTATGGACTTAAGTAAATGGGAAATAAAAATGTGAGAAAAATATAAATGAAATATAATAAGTTACATTTTTTTTTAATATATATTTTCTCTCATCTTTTTTTTTTTTCTTATTAAATTTTTATTTAAATTTATAATTCAAATACAGCTTTAGTGACACAAACTTCAAATTCCATCAATCATATTAATATCAGGGGGATGATAGGATAATATTGTTATTTGACTTAAAATTTAGGAGTTAAAATCTACGAGTGTCACATATGATTTAATAATTACCCCAAAAAATAATTAAATAAATGGATGTAAACTGAAAAAGGAGATTGGTCTGTCTCAACCAACTTACATCATACGGGGATCTTCCAAAAATCACTCTCTAATATGATATGTGTAGTCAACTAATTACTATTCTAATCTAAAGACTTTTACATAGTAGTCAATCCCTTAAAGTGGGGAACTTGCACGATTTTTAAAATGACGTAGATCAATTATGTATTTTATTTTTATTTTTTTTCTTTTTGAATCAATTATAGATAAGTGAGAATTGTGTTTTTTAAAAATCGATAGCATTGTTGCTGTTGAAATTCTATACCGCCTTCTAAAACAATTCATAAATATAAATTATCTCAAATGGTGTTTGAGAAGTGATTAAAATAATAAAATAAAAATAAAAATAAAAAATTACTACAAAAAGTCAACTCATTTTATTTTTGGGATAGAAATTTAACCATGTAGAATAAATAAATAAAGGATAAGAAAAGTCTTTAGTCTCTGTCTTCTATTTTCTCTTCATATGACACGGCAACTTAGTGGTCCAACATTCCTTTGAAGCATTAATTAAAATTTTCAAAATAATAAATTTTGATTGTCAGGAAAATTCTTGATATTTGTAAATTTTTTTTATTATTTATTATAATATTAGTTATGACTAAATTAATTTTACACTTATAACATGATTATACTGACTTCTATTTTATTAATGTTAGATCAATTAAAACTAATGCAGACGAAGAATAAACATATATATATATATATATATATATTAATAGATAAGAGATGATAATATTAATTTTTTTATTTATACGATTAACAAATTATTGATTAAAAAAGGCACAATTATTATGTAAATTACAACCTTAAGGAACATCAACGAATTACGTTTAAAGTGTGGCAGCTGATTGTATTTTTCCTAAACCTAAGGGGTAAATTACACTCACCTCAGGTTTCTAAGTCGGGTAATTATTAGTTAGTGTGACCATTAGGGTTGCTTAACCCAATTAAGTTTAGATAAGAAGATCATGAGTTTTGGGAGTCTAACATACTTTTAAAATATTTTATTAATAACAAAAATGAATTTGAGACAGATTTAAATAAAACTACTATAATTTTTCAACTTTCAGTTTTAAATAAAATTAAATCTGATAATATTAGCTTGAAGTAAAATGTTAATACATTAGAGATAATCAGAGTTCGGTCATAAAGCCTTAAGAGTCATGAATGAATTTACATACTCAAATATAAAAGGTTGTGGATTGTGTGACTCCAGTCCATTAGCGTTGTTTGGATCGTGATCAAATTGGGATAAATTACTGACAGGTCTTAATCAGGGCCGGCCCTGAATTTTCGGGGGCCTAAGGCGAAACAAGTTTTTGAGACTTTTTAGAGATTCATAAAAATAAAAATAAAAATCACTCAAATTTTCAAAAATAATTATTTGAGTTTGCAATTCGTATTTTTTTTATATTTTTTGTATTTGGAAACTTTTTTTGTTTTTTTCAAAAAAAAAAAAAAACAAAAATATTATAGTTTTTAATTGTATCTAAATTAGATGTATCTACAAAATAAATAAAAAAAATTGCGTAAGATATTTTAAAAAAACCACTAAAAAACACATAATTGGGCCATATAAAGAAAAGAAAAAAAAATAGGCCCCATAGACATATACATATATTTTATTTTTATTTTTTTAATTGGGCTAACAACTAACACTTACAAATATTTTTTAACTGGGCCTTTTATCAATTGGATCAGATACAACTTTTGAGGCATTTTAAAATGGCCTAAATTAATTAAAGAAAATTGGACCATTTTGAATTTTTGATATATTACAAGATAATAAATTTTGGGGCCTTTTTTTGGGCCTAATTTTTGGGGCCCTAGGCACAGGCCTCACTGGCCTTAGCCCAGGGCCGGCCCTGGTCTTAATAGTTTGATTTAATTCCCATCAAGTCTTGTTGATAATAAGTTCTAATAAAATCGTCATTAAAAATAATTTTTGTGATGATTTTTTTTGTATGTCGCTAAAAATTGATAATTAGCAACTTTTTTTGTCATAATTTTTATAAATTGTCACTAAAACTTATAATTAATGACGCTTTTCTGTAATGAATCTTTTAAATTGTTGCTAAAAGTTAAAATTTAGTGACTTTTTTAATTAAATTGTCTCTAGAACTTATAATTAGTGAGATTTTTTGTTGACAAATTTCAAATTGTTGTTGAAAATTGATAAGTAATGACATTTTTTAATAGTGTTTGATAAAAAAATGTCATTAATTCTCATAGAACCTATTAGACAATAAGTTCACCTATCAGGATTTAAATGTAAGTAATAAAATTATACATCTATATATATCAGATTAACTTAATTTTTTTGTGACTGATCTATATAAAATGATATAAAAAATGAACAATTCGAATCGAAACAAAATCCGTGATAAGTTTCACAGACCTGAACAATGCCGTCCAGCTCAATAATTGAACTAGAGACCGCCATTCCCAAGATAAAATACATCATCAAACTAATATAAGAGTACAAACTAATTCGTTTGGAATGTGGGTTGATTTTTTGATTTTTTGGCTTTTTGGCTATTTCGTTTGGGATAGTCTTTTTGACTTTTTTAACTTTTGTAAGAGAAAAAATGAAATGATTATAGTTTGAATGTGATGTTTTGTCTTATTGGCCTAAAAATTTATTTTGTCTTTTTTATGGATACAATAATTAAAAAGCTAAAAATTTTGACATGCCAAACGAAGGCTTAATAATTTTATAGTTAAGTTTACATATTAGAAGTGCCTAAAATAATAACAAAACTCAAAATAAGCTAAACATTGTACAAGTATAAATCCGCAAAATAATTAAATATACTTTAATGGATTAGCTCTAAAGTTGCGCTCAAGTTGCTTATGTCCTAATAAGAAAAGGACCAGCATTATTTATAATATATAAATATATGATAATGTTGTGTGCGTTTTGTTAAGCTCTCAAATTGCTTATGTCCCAAGAAAAAGACCAGCATTATTTATATAAATCTATGGGCTGTATTGTGTGCGTTTTGTTTGAATTAGTCAATTTTATTACTACAAAAATCTTGGGGATTGACTTCTAGAAAATTTAGAAAAGTCTAAGTTTTAAAAAAATTTCGTTAAAATATAAGATGAAAAAAATTATTAATATGTTTGGAATAATTAATTTAACTTTTTATAAAAAAATATAAAAAAATAAAGGAAAAAACTCTTTAATTTCTTAATATAATTTTTAAAATTTTTTAATAACCTTTTAACTATTTTATTTACTTCCCAAACTTGGTTGTCTTTAGTTGGCAACACAAATGAAACCTTATTTGGTTGTCATTTGGTTTGTTTTGGAAAGTATGTGAAAAATCTAAAAACCTCCTAGATGTTGATTTGTGATTATGTATCAATTTTAAGTAAAATATAACAATCCCAATAAAACAATCAAAACAAAGAGCCACAACGATTTTACGTGAAAAAACCACAATTAGACACCTCCAATTGTGATAAAAAAAAATCACGGGCAACAACCACAAGAACAATCCACTAAGAAGATTCAAAGGAATTATTGAAAAATCTAGAAACCTCCTAGATGTTGATTTGTGATTATGTATCAATTTTAAGCAGAATATAACAATCCCAATCAAACAATCAAGACAAAGAGACATAACGATTTTACGTGGAAAAACCACAATTGGACGCCTCCAATTGTGATCAAAAAATCACGGGCAACAGTCACAAGAACAATCCACTAAGAAGATTTAAAGGAATTCACAGGTATACTCTCAATTATCTAGCGAATCCACAACGCCTAATTGAACCAACCTCTATGTGCCTCTTCCAACCCCATCTTCACCACGGAATTATCTTTCTGATGAGCCACTCCAGAATCCACCGAAGAACAACTCTCTCTTTTGTTTAACAAACAAAACCTTTGATGTACTCTTTTTTAAATCATGAGTTGAATACTCAATAAAAATATCAAAGAAACTAACAAAATATCCCCAGATATAAACCTTAAGAACCACAAAGAAGATCTGGAGGAAAAATTAATGAGTAGTCTAGTTTTGGGAGAAAACCAACTACTTATAGAAAATCCAAAGTAATCCTGTTTTTAAAAGAAAATCAACTTCTTAAAGGACTCCAAAATAATCCTAGTTTTGGAAGAAAATCAACTTTTTAGAGAAATCCAAAGTAATCCTAGTTTGACCCAACATGTGAATTTAAAAAATTACAACATTGGGTTTGATCCATGGAATTTGACAACACAGAGTCCTAACAATCTCCCCCTTTGTCAAATTCCGGACAAAACCATGCTAAAACAGTTTTCCTAACAAAAACACTAAAACAATTTTCCAATCAAAACAAGAATAACACCACCAACTAGGAACCAGCACTTATAACCAAATCTCTTTACAAACTTATTTCTCAAGGTCATGATCTGCAAAACGACTATTAGTGTCACAATCTCCAAAACAACTATTAGTCCCACAAGAGTATATGAAAAAGTAATAAATATATGGCTAGATTATCTTGAAGCATTTGAAACATGAGATGGAAAACATGAATAGATGCGATCTTAAGAACATGTAGCATAAAAACCTGAAAACTAAGACACATGCACCCAACACAAGGCATGAATACATAAAAAACAAATTTCTCCCTTTGTTTGTCACGAATTAACAAAAGAATCTCAAATAACAAAATTAAGATCAAAACCCACACAAGCAATGACATGATAACAATTAACCAAACTCCCCCTTACTAAAAACAATGAACAAGAAGAAAACGACAAAAAATAATATGGTGGAGCAAGTAAGAAATTCTAGATTTGTACCTAAATACACACAAGACTATCCAAGAAGCACAATTACTTGAAAACACAATGTGCATAGCCTTTAGAAAATTCCTCAAAAAAGAAAGTGATGCATTATGTGAAAAGCATAGATCCCATGATAAAAGTGTGTGTGTGACTCTTGGGATTCGACAAACACTAGATTCAAATCTTAGTAATGATATGAAAGTTGGACCTCCGATAAGAGAATCTAAGCACAACAAAGGAAAGTCAAATCACTAGGAATTAAGGGGTATTTAGTGAGTAAAAGCGAAAGCTCCCCCTCAATCAATGAATCCTTTATTTTTTTTTCTTTTTTTTTCACATCTTTTTACGTGGAAAAACCACAATTGGACACCTCCAATTGTGATAAAAAAACCACGGGCAACAGCCATAAAAACAATCCACTAAGAAGATTTAAAGGAATTACACAGGTGTACTCTCAATTATCTAGCGAATCCACAACGCCTAATTGAACCAACCTCTATATGCCTCTTCCAACCCCATCTTCACCACGGAATTGTCTTTCTGATGAGCCACTCCAGAATCCACCGAAGCTTCAGGCTTGAATTCTTCAGAATTCACCAAAGAACAACTCTCTCTTTTGTTTAACAAACAAAACCTTTGATGTATTCTCTTTTAGACCATGAGTTGAATACTCAATAAAAACATCAAAGAAAACCAACAAAATATCTCCAGATATAAACCTTAAGAACCACAAAGAAAATCTGGAGGAAAAATTAATGAGTAGTCTAGTTTTGGGAGAAAACCAACTACTTATAGAAAATCCAAATTAATCCTGTTTTTTGAAGAAAACCAACTTCTTAAAGGACTCCAAAATAATCCTAGTTTTGGAACAAAATCAACTTCTTAGAGAAATCCAAAGTTATCCTAGTTTGACCCAACATGTGAATTTAAAAAATTACAACCTTGGGTTTGATCCATGGAATTTGACAACACAGAGTCCTAACAATCTCCCCCTTTGTCAAATCCTGGACAAAACCATGCTACAACAGTTTTCCTAACAAAAACACTAAAATAATTTTCCAATCAAAACAAGAATAACACCATCAACTAGGAACCAACACTTATAACCAAATCTCTTTACAAACTTATTTCTCAAGGTCATGATCTGCAAAACAACTATTAGTGCCACAATCTCCAAAACAACTATTAGTCCCACAAGAGTATATGAAAAGGCAATAAACATATGGCTAGATTATCTTGAAGTATGAGATGAAAAACATGAATAGATACAACTTGGAGATTTTGAGAACATGTAGCATGAAAACCTGAAAACTAAGACATATGCACCCGACACATGACATGAATTCATGAAAAACAAATTTCTCCCCCTATTTGTCACGAATTGACAAAGGAATCTCAAATAACAAAATCAAGATCAAAACCCACACAAGCAATGACATGGTAACAATTAACCAAACTCCCCCTCACTAAAAGCAACCACAAATACTGAAAAAAAAAATGAACAGAAAGAAAACTTACAAAAATAATATGGTGGAGCAAGCAAGGAATTCCAGATTTGTACCTTAAAACACACAAGACTATCCAAGAAGTACAATTACTTGAAAACACAATGTGCACAGTCTGTAGAAGATTCCTCATAAAAGAAAGTGATGCATTATGTGAAAAGTATAGATCCCATGATAAAAGTGTGTGTATGACTCTTGGGATTCAACAAACACTAGATTCAAATCCTAGTAGTGATATAAAAGTTGGACCTCCAACAAGAGAATCTAAGCACAACTAAGGAAAGTCAAACCACTAGGAATCAAGGGGTATTTGGTGAGTAAAGACGGAGGCTCCCCCTCAATCAATGAATCTTTTTTTTTTTTTTTCCTTTTTTTTCACATCTTTTTCTTTTCTTTCTTTTGCACATTTTTTCTTTTCTTTCTTTTGCACACTCATTGGCGGCTGACATGCTCAAGAGTATGAAAACTGAACCAGAGAAGCATGGATATAATAAGGATGGCCTGGTTGGTGACTCTGAGGTAGCCTTTTCCTCATGCCTGGACTACAAAGAATAGAGGGGAAAGTCATGGAGATGCAAAAAGATGAAAGGTGGTTAAGAGACTCAACATCACCCATGATATGCTAGTATAGGTCAATTCCTCTAGAAAAGCAAAAGATACAATACCAGAAGTCCATAAGAAAAAAAAAATTACTAAGGCGGAAGACTCCGATATTTACTAATCTAAGAGTGTGTACAGAATGAGACATACTAATCAAAAAACACACACTCCAAAATGAGTAATGACCACAGAAAGCAAACACATATTAACATGTAATGGATATTCTCATCAATTCCAATATGCACCAAGGACATCTCAAAAAAATTTCAAGCTTGTACAACCATACTAAGAAAATCTTTTGGGTTTTTTTTTTATTTTTTATTTTCTAAACAAAGCAAGACAAAAAAACAAACATTCACACATTTTTTTTTTCATTAAAAAAAACACAGAGACCCAAAAAAAACTAAAAACAAATAAACAAATTAACACAAGTCAAATTTTCTTACCCAAACTGCTTTAGTATGAACAAAGTTGTAAGAATTGCGGTTCTTGAGTGGTGTCTTGATGTTATGGTTCCCTTCCCCTTCAATGAGAACCCGTCTTGACATGGTTTTCAACTTCCTATTTCTAGGTCTAGGTAAACACAATCTCTGTTCATGTTTGGTCTCAAGTGAATCAGAATAGCAAGGTTTATTATGACCCTTAACCTCCTTATGACTAATGAAGTGTCTCCTACCCTTTGAGATATTAGAATTTCTTCCATGTCTATGAGACACTCTCCCATGCAATTCATAACAATAAGGGCGTATGTGATCAAGCATACCACCATGATGACAAATAAAAACAGGGTGTACCTTCTTTTCTTTTACCTTGCAAACTCTAGAAAGTTTGAGAAGTCCATCCTCATATTAAATTTTTTGTTCTCCTTTTCCTTGAGTTCTTGTATCATGAGATGTAGATGCATTCTGTTTTTGCTCTTTGTTATCACCAAAGCCAATGCCACTCTTGTTAGAACAAATTTGTTGAGACTCAATGATATCCTCCAAAGTCTTTGATCCTTTGTTCCAAAGACCAATGGTAGCCATAGCACACTTGAGCTCTTCCTCTTTTTTGATCATTAGTTCTTCCAAAGCAACTTGAGACATCTCGAGAGTTTCAATCTTTTCTTCATATGTTGCATAAATTTGTTGTAGCTCATTCCTCTCTGTCTCACAAGTCAAGAGTTTTGCACAAAGAGCTTGTCGATCATTAGCTATCTTGATGGCATCAATCCTAGCCTCGGAAATCTCCTCCTTAAGTTTGACATTCTCACATTCACATGCTTTGAGTTTTGTTGTGAGTTTGTCATTTAATTTGAATAATTTAAGAGACTCCTTATACAACTTTTCATAAGCTTGTTCAAGCTCTTCATTATCACTCTCCAAGGATTCATCATTAGTGGTATTCTCAACCAACCTCTTTGAATCCATCACAAATCAAACAAGATCTCGTTCTAAAAAAAATATTTTTGTTTTAAACAAAATAGAATGACCTGCTTTGATACCAATTGAAAAATCTAGAAACCTCCTAGATGTTGATTTGTGATTATGTATCAATTTTAAGCAAAATATAACAATCCCAATAAAACAATCAAGACAAAGAGACACAACGATTTTACGTGAAAAAACCACAATTGGACACCTCCAATTGTGATAAAAAAAAAACCACGGGCAACAGCCACAAGAACAATCCACTAAGAAGATTTAAAGGAATTACACAGGTATACTCTCAATTATCTAGCAAATTCACAACGCCTAATTGAACCAACTTCTATGTGCCTCTTCCAACCCCATTTTCACCACGGAATTGTTTTTCTGATGAGCCACTCCAGAATCCACCGAAACTTCAGGCTCGAATTCTTCAGAATCCACCGAAGAACAACTCTCTCTTTTGTTTAACAAATAAAACCTTTGATGTATTTTCTTTTAGACCATGAGTTGAATACCCAATAAAAACATCAAAGAAAACTAATAAAATATATCCAGATATAAACCTTAAGAACCACAAAGAAAATCTGGAGGAAAAATTAATGAGTAGTCTAGTTTTGGGAGAAAACCAACTACTTATAGAAAATCCAAAGTAATATTGTTTTTTGAAGAAAACCAACTTCTTAAAGGACTCCAAAATAATCCTAATTTTGGAATAAAATTAACTTCTTAGAGAAATCCAAAGTAATCCTAGTTTGACCCAACATGTGAATTTAAAAAATTACAACCTTAGGTTCGATCCATGGAATTTGACAACACAGAGTCCTAACAGTATGTTAAAAATTACCTTTTATCATTTTTTTTTTTTTTTTGGAGAAAATATGCAAAAAAAAATAGAGAGGAGATGGGACTAAAAAAAGATCAAAAAGCCAAAAAAACTATTTTTACCATGGAATTAGGTTAAAAGTTAGTTTATTGATTTTTTGGCTTTTTTATGTCACATCATCTCTTTACTTTTTTGCACATTTTAAAAAACATGTGCTAAAAATGTGCACCCAAAAAAAAAAAAAAACAAAACAAAACAAAACAAAACAAAATAAAATAAAAAAATGCTAAAAATTTGACTTTTAATCTATTTCTCAAAATAAGTCTTTATATCTTCTAAAAGCTAACAAAAAAAAGTTGTGAGTGGTGTTATTTCAATCAACAAAAATTTGAAGTAATGCTTCACGTCGTTCACCATGTAATGTTTGGTTTTAAAAAATTGAGTTTTTTTTAAATTTTCATATTTTTTTTATTTTTAGTGAATTTTGACAACATTTTACGTAATTTTTTTTATTTTTATTTTTTAGATATACTTAATCTAAATACATTTAAAAAGTATTATATTTGTAAAAATTAAAAATTCATCAAATACAAAAAAAAAATATTTAAAAAATATGAAAATTCAATACATTTTTGTATTTTATTCAATTCAATGAATTTTTTAAAAAGATTTCGTACCTTTTTTTTTTTTTTTTTGACCTTTTAAGTTTACTAAGTGGATCAAAAAAAAAATACAAAAATACAAATTCAAAATTACCTTTGAAGTATGAATTTTTTTACCTTTTAAGTATTTTAAAAAGATTAAGTGGATCAAAAAAAAAAATTTAAATGATTAAAACATTTTAAAAAATCATTAAAAATACAAAAATACAAATTCAAAATTAAATATTCAAAAAACTATTTTTAAAAACCAAAAACCAAACCGGGTTACATTTTGACACTTGTTCTCTTCTCTCTTAAAGGCAACACAAAAATAGTGAGCCTTAGTATTTTAACCAATAAAAAATGTGGTAATTATAATTTAGTGAAACAGTTAAAAAATTATTACACTATAGATAAAAAAAAATATATATTTGTGCAACTCTAACATATAATGAGGACTTGCGTCAAGCACATGAAAGACTTGCACTATGCACACAGAAAATTTACACTCCATGAAAATATTAAACTTTTGTTTGGCATTGGCTAATAGAGTCAACTTTTTTGTGTTGGGACTTTTTTAACCTGATTTTTTTTAACCTCGTTTGGTTTGGATTTTTTGACCTTTTTTAACTATTATGAGAGAAAAAGTATAATAATTATGAGTGAGATATGATATTTTATCTTATTAACATATTTCATCTATTTTGTCATTTTCTACGTTTTTAACTCCAAAATGATAGCCAAACCAAGGCTAAAAAAAATTCAGTGTCCCCACGTATTTGCAATTTCTCCATAAAATTAATTTAAACACCACATAAATACTCTGGGATCATAATTAATTTAAACACCACATAAATACTGAGAGGGTAATTTATATTCATAAATTGGGCCGAGCTAGGTGTTGGGCCGATCTAGGTTCAAGATTGGGAGATACCCACTAAGAAAGGGGAAGTATGTGTAGTTCGGTCACCAAACGAGTACTTCGGTTTCGGTAAGTGTCGAGATAGTTCGGTTGAAGTTGGTAGACTGGTCGAAAAGTTATACCGGTTCTTATAAGTTAGGTCGGTTGCATGTTGACACCGGTTCGGACTCCTTAGTCCGGCTGGACTACGTATTAGTCCGGTTGAGCTCTCTTATGATTAGCTCGGTTGTGGAATGGGAAACCGAGGTAAGAGAAGTGAAGGTGAAGTCCGGACTATTGGTTACTTCGGTTGTAATGGAGTTCGGCCGTAGTAAAGCCATCTCACTTGGCTTATGCAAAGGAGGGGTGTTGGAAGATTCCGAAGGAGTAATCCTAGGAGGACTCTGCAAGGAGGAGTAATTCTAGAAGGACTCTACACATGGAGGAATAAGAGTCCTAGGAGGACTCTTCGCATGGAGGAGTTAGAGTCCTACCAAGGCGTGCCACGTGAAACCTATATAAGCTCACCAATATCACCTTTGGAGAGGTAACACAATTTTGCTTCTGAATACAGAGCTTTTGCCTTCTTGTCTTGCTTCTTGACTTAGGCATCGGAGAGGTTTCCAGACACCCCGCCGCCAGCTCACGTTTGTGCTTCGGTGGTGGAACGACGACATCGAGGAACGCAGACTTGATCAACAGGATTATACGAGAAGGTGTATTTCTTTCCGTACAATTGGCGCCGTCTGTGGGAAGAAATGACAAGAACAACCTCTTGATCAAGCTTTCTCTTAAACATCAATGGCGAACAATGAAGAACTACCTCGGTCCATTGTGGACCGACTCGAAAGGAGGTGCAAGGCGAAGGCCTTCCTTTGGTCCCTCCCATGGCGAGCCCGAACCACAAAGGCGTAATTCCGGAGGGATGCGAGGGGACGAAGGAGGAATAGCAGCCCTCATCCTTCTCGCTCGCAAAGCCCAGAAAGACAAAGGCGCAGAGTTGATCCTCAAATTCTGGAAGATCGCGTCAGAGAACAAGACGAACTGATCCGCAAGATGGCAGCGGACATGGAGTCTCTGAAGCGCCAGATGAAAGGAAAAGAAGTGGCGACAGGAGTGGGGCGCAACAACAAGACGCCCCCTCGCCACTCCGAGGGTCGTGGTAGGAATTCTACACCCTCTCAACCAGAGGACAGAAGCCTCAGGACAGGCGACACGCGATCCGTATCTTCCAGGACTCGTCACCAGTGTCCGAGAGGACGGCTTTGAAAGGTCATACACGGAGGGAAGTACTTATTGGCCCTCACATACGCATCATACGAGATCCAGACAGACGGAATTACCTAGGTCGTCCGACCTAAGGTCCATGTTGGAAGAAAAGGCGCGATGGAAGGAGGACGCCAGACGCGATCCCCACAGGGTTCCTGCCTTGCAGCGATTGGCTCCTCGGACGCATGGAAGAGTCGAGGTTGGAATGCCAAGGCCGCACTTGGCATCTGAACGGCGGATAAGGCATTGGCGAGGTCACAGACCTCACCATTCGTCCCGAGATTGAGAACGCGCCCTTCCGTCAAAGCTTCCTACAACCCAAATTCACGACGTATGAAGGAAAGACGGACCCTTACACCCACTTAAGCCACTTTCGCCAGGTTATGGCTGTATACCGACGGAATGAGGCGCTGATGTGCATCCTATTCCCTTCAAGCCTCGGCGACCTAGGCCTAACTTGGTTTGAGAAGCTTCCAGAGGGCAGCATAGCCTCCTGGGCGCAATTGGCAGAAGCGTTTGTAACACGGTTCAGAACAAACACAAAGACCCCGGTGGAGATCGATCAGTTACTCTCCATCGACATGGGTGAGAAGGAGACATTAAGGTCCTACAACAGCCGATATTGGGAGACCTTCAACCAGATTGGGGATTGCCCAACCAATCTGGCCATCGCGCAGTACAAAAGAGGCCTTCCAGTCGGGAATAGACTGAGGGACTCTATCACCATGACTCCACCACTTACCATGGAGGCCCTGATGGAGAGAGTGCATCAGCACATCAGGGTGGAAGAGGATGGCGCTCGTGCTAAGGCAAAGACTGGTGCGATCGCAACACCAGAGAAGAAGACCTCGGCAAAGGTCAATACGATGAATCGCCGAAACAAAAGCAGACGGGCAAAGTGCGAGACAATGGCGAAGACCGGGGAGAAGAGGTGGTTGAGAGTCCGCACCGCCATTACCACAGTGTTCAAAAACCAATCTCTAGTATACTTAGTGAGATTAGAGGCGAGCCATTACGGTGGCCGACCAAGTTGGGCGAAGCCCGAAGGACTATGATGACAGATCCGGATGCACCTACCACAAGGAAAAGGGCACCGATGAGAAGCTGCGCCATTGAGGCAACATCTGGAAGAGTTGGTGGCGGCGAGCCACCTAGATAAATACATAGAAGGAGGGCGCAAAGACCCCAGACCACAACCTCCCAATGGAATGCCAAGCGGCGCCCGCCGCAAGGCACCATCAACGTGATCCATGGAGTCTTTGAACCAGAGCGAGTATGCGAGCTCAGAGGTTCCATCAAAAAGGCAGAGCACTTGAAAGAGGTGCTAAGTGCCCAACCAGTCGTCAAAAAGGGGAGGACAGAACCTACAAATGTTATGTCCTTTTCGGACAAAGACTTGGACAGAATATATTGCCCACACAATGATGCCTTGGTCGTCACTCTCCGAGTCAAGGATTTTGACGTCAAGCGGATTCTGATCGACCAAGGTAGTTCGTGTGAAATTATGTATTATGAAACTTTCAAGCAACTCAAGCTGCAGGATAAAGACTTGGCCCCGCGATATCTCCCTCATTGGGTTCAACTCCATGCCGAGTGGCGGTCGGCAAAATCATCCTCCCAACAGAAAGCGGAGTGTAACAAAACAAGTGGAGTTCGGTCTTTGAAGGTCCCATCCACCTACAACATCATCTTAGGCGTAACATGGTCGCATGCCATGCGCCGTGGCATCCTCCTACCACCAAGTGATGAGGTTCCCCAACGACACCGGAGTAATAGAAGAAGTTTATGGGGACCAGATTATGTCCAAGCAGTGCTTCGTCGCAACGAATGGTAGCCGCGCTGCCAAAGGATATGTTCATTCGGTTGAAGAACCAGAGAGTAACGAACTATTCGCGGATGTTGGCAAAGCGGCTGATCAAAAAGCAGTGGAGGACTTGGTAGAAGTCAAAATAGATGAGAGGAACCCGGAAAAGTTCTTCCTACTTGGATCGTCGTTGTCCAGCACTGAGAGATTGGAAGTCTTGGAATTTCTGACCTCCAACATCGAAGTGTTCGCCTGGACCCCATACGACATGCCAGGCATTGATCCCAACTTTATTTGCCATCAACTCAATGTCCACCCATCTGCCAGGCCAGTCATTCAACGCACGCGCAGATCGGCACTTCACCACGCTGAGATAGTGGCAGAAGAGGTGGGAAACTTGTTAGAAGCAGGAGCAATCAGAGAGGTGCACTACCCCAGGTGGATTTCCAACACGGTTGTGGTGCCGAAAAAGAATGGGAAGTGGCGCGTCTGCGTCGACTATAAAACTGTCAACAAAGCATGCCCCAAGGATAGCTTCCCCTTGCCAGGATAGATCAATTGGTCGACCTAATTTGGTCACAATGAGTTAAGCTTCTCGGCGATCTGAGGCTACCACCAGATCGCAATGCATGAGCCAGACCAGGAGGTCACATCCTTCACCACTCCAAGAGGACTATACTGTTATAAGGTCATGCCCTTTGGCACGAAGAACGCAGGGCGACATTCCGAGAATGGTCACCAAGATGTTTGAACCATTGTTAGGCAAAACAATGGAGGCTTACATCGATGATATGGTGGTCAAGAGCAAGAGTGAGAGTGACCATCTCAAGGACCTAAGTGAGATGTTCGAGATCCCGAAAAGCATAAGTTACGCCAACGCGTCGAAGTGTGCTTTCGAGTAGGATCGAGCAAATTCTTAGGCTTCTTGGTGACCAACCGCGGTATAGAAGCGGATCCTTCTCAAATCAAAGCAATTCAGAGTTAGAGTGGCCTAACTTCGATGAAAGAAGTCGCGACTCACCGGCATGGCGGCAAAGACTCAACCGATTCATCACCGGTCTTCGACAGATTAAGGTCCTTCTTTCAGTCATTAAAAGCTAAGTTTGAGTGGGACGAAGAATGCGACCAAGCTTTGGCAAGTCTGAAGGAGTACATGTCTTCTCCACCATTACTCGTTACCCCCATACCTGGAGAAGAACTCTTCCTCTATTTGGCAGTCTCTCAGCACGCAGTAAGTGCAGTGTTGGTTCGAGCAGAAGGAATCCAACACTTACCTATCTTCTATGTCAGCAAGACATTGCTAGGAGCCGAAACAAGGTACTTGCCTCTAGAGAAGCTAGCATTGGCCTTAATGATGGCATCCAGGAAATTGGCGCACTACTTTCACGCCCACACAATTGTCGCCTCACTTTTTCCACTAAAAGCTCATTTGAGAGGGCCAACTTTTCTCGGGCGAATTTTGAAGTGGGCCGTAGAGTTGGGACAATATGATGTGAAGTTCCAACCCGTAACCGCAAAGAAAGGCCCAATCATGGCAGACTTCGCATGAGTACACTCTGGAAGCCACCAAGTCTGTCCGTCGACCTAACCGACACAACCAAACTAGGGATGGAGTTTGGCCGAATAGCGCAACCCCTAATCTTGGCTACTCGGTCAGGCCCAAAGCAAACCGGAGTAAGGAAGGCGAGGAGGAAGCCGACCTACTACACCAAGTCAAAACTCACCAAAGAATCGGGGACTTGAGCCCATCGAAGACAAGGGCAAAGCGCAACTATGGACTCGAAGAAGACATTAGTGACTTGAAGACCCCAAGGCATCGTCCGATCCCTCCACTGTTGGAAGTTGTTCGTTGGGGAGATGTGGAAGCTCTTTGTTGATGGCGCATCCAATCGACATGGAGCGAGACTTGGCATAGTCCTCATCTCCGACGGCCTAATAGTGGAGCAAGCGATCAACCTCGGCTTCCCAAAGATCGAACAATGAAGCGGAGTATGAAGCGCCTTGCGAGACTCAAGTCGGAAAGATACATGAAGGCCATGAACTAATGGTTTCTGACGACTCACAATTGGTGGTGAATCAAATTTCTGGCGATTATGAAGCAAAGGATGATAGAATGGCTAAGTACCAAGACTTAGTCAGGACAGAGATCAAGAAGTTTGAAGTCGTCAGAATTGAACAGATTGGCAGGGAGGAGAACAAAGCGAGCAGAACTTGCGAGCCGCCTCAATGGCGATACCTCCATCCCTCATCCACTATTGATCGACTATCCGCCTGCACCAAGTATTGAAGACCCGGTCAAGAGGTATGTTGTGCGGAGTTAGGTCCTTCTTGGATGGATCCCATCATCTTGTTCTGAAAAGACGGCACTCTACCGGAAGATAAGAAAGAAGCCAATGTAATCAGAGCCAAGTCGCAACGATTTTGGCTCTCTCCATCCTTGGCATTATACAAGAAGTCGTTCTCAGGACCTTATTTAAAATGTGTCCACCCCAGCAAGGTAGAAGCATTCTTGTTTGAAATACACGAAGGGGTTTGTGGCAGCCATCAAGGAGGAAGGTCATTGGCATACCGAGCTATTTCACAAGGATATTGGTGGCCCTACATGCAAGCGGATTCAGAGAAGTATGTCAAAAAGTGCGAAAAGTGTCAGAAGTTTGCGCATCAAATTCACCAACCCGCAAGAGAACTCCTACCTCTCACTAGTCCATGGCCTTTCGCAATGTGGGGCTTGGACATAGTAGGACCGCTCCCAACAGCGCCAGGCAACAGGAAGTTCTTTCTTGCGGCAACAGACTACTTCACAAAGTGGGTGGAAGCAGAAGCCTTAGCATCAATCAAGGAAAAAGATGTGAAGAAGTTTGTTTGGCAGAACATCATTACTCGCTTTGGCATACCAAAAGCACTGATTTCAGACAACGGCACCCAGTTTGATGGCAGAATTTTCAGAAGCTTTTGTGAAGAATATAAGATAGAGTTCTACAACTCCACACCGGCATATCCCCAAGCAAATGGACAAGCAGAAGCTTCGAACAAGGTAGTCTTGGATGGACTGAAGAAAAGGTTGGAGAAAGCCAAAGGCAAGTGGGCCGAAGAGCTCCCACATGTTTTATGGGCTTACCGCACCACACCTCGACGATCAACAGGAGAAACACCATTCTCCTTAGCATATGGCATGGAAGCAGTCATCCCCTTAGAAGTCGGTCTTCCTACAATTCGGAGCGAAAACTTTGATCCAGACCTAAATGGGGAAGCAATTGCTTTGGAACTCGACTTGGCAGAAGAAAGAAGAGAAAAGGCGCTAGTACACATCGCCTCCTATCAGCAAGAGTTGTCAAGAAAATACAACAAAACAGTACACCCAAGACAGTTCAAACTCGGCGATTGGGTACTTCGCAAAGTGATGGGAAACACATTGGTCCCAGGAGATGGCAAGTTAGGGCCAAAGCGGGAAGGTCCTTACAAAGTGGTCTGATTAGCGAGCAAAGGGCATACCACTTGGAAGATGGGGACGGCAAAGCAATTCCTAGGCCATGGAACACCGCCAATCTCAAGTTATTTTATTTTTAGCTTTTTCTTTTCAAGTATGTGTAATTTTTACCTTCTCAATAAAAACAAGTCGCTTCTTTCAAGATATTTGTTTTTTCGTGAAAGTAGCCTTAGTAAGTTAATAGCATTGTAAACATAGTTGGTAACACCCAACTATCAACCTTTCCTAAGCCCGGGATAAAGGATCCAGTTGCAGTCGTTCGTCGGAATAACCAGAACTTTTATTCTAAGTTGGCCGGAAAAACCAACTTAGAGGTTGGCTGGATTAAACCAACACTTAGCCAAAGTATGGGAATGGCTAAATCAATACTTAGCCAAAGTATGGGAATGGCTAAATCAACACTTAGCCAAAGCATGGGAATGGCTACATAGAGGTTGGCCGGATTAAACCAACACTCTGTACTCTTCAAGCCAAAGTATGGGCATGGCTGAAGAATAGTTGGCTGGATTAAACCAACTCTTTGTACTCTTCAGCCGAAGTAAGTTATATCGGCTGAAGAGTGGTTGGCTGGATTAAACCAACTCTTTGTACCCTTCAGCCGAAGTAAGTTATATCGGCTGAAGAGTGGTTGGCTGGATTAAACCAACACTTTGTACTCTTCAGAAGTAAGTTATATCGGTGAAGAGTGGTTGGTCGATTAAACCAACTCTTTGTACCCTTCACCAAGTAAGTTATATCGGTGAAGAGTGGTTAGTGGATTAAACCAACACTTTGTACTCTTCAAATTAAGTAAGTTATATCGGTGAAGAGTGGTTATCGGATTAAACCAACTTTGTACCCTTCAAACCAAGTAAGTTATATCGGTGAAGAGTGGTTCGATTACACCAACACTTTGTACTCTTCACCAAGTAAGTTATATCGGTGAAGAGTGGTTGGTCGATTAAACCAACACTTTGTACTCTTCACCAAGTAAGTTACCTTTGAAAGAGTGGTTATTGGATTAAACCAACTCTTTGTACTCTTCAGCCGAAGTAAGTTACACCGGCTGAAGAGTGGTTGGCTAGTAAGTTATGTAGTTAACCGAGATCACAGTTGTGTAATCGAGTTTATGGAAAAGTAAACATACAAGCAGGCAAGTACACAACCGGAGTGAAAGTTCAAAAATTTTCATTGAAGACAAAAGGAAGTACAAGTGGGGGGCCATAGCCCGGTTACAGGCATCCAGAACCGAAATACAAGAAAGAAGGAAAAAATACAAGAAACAGTCATCCTAGGAGTGCATCTAGTTCGGCGTCAAGCTCCGCTTCAGCAGCTGCCTGGAGACCGGTTTGAGGAGGGAGCCCGGTTTGGACCGTGGTGTCAGCTGGTATCTCGTCAGATAAATCCACTGTTGGCTCCAACCGAGCTTCTTCATTGCTTTGAGCAGTGTTGACCGGAGTCAGAGATGGCTCCCCCTCATCATCTTCATCATCTTCATCCTCTTCTTCATCACCAGACCCTTCTAGGAAGGTTTTTTGAAGATCGTCTGCATATTGTTTAAGCGAGGTCGGAATAGAGTACGGTGGAGCGTTAGCGTCGTGTCGAGTACAACCGAAGCTTCCACCGCACCGCCAACCACACTTGAAGAAAAGGTCCTTGTCGCGCCGCATTGAAGATCAGATGCGTCTTGACTTCCTTGAAGCCTTGCTTTTGCCTTTTACTTGACCTTGACTTGCTTACTTGACATCTTTTTTGGTCCGAGTCGGGCCATCTCCCATAGGTAGTAATCCTTCACCTCGGTTACAGCCTTTTGTTTATCACTTTCAGCCGAGGTAACCAGTCCGGTGAGACGTGATACCTCGGCCTCCAGTTCGGCCGCCTTGTTCTGGGCCTGTGTTAGTTCGGTTGCCCTGGCCACGGCGTCTTTCATGGCCTGCCTGGCGGTCTTACGAAGTTCCATCACTTGCCGGTGTGCAAGCGTGGTTTCAAGAGCTGCCTGAGTATGGAAAGTTTTTTAGTTGATTGACCGAACTGAAAGTTGGACAAATTTTAGAGACAGAAAGGACAGTATTGCTTACCACGATCATGGACTTCGAAGCAGACCGGAGTGACTTTACCTCGGTGTTGAGCTTCTTGGCATGGTGCTCCATGTCTTTTGGAAGGCACACACCTCTGGCCAAATTGAAGGCCAGAAGGTGATCCTTGTCCGAGACAACGGAGTCATCCTCATTGATAGCCCGGTTGTTGAAGACTAGGGGTGGAGTCCACTGAGGGGTTTCAGACCGGTGTGATGACTCAGCCTGGGGGTTCGGTTGCATGATTGCTGGTGGGTTTGGTGGCGGAGCATTCTCATCTTCGTCAACAAGTTGTGGCCCGGTTTGGATAGTCCGGGCACGCTTGTTTCGGCGAGAAGCAGAAGGTTGCTGGGATGGAAGAGCCACTACGGCTTCGGTTGATTGGCCGGTCTGTGGTACCTCGGCTGGGGTTGTTTCGGTGAGCATAGCCCGCAGTCTGCTTCTCTTGGCCATCTCTTGTTCGGCTGTTAAGGGCACTAGCACGATTTCTGGCAAGGTTGGGTCCGGTTCAGGTTGGTCCTCGAGGAGGAAGTCGGTCACCCTCGCTTTTCGGTGACCGGAGTAGCGGTAGGTCGGTTCAAAGTCGAGGAGTTTACCCCAACTCCTTTCTTGAACACGCAGTGCGGCGCGGAGAACGCCTAGATTGGGGTGGCCGTACTGGGAGTGAAGGAAAGCTAAATCTGCAAAAAAGAGAACAAGTGTTAGTCCGGTTCAGTATGAGATTCATTTCAAAAGGAAAGGAGGAATGGAAACCGAAGTCTTTGTACCGGGCTGCCCTTGTTTCCAATTTATTCTTCGGCCTGGGATTCGGGCTTGGAAGTCTTCAAAATTTCCAGAAACCCAAAAGAAATCGTCGTCGTTCAAGTCTTTATCCGGTGTATGTTTGATTATTTTTTCTCGGCCTCGGCGTATTCTAAGGTAATAACACCAGCCTTCGTTTTTGGAACCAATTGAGTACTGGTGTAGTATTTCGGCCATGCCAAGGTTTAGACCGGTTTGTTGGTTTAGGGCAGCTATGCCCATGATTATTCGGTACGTATTGGTGGACAGCTGGGTGGGGCATAGTCTGGTTTGTCTCAAGAATTCACATATAAGGGGCTGGACTGGGAATCTTAGTCCGGTTTCTATGATTGATTGGAGGGTGAAAGGGACAAAACCTTCTTTTCCCCAAGGGTCTATATCCTTTTCGGCCAAAACGATATTTACATCGGCTGGGATTTGGTGGTCCCTCCTAAAGTCATGAAGGCCTCGGGGTTTCTACAAGGACTCTATATTTCCCATTTATTTTATAAAGTTATGAAATAATTTATCTCGGTTGAAGGAGCGTGCTCGTGAGTCCTGTTGGACGCCTGAGAGGAGTGCCTGGACTGCCTAAGTCTGCAAAGTGGAAAAAGCAAGTGTCAAGCACAGATCAAAGACCGTGCTACAAAAATAAAGCAAGAAAAGGTTGGTTTTACTTCGGCTCTACAGGGTGCTAAGCTATCTACATCGGCTTGTGAGAGGTTTGTGGTTATCTCGGTTGCACCTATGGTTTTCTTACCACGGTTAGACCTCGAGGGCCATCTTTCTGAGTTCGGTTTAGAAACTCAAAAGGATGGCTTAGCCCCAGGACTTAGCTCGGTCAGAGGCCTAGTTGATGCAGGCAAATACCTATCTCAAGTCGGGCTTTTATTTCGCTAAGGTGAATCAAGTGGCAACTTATTGAAACTACTATTGTGGGTTGCAAGTGCTAGTTCGGTTTCAGCTGCACAAATGTAACGAGATTCTAGTTCGGTTGTAGTGTGTGAAGAGATCGGAAAGGTGTCCTACAAGGTGAATTCGTGTGTTCAGAGTGTTCTTATGGAGTTCTTTAGGAAATGCATGTGCAGTTGAAGAAAAACAAAATGTTTTGTAAAAGCACACAACGTAAACAGCTATGAACTTACATGAAAGTAAGAAACAGACAAATGAAAGCAGATTCATGAACTTACCAAGAGGAAGAGGAGACGAGCTGAAGGAGTGATGCAGATAGCAAACAAGGACACGAGCTCAGGGAGAGAGAAGATGAACAGAGTGAGGTGATTCTGAAATGAAGGGTTCGTTTTGTGTCAAGTTGTTTTTGGAGGGAACTATTCAAACATTACGAGACACGAGGACGGCGCGACAGCTGAAGAAGGCCATTCAGGGTGTGCCACGTGTCTGGGAAGGACAATCGATTCAGTTTCTGAAGAGTGAAGAGACGTATTGACCGGACGTCTTGAAGACGGCCCCAAATTTTAGCTCTACCGGATAAGCTAAAGGTGTTTTACCTCGGCTGGATAGGCTAAGTATGTCTTAGCTCGGCTGGAAAGGCTTGGGGGTTTTTTAGCTCGGCTGGAGAGGCTAAGCAGTTGTTAGCTCGGTTGGGAAAGCTAAAAGGCTTTAGCTCGGTTGGAGATGTTAGAACTCTATCTCGGTTGTTACATGAGTAATCCCTATCATGCTTCGCAGATGGAATTAAGGGGCAATTGAGAGGGTAATTTATATTCATAAATTGGGCCGAGCTAGGTGTTGGGCCGATCTAGGTTCAAGATTGGGAGATACCCACTAAGAAAGGGGAAGTATGTGTAGTTCGGTCACCAAACGAGTACTTCGGTTTCGGTAAGTGTCGAGATAGTTCGGTTGAAGTTGGTAGACTGGTCGTAAAGTTATACCGGTTCTTATAAGTTAGGTCGGTTGCATGTTGACACCGGTTCGGACTCCTTAGTCCATTTGGACTACGATTAGTCGGGTTGAGCTCTCTTATGATTAGCTCGGTTGTGGAATGGGAAACCGAGGTAAGAGAAGTGAAGGTGAAGTCCGGACTATTGGTTACTTCGGTTGTAATGGAGTTCGGCCGTAGTAAAGCCATCTCACTTGGCTTATGCAGTGAGGGGGGTGTTGGAAGATTCCAGAAGGAGTAATCCTAGGAGGACTCTGCGCAAGGAGGAGTAATTCTAGAAGGACTCTACACATGGAGGAATAAGAGTCCTAGGAGGACTCTTCGCATGGAGGAGTTAGAGTCCTACCAAGGCGTGCCTTGAAACCTATATAAGCTCACCAATATCACCTTTGGAGAGGTAACACAATTTTGCTTCCTGAATACACAGAGCTTTTGCCTTCTTGTCTTGCTTACTGACTTAGGCATCGGAGAGGTTTCCGGCACCCCCCCGCCGGCCAGCTCACGTTTGTGCTTTCAGGTGGTGGAACGACGACGTACTGAGGAACGCAGACTTGATCAACAGGATTATACGAGAAGGTGTATTTCTTTCCCGTACAAATACTCTAGCATCATAATACAATTTCCCAACCACATTTATCTCCTCAATGAATATACACACAGCACCTTTTTGTTAGGCTCTCAAGTTGCTTATGTCCTAAGAAAAGGACCAGAATTATTTATATATATGTATCGTTTGATTGGGATGGGAATTGGTTTTTTAATTTTTTTGTTATTTTAGTTTGGGGTTAAAAAACTCATTTGGGATAGATTTTTTGATTTTTGTGAGCGAAAAAATAAAATTATTATGGTTTGAATATGACATTTTATCTTATTGAACAAAAATACCTATTTTATCTTTTTGTGATTATTTTAACCAAAATATCTCATATTAACATATACCAAACGAAGGCCATATATGTTGTGTGAGTTGTCCATTTTATTACTACAAAAATCTTGGGGGATTGACTTCTAGTAAATTTGGAAAGGTTTAACTTTTAAATTTTTTTCATTAAAATATGCGGTGAAAAAAAAAATATTTTTGGAATAATTATTTGATTTTTTATATAAAAAAATGTACAAAAAATAAAAGAGAAAAAGAATCGTCAATTTTTTATATATAATTTTTTAACTTCTTAAATTTTTAATTACCTTTTAACTATTTTATTAACTTCCCAAACTTGGTTGTCTTTAGTTGGCAACACATATGACACCTAATTTGGTAATATTTGTTTTGGAAAGTTGGTTGAAAGTTAATTTTTTGACTTTTTTTTAGAAACATGTAAAAAAATAAAAAGGTGATGTGACTCAAAATAGGTTAAAAATCAAAATTTGGCTTTTAACCAAATTCTCAAATTAAAAGCAACCTTTTAGGCCTATTTTAAGAAGTAGGTTTGAAACAATTTTTTTGGCTTTTTTGCTTTTTTTTTTTTTTTATAAAAAAAAACGTATAAAAAAATATAAAAATGATGTGATCCAAAAAAAGTCAATAAATCGTCTTTTAACCTAATTGCTAAAAGATGCTTAAGTCTCTTTTGGCAAAGAGAAGGGTGGTTTGGTATGATCTAAATAAGTGTACTTTTTAACTTTTTATGAAATATAGGTTGAGTTTTAAGTGATGTGTTACAGAGGTGATATGACTTAAGTAAGATGGTGTGACTTAAATAGGATAGTGACTTTTTGACTTTTTAGCTTTTTTAGATCATGCCAAACAAGGCCTCAGAGTGGCTTCTCCTTCTGCCACGTGGCAAATTTTTTCTATCCTGAAATTAAAAATATATATTATTTAAATGCGTGAGTAAGATTTGAACCCAAGACCTTGGATTTTATTTTATTAAAAATGAACACTCTTATCATTTAGACAACATACATATTATATTATTAATTTCTTTATTATTTATTTTTATGCTTACTTATCTAAATTACACACACATTACTTGTGCCACCCATTTACTTTCTAAAAGCTAACAAAAAAGTTACGGGTGGTATTATTTCAATCAACCAAAATTTGAAGTGATGCTCCACATTAGGGGTGAAAAAAAAAATCGTAAAACCGTTTGCACCGACCAAACCAGACTGAGTCGGCGGTTTTTGGTCGGTTTTATTCATTGTCCCGGTCTGATCGGTTCTGTTAAGAATAAAAAACCGAAGTTCGGTTCGGTTTTCGGTCATTAAGATTTAGAAACCGCGTGCACCGAACTGCACCAAATTAAAAGATAGTATGTATTTGATCTCAGCCATCCATTGAAATACCTAGAGCTAATCTAAGCCATTCATGCACATGTATATATATTCTTTTTTCATAAGTGCCTCTTCTATACTAGCAAAGAGTTATGTTCTCTCTCTCTTCTTTCTTATCCTCCTTTGCTTACGTTCTCTCTCTTCCTCCTTCACTGGAAGCAGTCTACTCTCACACTTCTACAATGCTATTAGCCCACTCTCTCACCACTTTGTGATTAACACAACAATCTCCATGGTTGATGACCATTGTTTGCTTCTCCATGGTTGATATCTTCCTCAAACCCTCTTTGTCTACATCAGTGCTTCTTTGTTATAGATCTGTGATAAAAAAAAAAAAAAAAATGACAAATTGAAGGTATGTTTTTATAATTTTTAGGGTTTAATTTGTTTTTGTTTTTGTTTTTGTTTTTTTGTTTTTGTAAACTTGGGTTTAATTGATGTTGAAATTGGGAATTTGTTGTTGCTTACTTAGGATCTCTGAAAACCTAATGATTCGTATATTTCTTTCTTCGGTGATGGTATATTTCTTTTTAAATGGCAGTCTTGTTTTTTCTGACTTTGTAGGCAAAACTAAGCCTAAGACAAACTAAGGTCAAGGACTGTCACCATGATCCTAAAAAATATAGCATAAACCGATGCCACCGAACCGTACCGAACTGGCAAAGTGCATAATGGTTTGGTTCGGTATATATTAATGGTCGGTCTGTTTCGGTTTGTTGGATTAGAAAACCGATATCATCGGTTCGGTGGAAAAATCACTAAAAAACCGACCGAACCGAACCGTTTTCACCCTTACTCCACATCATTCACCATGTAAGGTTTGGTTTTAGAAAACTGAGTTCACGTTTTTGGAAATTGAATTTTTTATTTTTCGTATTTTTTTAATGAATTTTTGTTTAATATTTTACACAAATTTTTTTTTATTTTTTAGATATACTTAATCTAAATGCGCTTAACAAGTATAATATTTGTATAAAAAAATTAAAAAAATTCACCAAATGCAAAAAAATAAAAAATGAAAAATAAAAAAATATGAAAATTAAATACATTTTCATATTTTATTGTATTCAATCAATTTTTTAAAGAATTTTGTACTAATTTTTTACTTTTGAAGTATATTAGGATTGAGTGGATCTAAAAATTTAAAAAAAAAAATTGATTAAAACATTTAAAAAAATCATTCAAAATACAAAAATACAAATTGAAAACTCAGAAAACTGACAACCAAACAGGGTTACATTTTGGGGTGGTGTTTATGTGTGCAACACTTAAGGGTTTGCACACCATATGTAGCCTTATTTATAGCAATTAGATTAAAATAAATTGATCATGACTATTGAATTTTTAATGTTAAAATAAGGCTTCCCATTCAACCAGTTACTCGTACATTTTTGTGTTGTTAAATATTTTTACAAACAAACTTTTGCGAATTTTGTGTTAACTTACACATTTATGTAACATAACTTACGTGAATTTGTGAAAATTTATGCATTTTTATGAAATCAAAATTTTCTTCGAGGACTTACTCGTATTTGTGTTCACTTACGCATTTTTGTGAAATCACTTACATGAGTTATGAAAACTTACGCATTTTTGTGTTGTTCTAAACTTTTGAGAATAAATTTATGTAATGCCTTAAAATAATTACAATAATCCATCCACAATATCAATAAACGACAACAATGATAAAGTAATTATCTTCAATTAAATCCAATTATTGAGTTACAAAAGAGAAACATATGCGGTATACATTCATATGCCAGGCCTTGAATCTATAGCATATGTTGCGAACAAAAGAAAAAGAATGGAAGTTACACAAATAAGAAATGCCCTAAGGGCTTACAACTTTCCAGGACGACACTTGGTTATAACAAAAGTGGACTTGAGTCTAATACAGTTTAAACCATTGGCTTGTACAAAAATAAATACAATAGACAAAAGAAGCTCTCGCTTCAAGTCCTCCCATGCTATTGCCTTAGTAGATGCATATCATCAGCACTTGAAATGTTTTTCCCATATAGGGTGAGCCAAAGCCTAGTAAAAATAATGCAGCATAGTATATGAATTTTAACAAAGCTATAAGGTAAATGCATAGGCAATGCTTGTGCCAAAACATTTTACGTCTCTTTCCAAAACCATATAATGCCAAATTAATATCATGGTTCATAAATTATTTTCTTTACAATAAAAAATAGGACAGTGAATCACACTCTTGGAATTTCAAAACAATACAACTTTTTTCGAAAATTTCGTCCGAAGAAAACTGTAAATCGGGACTCATGTAAACGTAGGCTATACAAGCACTACTATTACCATTTCACGGAAAATTCGTTCACAGGATCGGCACCCATGTATACGTGCGATTTTTGGGTCTTTCATCTTGGATACACAGGCCAACTTATTTGATGTAACAACAATTGCTTCCCAGATTCACTCATATTCTCAAAATAGTAACATTTCCAATGTATAAGTGTGAGATAATGCTCAATGCAAATGAATAAGAAAATAGTTTCAATTCTTCTAATTCACAAGCAATTTCTACAACAGTCATATATATTTTCCACCGATAGCCCAAAATAGATATTTCTAAATAGATAATTTATATTCCATAAAGATAAACTTTCCAAATTTCAAGAGGTAAGTGATAATACATATTCAACTCTACCATCCTCATCAATATCAATCCAATTTCATAATTTTAACATCAATTTCATAATTTATACGAAATCAATATTTGAGGCATTTAGGGTGAAATTCTTATTCTTTTCAAAATCAACCCTAAGTATCAAAAATCAACCATTTTTACCCAACTCAACATTATTTCCAACATCAAAATCATTTCCAATAATCTATTTGAAAAACTCCTATTTTGATTTTCAACCAAAACCCTAGATTTGTTTAAAAAATTCTCAAAATCACAATATTGTTTAGAAATCACAAATAACTAAGTTAAAACTTATAAAAAGTGTGAAGCCCAAAGACACCGAAAATCACCTTTGCGTTGGTAAGAACGAAGCTCTCGTTGAGCTTTATCTTTTTAACAAAGGCACACGGGTGAAAAGATCAACAGATCTATGTATATTCAAGGGAAATAGATGAGTTTTAGAGAGAGAGGGAAAGCTATTAGGGTTTTAAAATGTTTAGAGTGAGAGAGGTGAAAAGTGACTCAAAATGGGCTGTTTACGAACTGATATACACATAATTCGCTCGAGCGCAAGATGTGTCGCTCAAGCGACCAGACACAATAAGTTTTACTGCTCGAGCTCTGAATACAAACTCCCAGTGCTTTTACAGACAGAGGTCATTGTTCGAGCGCAAGAAACTTCGCTTGAGCAAATAATACAAACTTCCAATATTTTTGTAGACTTGTAAAAGTATTGGAGGTTCACAAAGACTGTTTGAGTGCAAGAAGTAGCGCTCGAGCAAAGAAACAAAATATGGGCAACAAAAGTTTGAAAAACAAGCTATTAACCTATTCCAAACGCAATCAATACATCCTAAAAGCCAAACTCAAAGAGATATAAGGGTAAACAAGACATAGATAACTATATAAGACAATGAAATCTAGATCCAAAACAACAAATGGGTCAGGTTTAAACTAGAATCGCTATAATTTACGTGAATTTTGTGTTAGCTTACGTCTTTTTGTGAAATAGCTTACGTAAGTTGTGAAAACTTACACATTTTTGTAAAATCAAAGTTTTCTCCAATGATTTACTCGTATTTGTGTTCACTTATCCATTTTTGTATAATCATTTATGTGAGTTATGAAAACTTATGCATTTTTGTGAAATCAAAGTTTTCTTCAATGACTTACCCATATTTATGTTCACTTATGCATTTTTATAAAATCACTTACATGATTTATGAAAACTTAGGCATTTTTGTATTGTTATAAATTTTTAGGAACAAACTTACATGAATTTTGTGTTAATTTACATACTTTTATGAAATCACTTAGGTGAATTGTGAAAACTTGCGCATTTTTATGAAATTGAAGTTTTCTCCAATGATTTACTTGTATTTGTTTTCACTTATACATTTTTGTAAAATCACTGACGTAAGTTGTGAAAAATTACGCATTTTTTTTATTATTCTAAATTTTTTGGAACAAACTTACAAGAATTTTGTGTTAATTTATGCATTTTTGTGAAATCACTTGCATGAATAGTAAAAAGTATGCATTTTTGTAAAATCAAAATTTTCTCTAATGACTTATTCGTATTTATGTTTACTAATGTATTTTTGTAAAATCACTTACGTGAGTTGTAAAAATTTATGCATTTTTGTGAAATTAAGGTTTTCTCCAATGACTTACTCGTATTTGTGTTCACTTACGCATTTTTATCAAATCACTTACATGATTTGTAAAAACTTATGTATTTTTGTGTTGTTCCAAATTTTTGAGAATAAACTTAAACGAATTTTGTGTCAACTTATATATTTTTGTGAAATCACTTACGTGAGTTGTAAAAACTAACGCATTTTTATGAAATCAAAATTTTCTCCAATGACTTATTCGTATTTTTATTCACTTATGCAATTTTGTTAAATCATTTATAAGAGTTGTGAAAAGTTACGCATTTTTGTATTGTTCTAAATTTTTGGAAACAAACTTATGTGAATTTTGTGTTAACTTACGTATTTTTGTGAAATTACTTATGTAAATTGTGAAAATTTACGCATTTTTGTGAAATCAAAGTTTTCTCTAACGACTTATTTGTATTTGTATTCACTTACGCATTATTGTGAAATCACTTATGTGAGTTGTGAAACCTTATACATTTATGTAAAATCAAACTTTTCTTCAATGATTTCTTCGTATTTGTATTCACTTACACATTTTTGTGAAATGACTTATGTGATTTGTGAAAATTTATGCATTTTTGTGTTGTCCTAAATTTTTGAGAACAAACTTATGCAAATTTTATGTTAACTTATGCATTTTTGTGAAATCAATATTTCTTTTCCAATAACTTACTTGTATTTGTGTTCACTTACATATTTTTGTAAAATTACTTAAGTGATTTGTGAAAACTTACTTATTTTTGTGTTGTTCTAAATTTTTATAAACAAAGCGTGCACAATTTTGTGTCAACTTATGCATTTTTGTGAAATTAGTTACACAAGTTGTGAAAACTTATGTATTTTTGTGAAATCAAAATTTTCTCCAACGACTTAATCGTATTTGTGTTTACTTACTCATTTTTGTGAAATCACGAACGTGATTTGTGAAAATTTATGCACTTTTGTGTTATTCTAAATTTTTATAAACAAACTTATGCAAATTTGTGTTAACTTACGCAATTTTGTAAAAATACTTACGTGTATATAATATAGTCTATTATTTTAATAGTGTTTACCTGTAAGTTGACCTACTTAGCAGGTCAACAATGTATAACTTTTAACACAAATTTGTATAACTATTAACACAAACTTATATAACCTAAAAAAAAAAAAAATGTATAAGAAAATATGTATTATGCAAGGCATACCTAAGAATCCTCCACATGTTTGACACTTGTTCACTTCTCTCTTAAAGACAACACAAAAATAGTGAGTCTTAAGAGTATTTTAACCAATATAAAATGGGGAAATTATAATTTAGTAGAGCAGTAAAAAAACAATTACACTACAGATAAAATCTTTTTTTGTGCAACTCTTAACATATAATAAAGACTTGCACTATGCACACAGGAAATTTGCACCCCATGAAAATACCCACACAAAAAAAATAAAAATAAATAAATAAATAAAATAAAATAAAATATTACTATCACACTTATTTGTAATTTCTCTATAAAAAATTAATTTGAACACCACATAAATTTACTCTACAATCATAAACGATTTCCCAACCGCATATATCTCCTCAACGAATAATATTATACAAACATAATATTTATAATAAATTTCATATAGAATAACACGAGCTTTTATGATTATTTTATTTTAAATCATAATATTTATTATAATTTATAATTATAATATTATCATTATCAAATTATTTTGGATATGTTTTAAATATAATTTTTATTTATTTATTATAATCATTTATAGTCCTCAATTTGACCCGATCCCACACGCTTTGAACATTCATTAGAACAAGAATTACTGATTCTCCTACATTTGTCATTGCATTCATATTGATTTCGTGGAAGATCTCTATGCTACAGTTGGACCAAGACAGGTATTTCCTCAGGTTATAGGTTATGTGTAGTTGGAGAATTTAATGATTGAAATAGAAAGAGAAAAAGAAATACAAATTCACTTTTTGTTTGATTGCAATGGAAAATACAGAGAAAGAAAATAAAAGAAAAATGCAATATCATTTTTTGTTTTTTGAGTTCAGGTTCTTTTCTTTATTCATTTCCTAACTCAATTAAACATAGTTTGAAATTTGAATCTTATCAATTCTTTCTCATTTTCTTTCTACTTCACTTTTTCTTTCATTTCCTCAATCAAATTCTTCAACCAAATACACCCATATTGTTCTCGTAACTTGATCTTCAATGATTCACCACTATGAAAATAACAATTAGAAGTAATTTCATAAGGAATACATATCATATAATTTACTAAGTACATGAATGATAATAGGATAAATTACAATAAATCTTATTAAAACTCATTTGCACTTTATTCTCTTGAACTTCAAAACGCAAAACTTTACCTCAGGTCAAACTATTATCTTGTTACTCTTAAAACTTTCTTAAGGTTCTATTAAAGATTTAAATAGAATCAAATAGAATCATGCCAGGTGTAAAGCGTATAGCACTAATTGATTTCTTAGGATAATAATGCTCTTATCTAATAATCTCATTTGCACTTTGTCTTTTTTATTGTAGTGACAAAATGTAAACAAAATCACCAGATAAGAGTATTATTATCTTAAAATTTTAAAAAATGTGTCATGTACTTCTTTATATATAATTTAATTTATGTACATCCTTAATAAAATTATAACAAAAAAGAATTAACTGTAATAAGATAATACTATGAAGTGATTAACTATTGAGTTTTAAAGTTCAAGCAGACAAAATGCAAAAAGAATCATAGTTCAAAGAAATTCATTATAATTTATCCATGATAATAAATTGCAAATTGCGCTATGCACATGAATGGTAATAAAATACAAATTACAAATGGCAGTCAATTTTAATAATTTTATTTTGGAGTAAAATTGTAATAAAATCTTTTAAAATATGGGGTGCCCAACCAAATAATTAGATTGCATTTAGAAGTCAAGGAGACTTAAATGCTATGTAGCATTAACACTTCTATAAAAGAGATGTGTCGTATTGGACACTCCTATTGAATGACGATAGCTGCTTAGAAATATGTCTGACACTCCTTTAATATATGTTAATTTAAAATTTTAAATCCGTAATATCAGACATTTTATTGATACTTCATGGACACTTTTTAAATTCTCCTAACACAACTTATGTCATAAATCTCTTTTTCATAACAATGTCATACATTATTTGAATTGCAACTTGTGTACTAATATGTTTTAAAGCATTACAAGATGAATATGTGATATGTATTTCATTTTTTAAAATACAATTCTACATAAATGATATATTGATGTTTAAGTTATGTAATATGACTATATAATTTTAAATTAGTGTTATGTTACTCTCTTCTTTTTTTTTTTCTCTCTCTCTCTCTCTCTCTTTTTTCCGTCATTACCATTGAATAAATTATTCATATATATATATTTTACATATAATAAGTGTATATATATTTTACATATAATAAGTGTATAAAAATATATAATTTTTAATATGCTGCATGTGTATTGTGTCCTATTTTCTTTTTTCTTTCTTTTTATTTTTTATTTTTTATTTTCAAATAATCATGTCAACATATTCATATCTTGTTTGTGTTCTGTTGCGTATCCATATATGTGCTATGTTTTTTTTTTTTTTTTTAATCGGCAAAACTAAGAAGCTTCATTGATGTAAAATATAGTACAAAGTACAAGACAAAATACATCAATAAAGAAAGACAGGTGCAAAAGCATCACAATGGGTTGAATCATTCCAACTAGGTTGGCACAAAAAAAGCTCATCCTATCATTTGCTAGCATCCCCAGAGTTGGTAAGCAACCAACTGAAGAAACAGAAAGGAAAACAAAAAACAGCATAGCATAGTGCAGATTCACCCCCCTCCCCCCCCCCCCCAAAAAAAAAAAAAACAAATGCTGCTGCATAACTAGATCATTCACAATGTCACATAGAGAGCAACAACGAGTTGACTCATAGAGATAGAACAAAGCAGATCATGCACCAAAGCAGCGAGTAGAGTGCAAATTCACCCTCCCAAACATTATTACGGCGGTGAAGTAACACCCATTAGTGCGGCGGCTCAACAATGATTCGGATCATACATGCAGATAGAACAAAACTTAACAGATCATATACACCAACTACACCAGATCACCAGACCAATCCCAAACATTAGTGCAGTTCAAAAACAGCTCAACAACAGGTTCAGTTCACAGAGAAAATTTCAGAAATAGGACAGATATAACAAATAGAACAAACATGCCTTACACAAGCTCATGCACCATTTTTGTTACACAACAATTAGGCCCATCAGTTGCACAACCAATAATCCCAACAACAAATAAGCCCATAGCTAGGCAGCCAATAATCAAACACCCAGCCTACTCTGTTCCACCCAGCAGATCAAGCAATAACAGGTTGCTGCTACATAATCAGATCATGCCCCAAACCAGTGAGCAACTAGCAACACACACAGAAAATTTTCGAAACAGGACAGATATAACAAATAGAACAAACATGCCTTTACACAAGCTCATGCGCCATTTTTGTTGCACAGCCAATAACCAAACACCTAGCATCAATCAACACACCAACAATGACCTACTGTTCCACCCGAGGTAATCGAGAAAAATTCTGAATCAAGCAACACCAGCAAAATTTACAGATCAAGCTGTTAGGTTCCACAGCACATTGTCAAATGGAGCTACCACTCTTGATAGTGGCTCACCCGCTCTTCCACTTCACTCACCCTTCCACTTCACCTACCCCATTAACTAGTGAAATGAAGTAGGTGATGGCCAATTACATCCTCCCTCAATTGTGTATAAATTGAGGTGAGGAGGAGAGGGTTATACAACACAAACACAGAAAAAGAGAAGCTGTGAGAGAAGTGAGAAGTGAGAGTTCTATAGAGAGATTGTGAGGTGTGAGTTGTAATCTCCCTCCGGGAAAATTCTATAGTGAATAGCTCTCCGTGGACGTAGGCATTTGCCGAACCATGTAAATATTGTTGTGTTATTGTGTGTGATTGATTTCTAGTGTCTCACAGCCCCAACAAGTGGTATCAAAGCCATTTCGGTTGCGTTTTGAAACAAAAATTCGAAACTGCCCAGAAATCAATTTGCTCGAAATTCAGTTTTGAGCATACCAGAAGCAAGGACTCATCGAGAGGAGTCTAGAACAGAAAAGAAGAGCCCCAGACAAAGCTCCACGCGCTCTCACGCGCTTACTGAAGTTGGCGAGTGAAGCCCACTCGCGCTACGCGCCTCCACGCGCCGTTCAATTGACGGCGCGTCATACCACGCGCCACACGCGCGTCTGCAGGAAGAAGACGAGGCACGCGTCGATTACCGTCGTGTCTACCGTCTACCGCGTCTGCGCCACGTCATCGACACGTGTCTGACATGTCATCGGCGTTGACCAAGCCGCTGACCGAGTCGAGCCGTCGAGCCGCCGAGCCGAGCCGTTGGCCCACGCCGTTGACCGCGCCGCTTGCGCCGTTGACCGCGCCGATTGACCGAGCCGTTGACCGGGGAATCATCCGGGTCTTTGCGTGGCGCTTTCATGAAGCAAAATCTAAAGCTGTTTGGCTCGATCTGAGTCATTTTGAGTCCGTTTTTGGCGATCCAATAGTGGTTTCTAATTATTTGGAGTATTCCGGACACATCTGTACGGTCAGATTTTGCAAATCATATTTGAAAAAATTTTTAGTTTGTATTTGAACAGTTCGAAGTGTTTTTCCGGCTAATTTGACTAGTCCGGACTCAACAGCGAAGCCTATTTTTTTTTAAGACAAGTGTTGATGGGGGAATCACCGTTGCCTTCAGGATCTATGTTCAAGTTAACTCCTTCCAATTATGCAATTTGGAAGTCACGGATGGAAGACATCCTGTTTTTAAAAGATTTGCATGACCCCATTTTTATAAAAGAGGTTAAACATGAAGGAATGAAAGATGATGACTGGATAAAGATGAACCGCAAGACTATCGCTTGCATCAGACAATGGATAGACCACAGTGTGTTCTATCATATTGCCGATGAGACAGATGCCTATACTCTTTGGACAATGTTAAGCGACATGTACCAGTCAAAGACCGCTCGAAACAAAGCTTTGGTGATGAGAAGGCTAGTAAATTTGAAGTTGAAGAATGGTGTGTCTATTGCTGAGCACACCAGTGAATTCAAAAATCTGGTGAATCAACTTGCAACCGTTAAGATGCGGTTGGACGATGAAATGCAAGCCGTTCTACTGCTCAGTTCTTTACCTGATAGCTGGGAGACGTTGGTGGTTTCTCTCAGCAACTCTGCACCAGAAGGAAAACTGACTATGAGCATGGTCACTGACGCCATGTACAACGAAAAGACAAGGCGGAAAGACTCGGGTGGAGATCAATCCCATGTCTTCGTCCACGAAAATAAAAGCGGCGAGACAGAGGAAGAAGCAAAGCGGAGGGCGTAGCAGAGGAAGATTTCAAGGCAGAGGAAATCCAAAGAAGGTACAAGCGGCGAAGTTCAAGTGTTACCATTGTGGCCAAGAAGGTCACATAAAGAAATCTTGCTATGCCTTGAAGGAGAACAAAAACAAGGTAATAGACAACCAAAAGGCGAAGATGGGAACAACATGAATTCTTGTCTTAGAGGATATTGCATTATTCTCTGTGGAAGAAAAAGAATGCCTTCATATGTCAGACAACGACACCGAGTGGGTGGTAGATATAGCAGCTTCCTACCATGCCACACCCCGGAAAGAGTTCTTCAGTACGTACCAAGCCGGAGATTTTGGTACAGTGAAGATGGGCAACTCCAGTTTTTCAAAGATTGTGGGAATCGGTGATGTTCGCATCCAAACCAAAGTTGGGTGCATGATGGTGTTGAAAGATGTCAGGCATGTTCCTGATTTACGCCTGAATCTTATCTCAAGGATAGCCTTAGATCGACAAGGCTATGAGAACTGCTTCGGCAAAGGCATGTGGAAGTTGAAAAAGGGATCTCTGGTGGTAGCCAGAGGACAGGCAAGTGGCACTTTGTACAAGACTCATGTGGAGGTGCATTCAGATAGCCTCAATGCAGTAGAAGATGAGGCATCACCAAATTTGTGGCACAAAAGGTTGGGTCATATGAGTGAGAAAGGGTTTCAAATTCTGGCAAAGAAGTCACTTATTCCCTTTGCCAAAGATGTGAAATTGAATCCTTGTGACAACTGCTTGTATGGAAAGCAACATAGAGTCGCTTTTCATTCATCATCTAGAAGACAATCAGAGTTGTTGAGCAGAGTATACTCTGATGTATGCGGTCCCATAGAAGTGGAATCATTGGGTGGCAGAAAATACTTCCTGACATTTATTGATGACGCATCACGGAAGGTATGGGTTTATATCCTAAGAACCAAAGCTGAGGTGTTCCAGCATTTTCAAACATTTCATGCTATGGTGGAAAGGGAGACCGGAAAGAAGCTGAAATGTCTCCGAACAGACAATGGAGGCGAGTACACGTCAAAGGAGTTTGAAGCCTACTGTGCTACTCGCGGCATCCGACATGAGAAGACTGTTCCTGGAACCCCACAACACAATGGTATAGCCGAAAGAATGAACCGGACCATTGTGGAGAAGGTTAGATGTATGCTAAAAATGGCAAAGCTACCAACGCCATTTTGGGGAGAAGCTGTTCGTGTTGTATGCTATTTGATCAATAGATCGCCATCAGTTCCACTGAATTTTGAAATTCCAGAGAAAGTATGGTCTGGAAGGGAGATTTCTTACTCTTACTTGAGAGTGTTTGGGTGCAAAGCATTTGCACATGTATCCAAGGAGCACAGACAGAAGCTAGATGATAAAGTTACTCCATGTATCTTTATTGGCTATGAAGATGAAGAATTTGGATACAGATTATGGGATACGAAAAACAAAAAGTTCATTCGAAGCCGAGATGTGGTATTTCAAGAAGGCCAGACCTTAGCAGACTTTGGGCAACTAGCCAAACCCAAAGTTAATGATGTTCTAGACCTTGTTCCCAATCCTGCACCATCACAGCATGCCACTCATGAAGAAGAGCTACCGCAGCATGCAGCCAATGATGTAGAGTTGCAAGATGGATTGCTAGAAGAAGAAGATCTAGAAGAAGAGGGTGTTTAGCAAGGGGAGCCACAACCCCCTCCGCCAGAGATTGTTGGTCCACAGTTGCGAAGATCAACAAGAGAGTCTAAGCCGTCGTCAAAATACCTTACTTCTGATTATATTTTGCTTACTGATGAGGGGGAGCCAGAAAGTTTTCAAGAAGCTCAGAATCATAAGGAGAAGAGTAGCTGGCATCAAGCTATGCAAGAAGAGATGCAGTCATTGCAGAAGAATCAGACTTATGATTTGGTAAAACTTCCCCAGGGTCGAAAACCATTGCAGAACAAATGGGTGTTCAAGTTGAAGAAAGATGGCAGCGGAAAGCTAGTCAAGTATAAGGCTCGTTTGGTTGTTAAAGGTTTCAGGCAGAAGAAAGGTATTGATTTTGACGAAATCTTCTCGCCAGTTGTGAAAATGAAATCCATTCGAGTAGTTTTGGGACTAACAGTCAGTTTGAATTTGGAACTTGAATAGATTGATGTGAAGACGGCATTTCTCTATGGAGATCTGAAGGAAGAAATTTACATGGAGCAGCCAGAAGGTTTTGAAGTAAAAGGGAAAGAAAACTTAGTCTGCAGATTGAAGAAGAGTCTTTCTGACCACAAACAAGCGCCTAGAAGCGAGGTGAGAAGTTTGACTCATTCATGGTGGGTCATGAGTACAAGAGAGCTGCTGCCGAGATCGGTGTGTCTATGTCGAAATTTCGATAGAAACTTCATCATATACGCTCTATGTTGATGACATGCTAATTGTTGGACGAGGATGCCACAACAATCGATCATCGAAGAAAGAGTTATCACACCTTTGACATGAAGGACCTAGGCCTGCTGACAAATGTTGGGCATGCAAATTGTGCATGACAGAAAGCCAAGAAATTATGGGCATCATAGGAGAAATCGTTGAACGGGTAATTGCAAAGTTCAACATGAAAGATTCTAAGCCAGTCAATACTCCGCTAGCTAATCATTTCAAGCTAAATAAGAGTTCTTGTCCCTCCTCTACTAAAGAAAGAGAAGAGATGGGGGCTATTCTCTACTCATCCGCCGTAGGGAGTTTGATGTATGCAATGGTGTCTACAGGCCGGATATTGCTCATCTTTGTTGGAGTAATGCGATTCCTTTCAATCCGGAAAAGAGCATTTGGAAGCGATCAAGTGGATTACGAGGTACCTCCGAGGTATGGCAAAAATGTGTTTGTACTTTAAAGATGCTAAACCGGTCTTGGAAGGCTATACAGTTCGATATGGCGGAGATCTTGATGGTAGAAAATCTACATCGATTTCTATTCACTTTTGCGAGGGCTGTGTCTTGGCGGTCAAGTTCTGAAGTGTGTTGCATTATCCACAACCGAGGCAGAATATATTGCCGTAGCGGAAGCTGGGAAAGAGATGTTATGGTTGCAACGGTTTCTCCAAGCGTTGTGATTAAAGTAACAAAAGTTCACAGTACATTGTGATCGCCAGTGCCATAGACTGAGCAAGAATTCGATGTATCATTCTCGCACAAAGCACATTGATATTCGGTATCATTGGATACGAAGTGATGGAAAGCGATTATTGGGCCGATCAAGATCCATCTGAGATAACAATCCAGCTAACATACTGACAAAGGTAGTCTCGAGAAACAAACTCGAAATCTGCAGAGACATTGCCGGGATGGACTTCAAATGAGAAGTCAGCTCCATATGGGCGTGGAGGGGGAGAATTGTTAGGTTCCACTGCCCATTGTCAAATGGAGCTACCACTCTTGATAGTGGCTCACCTACTCTTCCACTTCACCCACCCTTCCACTTTACCTACCCCATTAACTAATGGAAGGAAGTAGGTGATGGCTAATCACATCCTCCCTCAATTGTGTATAAATTGAGGTGAGGAGGAGAGGGTTATACAACACAAACACAGAGAAAGAGGAGCTGTGAGAGAAGTAAGAAGTGAGAGTTCTATAGAGAGATTGTGAGGTGTGAGTTGTAATCTCCCTCCAGAAAAATTTTATAGTGAATAGCTCTCCGTGCACGTAGGCATTTGCCGAACCACGTAAATATTGTTGTGTTATTATGTATGATTGATTTCTGGTGTCTCACAGCCCCAACACAAGCAGCCTACTCTGTCAAAATAAGCCCATAGCTAGGCAGCCATATATGTGCTATGTATGTGATATATTGTAGCTTATATGACCACTTGAGGCCCTTTTAGTCAGATGATCAACCTTTGCAATAAAGGAGGCTTTGTGAAAACTAGCGTTTTCTGATTTATATGAAGCCCTTAAGCAATTAGCTAATCCATGGACATTTGAACCTGAATATCTATATATATATATATAAAGGTACAATATTTGATGGAAGAAGGGGAGATCATTTGGAACAAACTGTCATAACAGGCATCTGGGAATAGAATTTCAAAAATACAGATACCAAACCCAAAGAATTCTAATTAATATCCTACTCCAATACTGACTCAAAGCACTGATAAATTGTGTGAAAGCTCATAGGGCTCTTAGAGTTGGGTGGAGTAGCAAACCCAAAACTTACATCGGTAGATGAATTTCCACTGGGGTATGTCCATGTGTTTGAGTGATGAATTGCCAGCACTGAAGAGTTATTGGTTTTGCTTCTGAGGATCAAATTAAAAATGTCAAGCTGGAAGAGTAGTAATCCAAAAAAATTGCAATACCAGCATTGAAATCAACAATATATTACTCTAATGTTGCTGCATATCAAGCAAATTATTGCAATAAAAGCCATCTATTCAAGGTAATACTTTCAGATACATGATTACTTAGCTCAACTGGAAGTTATTTAGTCTCTTCATCATGTTCTGAATTGAAAATGCACACACTCACGCACAGGCATATTCTTTGCTATATAGACATCCTCATTTAAATGCTCAATCAAATAGTGAGATACACATGATCAGGTCCAATCATAATTCTATACAAACTCATGAATCAACCTTATGATATACACAAATTTATGGCCTCTTTTGAGAAGTTGGCTATTTTAGTAGGTTAAAATTTTTGTATTTAAGAAGATAATTAGATTTTTTTATAGTTAGATGTGATGTTTGTGAGAAAAAAAATGAAATGATTATGGGTTTAATGTAACATTTTATCTTATTGACTATTTTAGTCTATTTTTTCTTTTTTTTTGAATTTTAGCCTAAAAAAGCCATAAACCCACTTCCAAACAAGGCCTATGTAAACTGAGTTTTTCTCTAGATAACCTTAACAAAGTAGTACAACCAAATCTGCATTAGTTTACACTAAATGAGGTAGTTGAAGGAAACAATTCAACTGTAACTTCAAAACTGCATTCTTTATCATAAAAGAATTAAAAATAAATAAAAACAACTTCATGGCTACATTATTAATCATAAAAATAATCAAAAACAATTAGAGAGATACATAAATGGAGAGGACGGAAGAAATATGTTATCCATTGATTGGATTTTCTTGGAAGCTGAATTCCAACCATTTGAAGCCTTATCCAAACCACAAAACGCATAACCAACTGTCTTGATCACATATATTGCACCATGGAGCAACTCACAGATGGACATTCTTAATCATTGTAAGTTTAAAGAAAGAGAAAAACATTGTCTTCTTCCAGTGAGCAGATATTCCAAATTATCAACAGATCAGCACATTCATTTAGAAGTCTCCAAATTCCATATGTTAAGCTATAATCTCATACAAAAACTTTCAATGATATTGAAATAGGCTTTAATAGGACAATATGAAAACAAAATATTTAAGTTTCACCTTTTCCCATACTCCTAGGCAAACTGCTTAGAAGTCCATAACCTATCTCTAAAAAGAATTCTGCTGATGAATGAAAATGATTTGAACAAAGTTAGGTTCAAATATAACTGTAATTCAGGTAAAAAATCTCACGAAGTTCCAGAATGTGATAGAATCCATGGACATGGAACCAGGAATCAAGGAACAAATTAATAAGTCAATACTAACATAAATTATAAGTTAAAAAACACGGACACTTCTAAGAAGGTAGTGTGTTGCGTCCTTGCTCATGGAACACTTATCAACTCTCGTTAAACACACCTCAAATATGTCCCACTATTTTTTTTTTAAATGTTCTAGGTTTGAACACACGCTAGACACTTGAAGAACACGTGCACATTGCTTAGACACACGTGAAATACAACACAACTTTGAATAAAAATAACTTGAAGTCCAATAATAAAAGAAAACTAATGTTAATTTATATCTATTTTTCTCGTTTAAAATTTTAAAATTAGTATTGCATTGCATTTTGTTATTGTCTTTGAATTAAATAGCTTCATAGGTGACATATAATTAGTGTTTATCCTTATATATGACATAAATAAATATATAAACTATATGTTTTGCATGTATCCTCCAAGTGTCGTGTTTTACATTTTTTTAAAAATTTACGTGACAGCGTGTCGATGACGTGTCACGTGTCCATATCAGTGTTTCTTAGATTACAAGAATCCGGTTTAATTGACAGCACATTTCGTTTCAAATTCCCAAATTTTTGAACATCATTTCAACATTTTGAAAATCAAATAACAATTATAACAATTTTTAGGAAGAAAACAAAGAGGACTCCCCAATAACACCCTCAAATATATATCAATCTTCTCAAGAACCATCATGGCTCCAAACGTTGACATCTAAAGAGACATACTAAAATTTCCAAGGAAACTTTCCCAAACTTTTCTTCTCTTTGAAACCTTCACTACAGAAATGAAATGCATTCCAAATATTATCAGTAAATTAGACCAACTTTTAGTCATAAAAGTTGATTTCTAAAATTGTTCTGTATGTGTTTCATATTTTGAAAATACTGTTTGAATTCAGGTTAGTACTGATGGGATAAATTAGATCATCATCTATACAAAACAAAGGCTCAAGGAAGTTAAGAATCTGTGAGATCCTAGTACATTGTATATTAAAACAGCCTTGCCGATTTTGTATGCCTCTTTTCTTACTGCAGTCTGTAGATCCCTACATCACATAAGTAAATTACTTTGGGGAAAAAAGAAAACTCATACCTCATCTAATTGCCTAATATAAAAGAATTGGTTGAGTGGAAAAAAAATTACAGAATCAACTTTGGTTTAAGATCATTGCTTTGGGGGAAGCTAGAATTGATGTCTCCCAATACAAACTACCGCTGTCTTATCATGCCATGCTTTTGGCATGTTTGGCAACCTTTTGCATCCTCTATGCAGTCCTTAAGGATGGTTAGCCAATAATAAGAGTGTCTTCGAAGTAACCATCTCATCTTAACTCCAAGCTGGTGAGCAACACAAGTGCCCTCATGTACTTCAGCCATAGTAGTTAAGCTTCCTTTGGTCCCAAACACTCTAATAAGAGACTATTTGCTCCTCTTTTGTAAAGAGCATTCCCGTACACTATGTATTGCATGGACTATAATTTAAGCTTTCTGCTGGCCTTCAAAGATAGACCAATTAAATACTAAGGGCTTGTTTGGTTTGTTTTTGGGAGAGTTATTTTTGAAAAAATTTGGGAGAGTTGTTTTAGAAATTTTTTTGGTTTGTTTGGTTGTATATTTTGAGAGATAAATTTTTTGTGAGAGTTTGGGATGATTTGATATTTTGGAAGAATTTAGTAGATGTGTGTGAAAGAAAAAGTGATTGAAAAGGAGAGAGGAGAGAGAAAAAGTGATTGATTGATGTGTAAGAGAGAGAAAGTGATTTTGAAATTTTTTTGAGAAAAATCTCAAACCAAACAATTTTTGGGAATTTTTTTTTCTAAAACTCATCTCTCAAATTCAAACTAAACAAGCCCTAAATGATTGGATGCCTCTAATCTTGCTTTTGCAAGTCATTCTGATTAACTTCTACCAATAAACCTCATTTGGCTAAAGGTGGTATGAACTTTTGATATGTCGCTTGGCTGATATCTATCTAAACATTACTGTCTTTTCTTTTGAAATTCGATACTTTCTGGAACACATTATTAGCCTTCTGGTTCATAAGTCTTGGGATATTAGTTATGTCTACCATTTGGAAATGGGAAAACAAAGTACAGTAGCAGCAACATAGTATGATAACATGTTTGCACTTTGACATTTAAAGATCTCTTTTACTTGATTAATTACTAATTGGGAATCTCCAAATATATCAACTACATGCACCTGTAAACCAATGAGTATCTCAAGTCCCATAATCAAGGCTTCGTACCCAGCTTGATTAATGGAACAAGTAATTTCATCAACTCTGAAACCATGTGTGGTTTTTGCTCATTGGGGTGATTTGATCACAACACTAATTCCTACCAGGCCATTTGCCTTCGATTCATTGAACCACATTTGCCATGGCTCTAAATCCACTGTGTTAATTTCCATTGTTTCTTGACACTCTGATTGGCATGGATGATCAGCCAAGAAATTAGCCAATACATGCCCTTTCATTGCTTTTTAAGGAACACAGTCTAACTGGAATTCTGGCAAGGCCAAAATCCATTTGCCTGTTCTTCCTCTTAATATGAGTCTAAATAACATGTATTTAACTAAATCTGTAGTGGCAATTACCAAGACATTAGTAGGCAAAAGGTAATATCTTAATTTTATTGCTACAAAGTATAAGGCTAAACACAGCTTTTCAATAGTTGAGTATTTACATTCACAAGAGTTTAAAAACCTACTAAGGTAATATACTACTTGCTCCTTACCTTCTTCATTGTTCTGAGCCAGAAAAACTTCTAATGATTCTTCAGCTGCAACAATGTATAACTTCAAAGGTTTGTTCTTTCTTGGTAGCATCAACACTGAAGGTTTGGCCAAATAGGCTTTTATTTCTTCGAAAGCAGCTCGATGCTTTGCTGGCCACCTAAAATCTTCTTCATTTTTTAACTTCAAAAGAGAATAAAAAACTTTAGTTTTTCCAGCAGTGTTAGAAATAAACCTTCGAAAAAAATTAATCTGACCAAGGAACTTTTGCAAGGCTTTCTTACTTGATGGAGGTTTGGCTTCAATGATGGCTTTAGTTTTATTCTGGTCAATCTGTATTCTCTTCTTGTGTACTATATATCCTAAAAAGTTTTCAACTGACACACCGAAAGCACATTTGAGTGGATTGAGTTTTAGTTTGAATTTTCTCATTCTTTTGAAGGCTGTTGTCAAATGGGTCAGATGCTCTTCCATAGATTGGGATTTTACCACAATATTATCAATGTAGCATTCCAAGTAACCTCCAATGAGGTTATGGAAAATGGTGTTCATTGCCCTTTGGTATGTTGCCTTGGCATTTTTCAAGCCAAATGGTATTTTAACCCATTCGAAGGTCTCAATGTTCCCAGGACACTTGAAGGCTGTTTTGTGAACATCTTCATCTGCTACGCATATCTGGTTGTAACCAGAATGCCCATCTATTATTGGGAAAATCCCATGCCATGCTGAATTGTCCACCACAAGATCCACACTACAAGAATTTTCACTTTTGGTGACTAAATTTTTAGTCGCCAAAAGTCATTATTTAGTTGCCGAAGGCTTTTAGCGACAAAAATATTTGGTCGCAAAATTAGTTGTGGAAGAATTGTCAGGAAATATCATTGGCAACTAAAATTATTTTAGTCGCCAAATGTACTACATTGTCGGCTACGTTTTTAGTCGCCAAAATGTTTGAAATAAAATTAAATATCATATTTTTGGCGACTAATTTTTTTGTCGCTAAAAGTTTAGTTATTTTTAACGACTAATCATTTAGTCGTGGAAAAGAGTTTTAGCTACTAAATATATTAGTGGCCTAAAGTAAATAACAATGCTTTGGCTACTAAGATTTTAGTCGCCTAAAGTCATTTTTTATTTTTATTTTTATTTTTATTTTTGCCTACTAAAGGTTTAGTCTCCTAAAGTCATATGTTTTTAGCTACTAAGATTTTAGTCGGCAAACATTTTGTCTTTTTGGCTACTAAACATTTAGTCGCCTAAAGTCTCACATTTTTTTGCTATTAAAGTTTTAGTCACCAAAAGTTTTTTTATTTCTTCAGCTTATTTTTTTAGCTACAACATATTTTAGCTGCCATATGTTTGATTGTTTTTTGCTACAAAATATTTTAGTCACCAAATGGTTGATTGTTTTTTTTTGCTACTAAACTTTTAGTAACCAAAACTATTTTTCGAATTTTTTTTTAACTACTAATAATTTAGTCGCCAAAAATATGCTCTTGTGTTTCATCGCAAAATTATAATTTATTCACAACCTGTCTATATTTTATGTAACTTGTAATGCGTACATAAATAAAACAATACGTATACTATCCATTATTGCACAACGTAAAATTATCAATCATGCCGCAATTCATATTACTTCCAACCATCCAAAAATGAATGACTTTAAACGTATATATTCCATACAAACCAACTATTGTCCAAACTAAAATTATATTTCCATACAAAAATCCAACCCACCATATACAAAAAATGTATTTACTACCATGTGATATGGCCATTTGGCGTGGTACAACTTACCATCGTAATCTGTACCACGACAAAATGTGATCTATATGCCACGCCATAAACTATCAGTTGGATTACAAAAGTTATATGTATCAGTAATGCTAATATTCAAGTTAGCAGGATTATACAAAAGTGTCAAGTGTCCTCCATAAACAAAAATGTAGACTATCCACAAGTCCACACCAAAAGCCATCTACAAAAATAAAATAAAATAAAATAAAATAATTGCACCCATTACAAAATATCAATTCATTCAGATATAGGAAAAATGTTGTAATAACATGCATTTAAGGTACAACAATCTATAAAAATCTTTTTTCGAAATACAATCATATGTATGTATCATGAAAGATTTATTCCAAACTTGATTTCAATTTACAAATAATACAATTTTTAGGAGCATACCTCTTCATAAAATAAATTTTTACGAGTAGAATGTTTTGGTGGTAAATTTATTTGAACTCTTCTTCATTCTTATTTTCCTAGTCAAAGTAAAATGATTGAGTAATCTACGGGGTTATCTCCATAACCATATCATGCTTTCTTAATACGTTTACCACCCAAATGACCACCGTGTATGATGAAACAATGGCATCATTTACAATGAAAATGTTGAACATTTATTGGATGTCAAACTCTCCCTTTTTCGAATAAGTTTAAGTCGTTTCCAGCTCTAACTTCCAAACTAAGTGTGCTAATTACATTCCTTCTATTGTCACAAGTCCTATATGTCATGGGGAAGCTGGCTGTGACATCTGTACGGTGGTTCCGGGGTTGTTTTGCTTTTCGCTTCTTTAATGTCCTTTTTTGATTAAGCTTAAGGCGTTTTTGGCTCTACCTCCCAACCTAGACGTGCTAATTACATTTTGTCTGTTGTCACAGATTCTATTTTTCACGGGAAAGGTGGTCGTGACATCTGTATGCTAGTTCGGAAGCTGTTTCGCATTTTCGCCTTCTTAACGCCCTTTTTTTGGTTAAATTTATGCGTTTTCGGATCTAACTCCCAAACTATGTGTGCTAATAACATTCCGTCTATTGTCACAAGTCTTGTATGTCACGGGGAAGCTGGCCGTGACATCCCTACTATGGTTCCAGGATTGTTTCACTTTTTCGCTCCCTTAACGCCCTTTTTCGGTTAAGCTTAAGGAATTTATGGCTCTAACTCCCAACCGACACGTGCTAATTATATTCCGTCTATTGTCACAAGTCTTATTCATCATAGGGAAGGTGGTCATGACATCCATACGGTGGTTCGGGGGCTGATTCGCATTTTCGCCCCCTTAACGCCCCTTTTTTTATTAAGTTTAATGCGTTTTTGGCTCTAACTCCAAAACTACGTGTGCTGATTACATTCTGTCTATTGTCACAGGTCCTATTTGTGACGGGAAAGGTATTTGTGACATCCGTCTGATGGTTAGGATTTGTTTATTTTCACTTAACGCCCCTTTTCGGTTATGTTTAAGGCGTTTTCGGTTCTAACTCCCAGCTTACACATGATAATTACATTTCATCTATTGTTATAGGTCCTATTCATCATAGGGAAGTTGGTCGTGGCATCCGTACCGTGGTTCGGGGGCTGATTCGCATTTTTGCCCCCTTAACGTCCCTTTTCGATTAAGTATAATGAATTTTTGGCTCTAACGCCCAAACTACATGTGCTAATTACATTCCATCTATTGTCGTAGGGTCTATTTGTGATGGGGAAGGTGGCCATGACATCTGTACGGTGGTTCGGGGGTTGTTTCGCATTTTTGCCCCCTTTAACCCCCTTTTTCAGTTAAGTTTAAGGCGTTTTCGGCTCTAACTCCCAACCTACATATGCTACTTACATTCTGTCTATTGTCACAGGTCCTATTCGTCACAAGGAAGGTGGTCGTGGCGTCCCTACAACGGTTCGGGGGCTGATTCACATTTTTGCCCCCCTCAACCCCATTTTTCGGTTAAGTTTAATGCATTTTTGGCTCTAACTCCTATCCTATACATGCTAATTACATTCTGTCTATTGTCATAAGCCCTATTCATCACAGGGAAGGTGGCCGTGATGTTCGTATGGCGGTTCAGGGGCTGATTCGCATTTTTGCCCCCTTAACGCCCTTTTTCGATTAAGTTTAATGCATCTTTGGCTCTAACTCCCAAACTACGTGTGCTAATTACATTCCATCTATTGTCAGAGGTCTTATTTGTGATGGGAAAGGTGGTCGTGACATCCGTATAGTGGTTCGGGGGTTGTTTCGCATTTTCACCCCCTCAACACCCTTTTTCGGTTAAGTTTAATGCATTTTCGGCTCTAACTCCCAAACTATGTGTGCTAATTACATTCCGTTTGTTGTCATGGGTCCTATTTGTCATGGAGAAGCTAGCCGTGACATTCCAATGGTGGTTCAAGGGATAATTCACATTTTTGCACCCTTAACGCCCTTTTTTGGTTAAGTTTAAGGCATTTCCGGCTCTAACTTCTAAACTACGTATCCTATATGTCACGGGGAAGCTGGTCGTGACATCTCTACGGTGGTTTAGGGGCTATTTCACTTTTTCTCTCCCTTAACGCTCTTTTTAGGTAAAGCTTAAGGCGTTTATGGCTCTAACTCCCAACCTACACGTGCTAATTACATTATGTCTATTGTCACAAGTCCTGTTTGTGACAGGAAAGGTGGCCGTGACATCCGTATGGTAGTTCGGGGGCTTTTTCATATTTTTTCCCCCTTAACGCCTTTTTCGGTTAAGTTTAAGGCGTTTTCGGCTCTAACTCCCAACCTACACATGCTAATTACATTCTATCTATTGTCACAGGTCCTATTCATCATAGAGAAGGTGGCCATGGCATCCGTACAGTGGTTCGAGGGCTGATTCGCATTGTTGCCCCCTTAACGCCCTTTTTGGGTGAAGTTTAATGCATTTTCGGCTCTAACTCCCAAACTACGTGTGCTAATTACATTTCGTCTGTTGTCACATCCTATTTGTGATGGGGAAGGTGGCCGTGACATCCGTACTATGGTTCAGGGGCTCTTTCGCATTTTCGTACCCTTATCGCCCTTCTTCAGTTAAGTTTAATGCGTTTTCTGCTCTAACTCCCAAAACTATGTATGCTAATGACATTCCGTCTATTGAGACAGGTCCTATTTGTCACAGGGATTGTTGATAAAAAAAAAAAAAAGTACATAATAGTAGGCCCCTATGCTCTCTTGTTACATGAAACAAATATACAAGGAGGAAAAGAAAAGAAAAGAATAAGAGAGCTCTAAATGCCCATTTTAAACCAAAATACTTTAGGACAATAGTATAACACTTTCTTTTTGGACAAAATTAAAAGAAATTTGTATTCAAAATTGTGAAAATAATAAACTTGTGCACCGATCACAAACATGTATTTTATAAATGACACAATGTATCAAATACAATCAAGTTTTATGAAATAAATTAATGATACATACTATTTTCCATGTATAACATATAAAATCACAAGCATCATTTTCTGTGGTGGATATTAGTTAATAATAAGGGTAAACATACATCATGTTAAAATATACATCAATGACTAGAGCAACCCAATTGGCCATAGAATATAAAAATAAATAATAAAAAGTAAAGCTAAAGATCAAATTGTGGACATCATAAACTCCCTCCTCATAGACTTTATATTAATAAAATATAATTAAATTTCTCAGCCACTTACTTCATTCCACCCTAGAGTGACATGCTCTCCTCCAGAAAGTCCAGAGCTTGAGAAATCAAGGGTTAATACAGTAATATTTGAAAGCAAAAGTATTATAGCAGCTTCACTCGCATCTGCCTTGCACCCACTGGTGTAAAATCAAGACAAAAGAAGTTAGTAAAAAAAAATTAGAGGAAAAAAAAAATTGTAAAAGCTAATTCAATTATATACCAGGCTAATGTTCATAAGATCTAAATATTAAGGAAAAAATAGCCTTGATCATGTCATCATTGAGAAAAAAATAGATTAAGGGCATTTGCGATCACTTGCCTGTTTCTTAGTTCGAACCAAGGTCAAAAGCCTACCTTTTCAAACTGAGTTTCTTAACAAGACAAGTTCAAACACAATATAGTTTTTCTGGCATAATAAATAATGTCATTTCAGACCTTGGTTCCTTAGTGAGTGCCCATATGGTTAGATGTATTTCTTCTTGTGAGAACAAGAAGTTTTCTACCAAGTGAGGACCTTTAGTTCTTTTTTGAACTACCACAATTTGATTCTCACAGTACAATGTTTTGAAATTTTACAATATCTGTAAAGTGCAATGTAATTAGCAAGCTCTTAAAACATGACACCACAATTTCTATTCAGACAAATTTATTTGCTAACCTGTTGCCATGGCAGTAAATTACACAAGGCATAGCCTTTCCTTCTGGACGAATAATAGGCATGTAATGACCACATTGAAGAACATATCCTCGACTGTTTACAACCTACATAACGTAAATAAGGCCAAAAGTTAGTTAGGAACTCCAAGATTCTGAACATGAAATAAATCATAACACGATTAAGAGTGACTACCACTATCGTCTACAAACAAAAAAGAAAAAAGGAATTGTGATATGATTGTCCTCTAAAACTCAATTTTTTTTTTTGTTTGTTTTTCCTAAGAAATAATTATGAATAACCTTGATCACATGTTACATATTCAACTAGAGAGGAACTCGTTCTATCATGACTTGTTTCACTATGATTTAACCCCTTTCCACAATAAAAACACATGCAACCTCCATACTTCTCGAATTAGCTGGAGTTCAAATTTTATGCTATGACTTGGTATGTAGTGCAATTTGCAATGCCTCCACATTTGAAGCACCAACTACAGAGTGGCAAGAGAAAAATATTGGAAGAGAAAAGCCAACAATATTCAATCTATATATTGGCAAAAACCAAAAAAAAAAAAAAAGAGATGTTCATAGCTTAAAAGGTACAACATGAGCTGAAACTTCATACAGAAGTTAGATCTTACCTCCACATCTTTCCGCTCGTACCATTTCCCTTTCAACATGAACTCTTGATCCAACAAATCATTTTTTGGGTTGTATTCAGCTCTGCAGATATCATAGAGGTGACAAAGTAACATTTAACACTGCTCAAAACTTCCATAAAATTGAATACACCTAGTCTTTTTGTAGTTCAGGATTGTTTATGATTCAGCAACATACATAGTAGTTGTTGAGGACATGAAATTCAAGTGGAGGAAAATCCCATGAAAAAAAAAGAAAAAAGAAAAAAAAGATATAGTTCATGTGAATTCTATAGTAATGGTTTAGTATACTATTGGGGTTTTCAGTGCTCAGTAGAAAGAGATTTCAAGTCCTTAATACCTCATTCTTCAAATGAATCTACCAGATTAGAGAGAGGTTGAGAAACATAGTCTTCATTTGACTGGCAAGGCAGTGGACATGGAAGAAGTCATTGGAACTGTAAGAGAGAGAGAGAGAGAGAGAGAGAGTGTGTGTGTGTGTGTGTGTGTGTGTGTGTGTGTGTGTAGTCACAACTTCAAAGCCACAAAAAAATCCAATAAACCCATAAAGCTAAAATCCATAATTTCAATTCAAACACAATAAACCCATAATTTCATAAGAACAAAATCAAACACACAAAACTAAAATTAAACCCATTTTGGATATGAAGAATTAATTAATTTCGTACAAATCAAAAACTTCAACTAAGCCCATTTACGGAATTAACACAAAAAATAAACCCTAGATGAAGTCACGAGAGATGAAATCTGAGAGAGAGAGAAATAGAGATGGCTCGAGAGAGAAGATCCAGTTGACAAGAGGAGAAGACCGATGGCGACAGAGAGAAAGCGACAAAACACATGATTTGCGGTGATCGCGACTGCAATAGTGGGGAGTGATGGTGGTGGCCCGGCGTGCTATAGTGGAACCGGCGTCGAGTTTGGTGGTGGCGGTCTATGAGTGGTCTATGTGTGTGTGTGTGTGAAACAAAGGGAGGCCGCCAATATTTACATTTCTCTCCGAAACAAATTTCCTGCCTTTAGCGACTAAATATTTCTTTTGTAGGCAAAAACTAATTAATCAACGACTAAATTATTTAGTCGGCAAAGAGTTCCCAAAAAAAATAACCCTTTTTTTTAGCGATGAAAATTTTTTGGTCGGTAAAAGGCAGCGTACGCCAACTAAAAGCAGAATTAGTAGCTTAAAATTCTGACAAACGGCAACTAAAAACTTTTTAGTCGCCAATAACTATTATATGGCTACTAAAATACTTTTTGGTCACCTATTTTGAATATTTTTAGCGACGAAATTTTGTTTTAGTTGCCAATAGCTATTATATGGCTACTAAAAAATTTTAGTAGCTAAAATTTATAACATTGCCGACCAATATGAAAATTAGTCGCTAAAGGTCTGACTTTTGGCAACCAAAGATGTTTTAATCACCAAATTTGGTCGCCAAATGTGCATTTTGTTGTAGTGCTATCACAGGCATGGGGTATTCATCTTTTGGAGTTCCCAAGTTCAGATTTCTAAAATCAATACAGACCCTCAATTTGCCATTCTTTTTAATCATAGGCACTATGTTAGATAGCTATTCAACATACTTGGCTGTTTTGATAAAGCTTTCCTTGAGAAGTCTGGCAATCTTTTCCTTTACCTTTTGAATCACCTCACGACTTATTCGCCTAGGCTTTTGCTTGTATGGTTTGAAATTTGGCTTAACTAGAAGTCTATGTTCCACTAATGACTTATCCAATCCAGACAGATCATTATAAGACCAAGCAAAGCAATTCCTATATTCTTTCAATAGGGCCAACAACTAGTTCTTGGCTACAAGATCCAAACAAACACTAATATAGGTAGGTTGTTGCACTGATGCATCCCATAGATTGACTTCCTCTAAAGGATCTTGCATCTGAGTGCTTACCACTGCCTCTTTTTCAACTTCTGCTGGCTTCGAAACAACCCTCTCATCCTAATTCTTCACAGCCTTTCCTGGCTCAGGCTCTTTACTTTCTTCTTTATAGACAGTGTCTGTCCATAGAGCCTCTTCTTCCTATACCTCCGGGACTTTAGTCTCAATGTCCAATGCACAATACTTGCTTAGAGCCAATGGTTTGGCCTCCTGTTTTTCATGTTTGCAGCAGCCAATTATTATGGCTTCTTTTTCTTCCGTCTGAACCTTCTGTACTATTGCCTTAATGTCTAATGTGCAGAATTTTATTAAAGCCAAAGGTCAGGCTTCTTGATTCTCCTACCTACAACCAAGCATTGTTGGTATCTTTGATAATGTAGTCATACTCATCATCTGCACTCTCTTGTACCAAATTTTTTGGGTGTGCCAACTCCTCATCAGCCGTTACTTCAGCTGCTCCATTAGGCTTCCTTAATATGCTCAGTGGAACCACCTCTTTAGTATACAACTTTACCTCTACAAAATCTACACAAGCAATGAAGGGTTGTGGGTCTACATCTATCTCTTCTGTCTCTCCAATGTTCAAAGCTATCATCACCTTCTCATGTAAAGAGAGGGCACACATTTGTTGGTGTGGATCCAATCTCTACCAAGCAAAGCATTATATTTAGCATTGCTATCTATGACAAAAAGGCAATCCTACAATCCTTTGTTCCCACACTCAAATTAAAAGGTAATATGCCTTGGGCCATCTGTTTGTCCCCAACAAAACTAGTAATGGTCATGCTAGTTGGGATCAACCTGGGATTTCTTTTGCCTAACCTTTTCAAAGATAAACGTGGAAGCAAATTTATTGCTGCCCCATTATCCATAAGTACCCTGTTCATTTCTATTCTATCGAAGTATGCCTTAATGTACAAGGGTTTCACATACTGAGTCATTATTGAGTAGAAGATTCAAAGAGGTATGATAAGTTAACTATATTTACCTCTTCACTTTCTTCCTCAATCCCCGTATACCTAGTTACTTCTGACTCTCCCTGAACTATGCTGGCTTCTAAGTCTTTGCTAGAAACTTCTATAGGGTCATTCTTCTGCCCCTCTTGATTCCCGTCTTCTGCTTGAAATTCCTAAGGTAATACATATACCATATTGATTAGTATATGAGAGAATGAGCCAAATTGTACCACCGACTATATCTGCTCCCCTTCTGTGTTGGCTTGACCAGATGCCTAAGACACATCCCCTATATTGCATTTTGGAACTTTTGAGTTAGTGGGCTCTTTATCAATAGTTTGTTGTTGTTCTGTCTTGAATATAAACATTGTTTGTTTAGCCATGAAGGCCTCAAACACATCTTCTTCAGCCAATACCTATTCTTGGCCTTGTTTAGTTCCAAATGCATCTCACTATCACCATCACTTTCTATTAAGGTCTTGTTGAGGGCACTTAAACTTGACCTTTCTTCGGTTTTTAGTTCTGCATGAATCTTAGCCAATTTCTCCCTATTGGCACTTCTATTGATCTTAGGAACAGGCTTCGAACCTCTTTCCACCTAACCTCTTGATTGCACCAGGGAGGTGTCCTCACCAGCTTCCTTAAGATCCCTTTGGTATTGAGTGAACCTTCATTAGATTTTTCTTCTTTGAGATCTAGAGATAACAGGAACCATATCTAGTTCCTTTGTCTTTCGATTTTTTAGTAGAACCCAATTGTTTGGGGCCACCAAAGGAGGCTTAATCATTCTTTCCTTACTTCCAAAAGCCTTCCCTTGGGTTGGTATCATCTTAGGTTTGTTCTGTATGACAAACCAATTTGGAACTCCTAGCACCCATGAACCTACTAAGTCACCCATTGGGTTTGCTACTTTTGACTTCGAAAGCCAGTCATTAGTCCTAGCTCTTTGTTTTTGACCAAGTTTAGGCTTACTCACAGGCTTACTGGTCATTCTATAGTAGTTTGGTGGCTGGGTTTCATACAATGGCCTCTTGCCTTTCGACAGATTTCTAGCATCCAGCGGCCTCTCCAAGGATGGTTGCTGGTTAGGGGCCCTTGGATATGCCCTCTTGTTGTAGGCATTGATTGGTTTCGATCTATCTAGATCCATGTAATCTTGATTCCCATCAACTGGAAGCCCTTTAGCTATTTACAACTCAACTTTTGCACTGAGACACATCCGTTTGTATAACGTTGCTTTGAGCGAGTCATCATTCTGAGCTCTTCGCTAGACTCATCCTTTTGGCCTATGATACTCTACCCACTTCGATGAAGCATGCCTTCTTACGAAAAGCATTTGGACCAACCATATGTACTTGTATGTTGACCTCATCCATCTCTTTTAAGAAAAATGCTCCATCACCTTTTGGACAAGAAAGTGCGGTGTGCCAACATGAAATTGCGACTTATTTGATTTACGGAAAGGGTTAATGTCAATTCCTATTGCCTTCTTTGCCTTGGCTGGGAACTTCAATCTTCCATTCTGAATCTGCTCTTGAATCTTGTCTCGAAAAACAATGTAGTTTTTGGTTGAATGAGACCAAGAATTGTGCCATTTACAGTACATCTTGCCTTTCGTTTCTTCTGAAGTTGGGATTTTAACTCCCTTTGGCAATTTCAAAAAATGTGCTACTAACAAATGATCAAATATGTCATCTGCTTTTAATATATCGAAAGAATACTTCCTATGAAGCTCTTTCTTTTTAAACTATTGATTGATAGTGGTATCTTTCTGAATTAATACTTCACAAATCATAGGTTCTTGTCCTATTATCTTTGCTGCATTAATTTCAAAATTAGGATCTCTATAATAGGTCCTATAAGATGTATTACTTCGATCATGTTCTTCTTCAAGAAGAGTTTCGTATCTAGCCACTTTATATGTTAGTTCCGCTAGATCTCGAAACTCTGTTGAGTCAAACTTCTTTCAAAGCTTAACTCTAGCCCATTTTGGGCCAACATTACAAATTCAGGTTCAAGTAGTACAACCCTGTATTTGTTTCGTGCTCTTTTGAATCTAGCTATGAATTGAGCAACTTTCTCATCAGGCCATTGGGTCAATCTTGCCAGGTCTGCTATAGATACTTCAGTTTCTATTTGGAAAAACTAGGCATAAAATACCTCTTCCATTTGTTGCTAAGTCTGGATAGAACCAGGTGTAAGATTTGTATACCATACGAAAACTGCCCCAGTTAGAGAATTTGGAAAAAGTCTGAACTTCATATAATCATTGTTGGTGAATTCACCATACTAGCATGTAAACTTGGCAATGTACTCAATAGTTGACTGATTTTCATTTCCATAGAATAGGGAAAAGTCTGGTATTCTAAGTCCCCTTCGATATTCATGCAACCTATTTACCCATTCTAGGTAAGGTTTTCTGTAAACAGGGGTCTGGACCCCCTGGGCTATGAGTCCACAAATCTCCCTAACAATATCAGCAATTTGGTCCCTTGGTATCATATTTTATGCTGGTTGGACCACTATTGGAGGAGCAAACACAGGGTTTGGAAGAACTCCATGTGCCTGAGGCCCTCTTAGTTCATACAAAGGCACATTTAGAACAGACTACCTCTGTTGTGCTGGTTGCTGTTAAAGGTTTGGCTGACCTCTTGGGGCTGGTACTTACCCTACGAAAGACCCTGCGAAATAAGCTATAGGAGGAGGAACAAGTGTTGTTTCTCTTCCAACCACAGAAATCCCTTCCAACCCCCCAGGAGCAAATTCAAACACAGGATTAGTGAATACCCATGTACCAGGCATGGGTTCAAACATAGGATTTGAAAACACCCTCATGCCATTTCCTTACATCAGCCCAGACCCACCAATTTGTATGGTTTCGCTGGTAGATAACGGTACATTTTGACTTGCCAATGGTCTAGAAGGGGCTTCATACCATGACTGAGGCATAGGTGATGGCCTCTTATGATTTTGATTACTAGTCTGACCATTAGTTTGCATGTTTTGTTTATCTCGAGCCAATTTATGCTAAAGCAAATTTATGTTTTTTTCAGCCTGCCTTACAATAGTTGGTTTATGAGAATTCATTCGAACCATAAAAGATGTTGCCCATCTTTTCATTGTATGCATTAATTACTGTCCTATAGCACCTACTAAACCTCTCCATAGATTCATTGGCTGAGTAGAAGGGGTAGTTGATGGTCCAATCTCATGGCCCTGTCCAGTATTTTGGACATGTGTTGCATATTTTGAAGTGCTATTATGTTCGACCATTTGTGGAGGATCTGATGAAACAGGCACATCCATAGGATGTGCTATTATATTATTCTCTAGATTAGGTGTTTCTATCTCTCTGTAGACACCTTATTTTTGACCGACCTTAAGACTCAGACGTCACCGATTGAGTACTTGGTGATGTTGCATATCGTGCTCGTCCAGAGGTTTTAGAGTCTCGGCCGTGAGCCCTGCCTCCGAACTTCCGGGCTTTTCTGTGCCTTGCCTCGGTTTGCGAACCAAGCTTGATTTTCTCTATTTCTCTTCCCAAAGGGAGGGAGAGGTCTCGTAGACCGTCTCTCAGTGGCCGTGGGCTACATTTCGTGGTCGTAGGCCATTTTTCCCATTTCGGGGCTCGGTTCCTGGTTTTTGAAGCCGTCAAGCCGTGTACATCGGTTCGGGACCGCCTAACTACCTCCGATTGCTCCGATTTTTGGCATGCATCTTATTTACTCCCTTGTGAGGGACACTGTGGTCTGAGAGACCCACTTCACGGTCGAACACCACTCCCGGTGCCTAACAGTCAGTTTTTGGGGCCTCGGACTGCGCGTTTTGGCCCCCGAACCTTCATTTTGCATCGTTTTTCGTTCATTTTTGGCAGGGACCTCTATTTCATCACCAGGAAGGTCATAGAAGGGTGGGAGGCCAGTAATTGTTTCAGTGACCAGTTATATTCCTTCATCGCCCTCCGACGCCCATTTTTCTCACTTCAAAGCCAATGTTGACCACCCTAAGGCCACTTTCTTCAACTCCAAACCACATATTTGTGTTGTACACATTTGGGAGGACACAAATATCACATGGCTGGCTAGTAATTCCATTTGACCCTTTTGAACCCCTTTGAAAAGTGCGTTGTTCTCTCTCCTGGTTCACAATTGCCAATTTTCAACCACAGGGTTTTGTTGAGGACACATGGGAGGCCACCAATCTGTGGTGGCCGACCATTAATTCAACTTGGCCTTTTTGACCCCTGGCCGGCCGGCCATGGGGGGTGGCCGGCCGGCCACTGACTCAAAAGTTGGCGGCTAGCTTCCTTCTGAGGAATTCTGCAAAAATGCAACTTTTTCCCCCAGTTCTGTCAGGGGCTTTTTGGAGAAACTTGGCTCACTTTCCCTCCCTTTTTTCCCCCTCTTTCTCCCTCTCATTTGTCCATATAACCACCTCTCCAAACCTGGTTTGAGGGTTGAAAAATTTACTCTTGGAGCTTGCATACACACCCTTCCCTTTTCCTTCCATTTCAAGACCAAAATCATCCAAGTTCCCACCCCTTTCTATACCACCACCTAGCACCACCACCACCACTCCATTTCCAGCAGCTTGGGGAGTTTTTCAGAGGCAAAGAGGCACCATTTCTCAGTCCAAGAAGCAACCAAAGATTGGTCTACAAGGGTGAGTGCCATTTCCCTCTTTTCTAGCTCATTTTTGCAACATTTCTTAGGACTTTTGGCTTGCTATTTTGAGCTCCGGACATAACTTAAAATGTCATTTTTTTAGCTCCTTTTCATCTTCCATTAAGGGTCCTTCACTGTTTGGGACCCCCTTGTTGCACTTGCTTCATTACCCCTCTTGGATGCCATATTTTTTCATGATATTTTTAGCCTATGTGTGGTCTGTTTTGAGCTCTGATGTAAAATGTGAATAGGCTTATTTTGAGCCCTTATTCAACATTAAAGAAGGGCTCATCCTTGTTTGGGACCTCCATGTGTCACTTGCCATTGAACCCCTCTTTGGTCCCCATTTTTGCATGATTCATTAACTTATTGAGCTTCTATTTTTGGACCTTGGTCCGAACTGAAAAGAGGCTTATTTTGACCCCCTCTCCATGTCTCATTGAGGGTCTTTGGCTGTTTGATGCATATTTTGTATACTTTGCGTTTAATCCTCTTTTGGCCTCATTTTTGCATAGCATTTTTAACATACTTGCATCTGTCTTTGGGGCTTGTCATAAACTGAAAACAGTCATATTTTTAGTCCCTCTTCAATGTTGTAGAAGGCCCCTTTCCTGTTTGGGGCCAGAATTTGTGACTTGCTTCATTACCTTCCTTGCGGAGCCATTTTTGTATGCTAATTTAGCCCTACTTGAGCCTACTGTTTGGCCTCACTCTAAACTGTAAAAATTCTTTTCTCGGGGCTGCCTTGCTTTTTTCTTTTCATTTCATATTCAAATTATGTATGCATTGTATAGTTATAGGCCATTTCATGCGCCAAAACCCGTATTTCGGGACTCGTTTCATGCATCGGGTTTCATTTTACCGGGTTTCGGGGCTGTTTTGCATCTCATTTTACCTCTGATTTTTGCATGCTAGTATGCCATTTTTTTTTGTTTTGCCATGACTTGTTAGAGTGCCATTCCGTGCCGTAGGTTCGGTTCTCGGTTTGCGTGCACGTGTGCACGTATCCCGAGTTGTCTCATTTTCATCTAATGGCCTCCTATGTGAGTGCGGCTGAGGTCAACTCATGTTAGTGTAAGTCCATATTGCATTGTGTATGCCATTTCATTCCATAGCATTGTGTATGCTAGGTTGTATGTTAGTGCATTGTGTATGCCATATTTCCTCGTGCATTGTGTATGCCATTTCATAGCCTTTCGCATGTTAGGTTGTATCTTAGTTGCATTTCATGCATATCATGCATATTGCATTGTGTTCGGGATAGGAGTTAGCAGACGCGAAGCGAATGCGTTCATTACTCGGTGGCGAGCGTGTCTCAATTCGATCACCAACACTCCGGATTATCCATGATGGAGTTAGGTTTTGTTATATTTTCATATGCATTCATTTCATATTGAGTTGTGCAATTGGACTCCTCGGCCATCATGCATCGATATGCGTGATTGGTGGCACGAGGATCGAGACATACATACATTTGTGAAAATACATTGCCATGCTCCTTTCCTGCTCTCTGTTGTAGCAAAATGAAGAATTAGTAACTTTTCAGAGCTTGGCACGCATTTCAAGAACAGGTGCAAATAGAGGCTAATTGGGGCATCGTCATGGATTTCCGCACAAAAACCTTGAACATGCATCATTCATCACCGGGCGGAATCAAAGCGATCCGGCTTGCATGCGATTCTGACTTTCTTAGTTAATTTGTTAATTAATTATGACTTTGAACATTCTTTGGAATGTACTATTCTTTTATTAGGATTTGTATATTTATTCGGACCCTCTGCGCGAGGGCATAATTATAATAAGTGTGGGTGAGTGTGATGTATGTCTTCCAATCCTACGTCTTTCTTCCCTTTTATTTACCTGCTTATGATGGTTAGATTAGGGCATATTTCAATTAGCATACAGTATGATAGCATGTTTGCATTCATTCATCTATCTTGCATGCACCGGGCTCGGCACATCATACTAACTGCATTTGTATTTCAATTCCAAGTTGAATACATGTTAGCTGTAGCTTTCCATATGCCATGTTTAGAATAGCCGAGCCTGCTATAGTTTGCATTTTTGCATGTGTTGCATTAGGCATTTCTGTATACTTAGGATCATGCATGATTTCTAATATAGTTTCTGTTTTGGCATGGAGTACTCGGTGAGTTTTTTGCTTTAGCATCCTTTCATGCGTGTGAGTGACTGCCATGATAGCATGCTTACCATGAGGCTAATTGCTTATGTGATATAACTGTCTTGAATGCCTGTGGGTGGAGGTTGGGTTATTTGGATTGGAACAATTCATCAAGTGTTTTAAGCCCATCCGAGGGTGGCAAAATCTGCATTTTAAGCCTACCTGCGGGTAGCAAACCATCTTTCAAAAATGAACATGAAATGTTTTGTCCTAATTCAGGCAACCGGTCTATACTTGTATCTTTGTCATCACATAATAACCTAGGCTAATAGGAATAAGAACACACAATGTTTTCAAATCGAGATATCATGGTTAGTAGAGGTGGGTCTTTGGCCGGCGGCGAGAAGTGCTCACAGTGACCTTCCCCAATCATACCCAAGTTCCCGAGCCGAGGCAACTTTGGTGATGACGGACACATGGCCTTTGGCACCGACTCAGGGTTTCCTAAATTTCCCATTAAAAAACATTTAGGTGGCAACTCTGTATCTGACAAAGCAATCCATGTTTGGCACTTCTTTCAAAAATCAGTTTTCTCAAAACGATTTGCCGGATTTGGACTCTTTGGTTCAAGATTAAGAACCGTGACATTTGAGTCCTTGAACTGTAGTGACCCCAATATGAACGGAACGGGACTTAACCCTCCCGAGGCGTTCGGGGGCGTCTACACTCTCCTTCGACACCTTTTTCAAGGCGTTCATTTTCTCATTGTCTCCTACGTCTAACCATTATAATGGTCTCATTGGGCGTGCCGAAAATATATGTTGGCGTTTTTGGCTTTCGAAGGTTAGAAATATAATTCGAGCGTGCCAGTAAGGATCAATAAATCCTTACAAATTTTAATAAATGCAACCAATTAGTCAGACGATTATTTCAAAGTTCTTTTAGCCTCAATGAAGAGGACTTTACTGGTGGCTTGATTATTTTAGGAGAAAATTGAGATAACTTATTAAAATAGCAGAAGAGAACAACAGTGTCAGAAATCAATCTTTTTATTAAGAAACAGGAACTTACAATGGTACCTTTGCAACTTCGAAGAGAATTACAGTGATAAACTAACTTAGAATTACTCCTAGGAATTTAAAGTACAGTACAAAAATGTAAAGACTAGAATTTAAAGGACTGGAAAATATGAAGTAAATAAATTGGCTATATGGATCTGGTTTTTTAGGTTCTCATTATCAACATTCTCCTCTATTTATAGGCTCTGAGGATAACCGTCGAAGTAGTTGATAGTCGTCGAAGTAGGTGGTAACCGTCGAAATAATCTCCATGATTACCGAGTGTGGTTCTGAATAGTTTGCTTCCACTATTCCACTTTCATGGTTAGGCTTCCCTCCTGATTTTGAATTTAAATTGTAAGTAACCATTTTTGGCCATGTCACCTTGGATGTCTTGATTATTCCCATGTCTCACGGATCCATTGCCATTGCTGTAGGTTGCCACATGTCTGTTGATTATTGGGGACCTTTACTAATTCCCTAATTTGCCTTTTATAATCGACGTGTCAGGCTGCAATAAGTCTGTACAAAATATATAGCCAATGCAATTTATTCGTCTATTTAGTGAAGTCTTTCTTCTTATCTATTTGTGATCATTGGAAATTCACCTAAGGGCGGTTTGTAAGACTATCCGTGTCTTGTTTGTAATCGTTTGAAAACTATTGGTTGATAGTGGAATCAAATTTCGGTCCCGTTGACGTACCTCACATTGAGGGAACCATGTAAAATTCTTATGTCATTGTTGATTTAATTTTTTTCACATTATTTTTATTTCCATCGATTGATTTACTTGTGAAAAATCATCTATTTTCGTTAACAACTAGTATTAGAGCTTACGGTTTACTTGGGTTTATTTATTTGTGTAAATCAATGAAAGGGAATGTGGGTCGTGTAACAGGTCCGCGTGGGACCTCGTTACCATTTGGACTCCTCTTTTTTTTGCTTGTTGCGGTTCTTAATCTGAACCAAAGAGTCCAACTCTGGCAAATCGTTTTGAGAAAAAAAATAGATTTTGAAAGAAGTGCCAAACATGGACTGCTTTGCCAGATACAGAGTCGCCACCTAAATATTTTTTAATGAAGAAATTTAGGAAACCCTGACTCGGTGCTAAAGGCCACGTGTCCGTCATCACCAAAGTTACCTCGGCTCGGGAACTTGGGTACGATTGGAGAAGGTCAGTTATGAGCACCCCCTCTCACCCGGTCCGAAGACTGGCCTCTACTAATCATGATATTCAATTTTGAAAACGTTATGTGTTCTTATTCTGGTTATTATCCTAGATTTACTATGTTATGCGCATAGCAAACAAGTATAGACCAAATTGCCTAAATTGGAACAAAACATTTCATGTTTATTTTGAAAAGGATTTGTTACTCGCAAGTAGGCTAAAATGCAGGTTATGCCACCCTCAAGTGGGCTTTAGAAAAGACAGTTTTGCCACTATCTAGTGGGCTTAAAATTCTCAGTTTTAATGCATTATCCCAATTTAAGCGATTTGACCTCCACCCACAGGCATTCAAACAGTTATATCACATAAGCAGCTAGCCGCATGGTAAGCATACTGTCATGTTAACATTCACACGCATGCGAGATGCTAAAGCGTAAAAACTCACCTAGTACTCTAAGCCAAAACAGAAACCAGTTAGTAATCATATGCATGATCCTAGTTCATGTTAAGTGACTAATGCAACACAAGCAAAGGTGTAATCTAGACAGGCTCGGCTATCCTAAGCATGGCATGTGAAGTGCTACAAGTAACAAGTATTCAATTTGGAAATTGGAATACAATGCAGTTAGCATGATGTCTGAGGCACGATATGTCGTAAGACAAATGTATGGATGCACGCATGCTATCATACTGTATGCTAATTTAAATATGCCCTAATCTACCATCGTAAGCAGGTAAATAAAAGGAAAGAAAGAAATGGGGGTTGGAAAACATATATACACTCACGCACACTTATTACAAATTCGCCCTCGCTTGGAGGGACTAAAAGAATATCTGATCGAATAATGCAGTCAGAATCTGAGAATAAATTATTACAGAATTTCTAATTTAATTAATAATTTAAATGCAGAATAGAAAGGGCCACAGCCTCGCCTCGGGATGCGCGGATGATGCATGCTCGAATCCGACTTGCCCGGAAAACCCGCACCATACCACTGTTGCCTCTGTTTTCACTGTCCTGCCTTTCCGAAATCTGCCCAAAGTCTCAGAACACCTTCCATGCATGCTGCTGCACACCACCGGCTGGAGGAAATGTCCACCGGCCATCTAAAATTTCCATCGGCTAATTATAAGGTTATCGGCCACCCATATAGTGCCGGTCGGCACTTTATACTGCCGGTCGGCAGAAAATTCCTTTGAAGAACACTTGAAGAACAGGTGGTGCAGCCCCCTTCTAATGATCAAAATCAGTCCAAAATCTCAACAAACAACCCTCCAAGTCCCTCAATCTCGAACTAAGGTGTAATGGTGTGTGTATTAGTGCAAAAATGAGGTAAAAACACACTATTTAGGCTTAAAACACACACACAAGGATGAGAGAGAGAGATATAGAGAGAGAGAGAGAGTATAACACAGATATATAGATATAGAAGCTCTGGTTTTTGCTCAAAAATGGCTCACCCCTCTCAAAGGGAGAGAGATGGTGTTTATATAGGCACAAATCAAGGCTCAAGGCTTCTCTAAGAAGCTAACTAGAAGGGGCAAAGGGTGCAAAAGGGTCTTGGCTTCTTGGAGAAGCTAAGACAGCTGTCCAAGCTTCTCCAAGAAGCTTGAGCAAAAGGGTCAACCTTCTAGAAGGTTTGGGGGTTCAAAGGTGCAAAGGGGTCACTCCCATGCATGGGGACGAGTGACGGTGCATTCCAGCTGGCACAGCTGGCATGCACCATGCCTCAGGAGTGCAAAAGGTGCACGCCGGCCAGCCAAAGGGATCATCGGCACAAAAATGTGCCGGTTGGCAACATATAGTGCCGACCGGCCAAAGATTTTGAGAAAACAATGTCGGTGGCACCAATGTGTAGCCGGTGATGGTAGAGGAGGGTCGGTAGGGTGTGGGGATGGCCAAAAGGCCATTCCCTGCCCTTCAAGGCAAAAACACAGATGTTTGGCGTCAAAACCGAACACGAAGTAGTCGAGTCAAGAGGTCCTGAGACGAGGCGCGCTGCCAAGGCCTCCGGGAACTCGAGACGAACGCAAACATGGATAATCACCAAATGTTCAAACAGTGACGTCCAAGTCTTAAGGATGGTCAAAAATGGGGTGTCTATAGTTGCCCCTCTTTGACAGAACTCGGAAGTCATAACAATGACGGGAGTGAATGTCAAAGCCCAGAGACGACCCATTTTTGACAAGGCCGAAGACTTAGACAAACATGCAAGACAAGCAAGATATGCGCCCGAAGGCAGGGGCAAAATGTAACTGAAAATGCAAGAAGCCGAGCATAACTTATAATCATGCAAAGAAAGGTATGAAGCACATGCAGCAGATTATAAGCTAGCATACAGACTACACTACAATGCGAAAGGATGTAAGAGAATTATGCAATTCTCAATACGTCTCCTTTCGGAGGATACAATACATGCGGCTCGTCCGGTTGCACCTCCTCAAATGAACCATACATACAATATCATGCACGAAGAAAACAAACTTAATAGGTACAATGTCGTTAGCAACATGCATGACAATGCAATCGAAAGTCGTGTAACGCATGCAATGTATAGTAAGATAGTGGGATTGAACACATGTGAGTAAAGCAATGCCGCATGCAAGCAATGTGTATATAAAAGAAACTTGAACACATGTGAGTAAAGCAATGCGCATGCACGCAATGTATATATAAAAGGAACTTGAACACATATAAGTAAAGCAATGCATGCATGCATAATGTGTATAAAAAAGGAACTTGAACACATATAAGTAAAGCAATGCCGCATGCATAATGTGTATAAAAAAGGAACTTGAACACATATAAGTAAAGCCGCAATGTGTATAAAAAAAGGAACTTGAACACATATAAGTAAAGCAATGCACGCATGCACACAATGTGTATAAAAAAGGAACTTGAACACATATAAGTAAAGCAATGCACGCATGCACGCAATGTGTATAAAAAGGAACTTGAACACATGTAAGTAAAGCAATGCACGCATGCACGCAATGTGTATAAAAAAAGGAACTTGAACACATATAAGTAAAGCAATGCACGCATGTACGCAATGTGTATAAAAAAGGAACTTGAACACATATAAGTAAAGCAATGCACGTAATGTGTATAAAAAAGGAACTTGAAATTGAACATGGCAAAACATGATGCAGAAATGCAACGTACTGCAACACAGCATGATTGATATGATTTACGGAATTCACAAGATATAAAAGGATACGGGAAGGAGCGTCCTTCGCATGTACCGAGTATCGCTCACAAAAGTCATGGCTTGAGGTCAACTCGAAGGTCCACTTTCATTCTGACAGTGCATTTTCTTGTATTGCCTTGAATGATGAAGGTGCCAAACCACACAATTGACCCGAACAAGGGCGCGAAAGGTACAATGACCACGAGGGGAGGTTACTGGTATCCATTCCGGTACCCTGCTACCTTGTTATTTTCCTGCTTTACTTTCCTTTTTATTAGGAGTTTAAGCATATTGCATTGCCTCAGGCAGATTCTATTTTTTTGAAATCGCATATTTTTCTTCTTCTTTTTTTTAGAAATACATGACGGAAATGAAACAGCTATTTATTCAAAAGGTGTTGCATTTGCACGTTCTATGCGTCGCATCGCAAGGTATCACACAACAATGTGAATCAAATTGATACTGTATTTTGAAAACGAAGCATTGCATCGTAATAATCAGGTAGTGAACCAATTAGAACTCGATAAGCAAAGCAAAGGATCCCGTTTCGACCAGGTGCAAGTACAACTCGATAAACAGCACAAAGACTTAAAGAGAGTGAAATACAACTCGATAAGCAAATACACAACAACTCGATAAGCAAATGGGCGCGCCCTCGTAAGAATTGATCACTAGAGGGTATTGGAAGGTGGTGGGATTCTCCAATACTTAGCATGGAAAGCTCAGGGGACAAGGGGGAGAACCACCGGCCGGGAGCAAAGGCCATCGGCCGAAACAATGATCCATCGGCCAAAACAGATGGCCGGTCGGCAATATATTTGGCCGGTCGGCAATCTATTTGGCCGGTCGGCCAAGAAAGGGAGGAACCGAGAATCTTGACACATCCTCCATTCAACCTTATCTCCTACAAAGACTCGACCGTAGTTTTCTTCATTTCCACTTTGATTTACTCCAAATGGAAGAATTCCTTGCCCAAAATCTCATAACTTGGATTAACAACTTGGATGGCTCGAAAAATTTGAATTTAAGACTTGGCATACGCACTATTCACTGCGTCGTACCCATTGCATTTTCCATTTCTTCATGCAGCGGCAAGGTTTTGGAATCGGTGACACCGTCTTTAGCTTTAGCGGGCAAGAGGTGTCCTACCTTCAATTTCCAAGCTCTAATGGCGGCGTAATGAAGAAATTTTGCCCCAACTTCGTTTTGGCCATGCCCAAGCCTTAGGGAAAATGTGTGGGCTCTCAATACCCGATGCTCGTTCTTTGATTTGTGATGGGATCTTTGGATGTTCGAGCTTGGTTTCTTTTTTACGAGGCGGTGATCGCGGTGACCATCACTGGCAAGGCTTCCGGCGACACGCCCTCTGTTTGTGCATGCTCTCTCATTTTCTGTTTGTCCAAGGTTCTAGAGGGTCTTGTGTCTGGTTGATTGAGGTTGCCCGAGGCTTGAAGGAGGGCAAAAGCTGCATCGCCATGATTCTGGCGGAGACGTTGCTGGGCTTAGACGCCTTTTATCGTCGAGAGACGACCAGATTAGCAGGGAGTCCACTATTACTGCAGGTAATGTTTTCCTCCCAATCTCACATATATGTTTACTCACATCACTCGGCCCTCACGCTCAGTTTTCCTCACAAAACCCTTTTCTCACTTTTTCTCTTATCGTACATCTCTCTATTCTTTATTCTCTCATTTTTCATCCCTCCCCAGGTATGGTTGATGGATAAACTGCAGGTTGTGGACTCTTGCCCAGCGTATTCAGCTCGTGGTTACTTCTTTAGTTGGCGGGTTGGTGGTTGAATGGATGTGCGGTTTGTCCTGAACCCGTTGCTTGGGCGGTGCCCTTGGCTCAATCTCCCGTGTGAGATTCTGACATGACCCGTCAAGGGATCAATTGATTGGCTTGACTCACCCATGTCTTCTCTTTCATTATTTTATCCTGCGTCGTTCGTTCATGGTCGTCAACTTGCCGCGGGAGGGATAAGTGCCGGCTACATTCGGTTGTTAAAGGCGCTGGCCGCCATAACATGGAGCATGGAGAGCAGAACGCTCCCTCCTCACACTTCGATGAGTGCTTGGGAGCACCTGACTTGACTATGCCCCGGATTTATTGCTTTATTAGTACTTTTAAGTTTTCTTTGTGAGTGTAATAAAAAAAAAAAAGCAACTTCAATCGTATGCAAGAGCAAGAGAACTATGTATTGAAATCAATGAAATTGAAGGTTGTGGTACTGAAAATTTTTCATTTTGGTCCAGAAATGGTCTTAGTTGTAAAAAGATTTATTTGAACAAAGTCACCTTTATTAAAACTTTTCAAAACTATTTTTGACATGGATCGGGACTGGACACGCCTGAGATCTGTCACTGAGATGCACAACCCCGAATCCTAGCAACTGGAAAGTTGCCCCTTGTTTGAACGGTACCACGACACTGTACAGCAACGGAAAGTTGCCCCTAGTCTGAATAGCACTGCACCGGAGATTGCGATAGACGCTGATGGACAAAGATGACCGAGATGATCAAATGGACAAAGTTGATCAGGGAAAAGTTTATGGCTGAACTTCAAGATGAAGCTGCCTACGTATCCCAAAGATGGGAATCAAGCCTTACGTAGTTCAGGCTTGGGTTCACTCGAGTATTTTCATTCTCCTTTTGCGCTCTAACTTTTGCCAAGGCCGCCCTTTGCGGGTTTTCAACCTTCTTGAGCTCGGTTTTATATTTTTCTAATTTTTTGTGCTCTGAGTTTTGCCTAGGTCGCCCTTTCGGGTTTTCGGCCCAGCGAGCCTCTCAGGGGTAATATTTCTTCAACTTGTCCATGTTGATCGGTTAGGAGAACTCTAGGCCATCTAGGTCCATCAGAACCACTGACTCCACGACGGATAGACTTGATGATATAGGGACCAGTCCAATTAGGTCTGAACTTGCCCCTTGGGTCGTGGATGGGAGCTCGGTTGTCTTTGAGTACCAAATCTCCTTCCTTCAAATTCCTGGACTTAACCTTCTTGTTAAAAGCTCGGGCAATCCTGCGTTGATATCCTTGGACATGGTATAGTGCTTTTAATCTTCTCTCATCGAAGAGCATGAGTTTCTCGAATCTGCTTTGCTGCCAATCTGCCTCGGCTATTTGACACTCAACCAATACTCGTAAAGATGGGACCTCAATCTCTATAGGTAGAACAGCCTCCATCCCATAAACTAAGGAATACGGCGTTGCCCCGGTAGAAGTTCTAATTGAAGTTTGGTAGCCCCACAGAGCAAACGGCAACTTATCTGGCCAATCCCGATAGGTTTCCACCATCTTCTGCAATATGTTCTTGATGTTCTTGTTGGTGGCCTCAACTGCTCCGTTGGTCTGCGGCCGATATGTGGACGACTTATGAAAAGCCACATTGTATTTCTCCAACAAATCAATCACCTCTTTCTTGAAGTGGGAACCATTGTCTGAAATGATCTCGTTCGGGACTCCATAACGGCAGATAATGTTGTTTCTGATAAACTTTGCGACATGCGAAGCCTTGACCTTTGCATAAGATTGGGCCTCGACCCACTATGTAAAGTAATCTATTGCTACCAAGAAAAACACATGCCCATTCGACCCCTTAGAATGACTAATCACATCAATTCCCCAAATGAAAATGGCCATGGCGGCGTCATGTTATGCGGCTTTGTGGCGGGATGTTCATGCGGTTTGCATGGATCTGGCATTTGTGGCATCGCCGAACAAAGCCGATACAATCTTCCTCCATGGTAGACCAGTAGTAACCTGCGAGGATCTTGGTGCGGCATTACCCCATTCATATGTGCCCATTCTCCTCCATGGATGGCCTCCATCGGTAACCGACTCTTCAGATTCTACACATAACTTGTGCATTCCCAAGTGACCTCTCTTGTACAATTTACCCCCGCAGATGATAAACTGAACAGCCATTCTTCTGATTGCCCTTTTGTCCTTGGCATTTGCCCCTGGTGGGTACGCCTCCTTTTCCAAGAAGTTCCATATGTCATAATACCAGGGGTTGTTGTCCTGCACTTCTTCTATGGCAGAGATTGGCTCGTAAGCAGGTGCAAATTTCTGGTCGATAATGACTGGACGCATCTGGACTCCAGATGAGATGTCTATCATGGAAGATAGAGTTGCTAACGAATCTGCGAACCTGTTGTTTTCTCTTACTAGGTGAGTGAATTTTAACTTCTCAAACCGAGGAATTAACAAATCCAAGGTCTGGTGGCAAATTATCATCTTTTCCTCCTTGACTTTCCAGTCTCCTTTCGCCTGAGACACCACAAGGTTCGAGTCCCCAATGACGTCTAATCATCTTGCCCCTAGTTTTAAGGCAGCTTCTAGACCGGCAATACATGCCTCATATTTTGCCTCATTGTTCGAGACTTTGAACCGGAGCTTGAATGCTAAAGGAATACGGGAATCGTCAGGTGCTATCAGCAACACTCCTATCCTATACCTGTATTGATTTGACGCTCCGTCAAAGTACATCGTCCAAGTTTCATCTTCAATGTGCAAAATGGCTTCATCTGGGAATATGTACTCAACTGCTTCATCCCCTTCAACCGGGTGGTCGGCAAGGAACTCTGCTACCGCTCTCCCTTTTACGGACTAGCGCGTCACATACTTGAGATCAAATTCGGAGAGCAACAGCAGCCAACGAGCTAGCCTACCCGTAAGTGCTGGTTTTTCGAAAAGATATTTAATGGGATCGAGTCGTGAAACCAACATTACAGAGTGAGCTAACAGGTAGTGCCGTAGCTTCCTGGTAGCCTATACCAAGGCCAAACAAGCCTTCTCCAACGGAGTGTAGCGGGTTTCGTAATCCAGCATCTTCTTGCTCAGATAGTAGATGGCCCTTTCCACTTTATCTTCCGACTCTTGTGCGAGCATGCAGCCCATTGTAGTCTCAGTTACTGACAGATACAATATCAACGGTATTCCCAGCTTAGGTGGTGACAACACGGCCGGATTCTGTAGATACTCTTTAATCTGTTCAAATGCAGCTTGGCATCGGCCGTCCCATTGGAACTTCTTTCCTTTCTTCAGAAGACCAAAAAGTGGTTCACAAGTTAAGGTTAGTTTTGAGATAAACCGCCTTATGAATTGCACTTTACCCAAAAAGCCTCGCACCTCCTTTCAGTCATTGGTGGTGGCATTTCTAAGATGGCCTTGATTTTGGAAGGAATTGACTTGATGCCTCTTTGTGTGTCGAAATCGGCATTTTCATTGTAACACCAAGCGTACATACGAGGATTGACGCAAAATTCTCTAATCCTTTGAAAAAACTTTTGCAAGGCAGTGTAGTGGCCCTCTCTTTCTTTGGACTTGACAATCATGTCGTCTACGTACACCTCAACCTCTTTATGGATCATGTTATGTAATATTGTGGTTGCAGCCCGTTGATATGTAGCCCCAGCGTTCTTCAACCCAAATGCCATCACTCTGTAGCAATATGTACCCCACGGGGTGGTAAAAGCAATCTTTTCCCGGTCTTCGGGTGCCATTACTATCTGATTATAACCTGAGAAGCCATCCATAAACGAAAGCAAAGCATGCCCCGCTGTGAAATCTACCAACTCGTCGATATGCGGTAAGGGAAAGTCATCCTTCGGACTGGCTCTGTTCAAATCCCTGAAATCCACACATACCCGGATTCTGCCATCCTTCTTCGGCACTGGAACAATATTGGCCAACCAAGTCGGGTATTCGGATACCAGCAAGAAGCCTGCGTCAATCTGTTTGGTGACCTCTTCTTTGATCTTAATGGCCCAATCAGGGCGGATCCTTCTGAGTTTTTGTTTGACAGGTCAGGCCTCGGGGTCAAGAGGGATCCGGTGCTGTACAATCTCAGGATCGATTCCAGGCATGTCTTCGTAGGACCACGCGAAAATATCTTTGAAATCTTTTAATAAAGCGACTAAGCGCTCGCGTTCCTCCGAAGACAATGTGGACCCGATCTGGACCAGCCGCGGGTCCTTCTCAGTACCAATGTTCACGGTAGTGATTTCATCAATTAAGGGTTTAACAAACCTCTCTTGCTCTTGTTCAATTAGTCGTTGCAAAATCGGAGGAATTTCGTCCTCGTTATTTTCATCAAAGTTTTGAAAGTCCTAATTTAAGCAATAAATCAAAGGCACAGAAAAGTACTCGGAAACCACATTCACCTCATTCTCATTATGTACTTCCAAATCATCCAATTCTTCTATTACAACAGACTCAAAAGAGAACAAAAAACTGGACAGGCGGAATTGTGGCATCCGGGTTATCACCCCAGAATCTGGGACTCGAGACTCGACAGTGGAACGATTCAACTCACAAGACTTGGTGGAATCAGATTCCGGCTCACTACCTGACCCAGTGCTGCTCGACAAAAACCCCTCCTCATACTGCCAGGTGAGGGAGGGTGCGATGGATGCATCTAAAATAGCTGCTGGTAGGCCTGTAGCCGTTTCATCTCCAATCATGGATACCGAGGAGTTATCCCCCAAGGACAACTGGTCGATCAAAGGATCTGAAAGTAGACATGCCAGTGCTACCCCCATTTCAAACTCTGTGCCCACAGACTCTAATTCTTTGCTATGCTCATCCTCAACTGTTGGGTCTATCTGCTCTTCAGCAACATCATCCCCAAGCAACTGCAGGTCAAAGAAAATTTCAAACCCTGGCACGCGCTTCTTCTCTGTGTTCAACCACGGCTCCGGAAAACCACAGAATGGAAAATCTTCCCCCTCCCGGACGAAACGTCCGTTTAGGATACCCCGAATGGGCTGATGTATCAATTCAAAGGGTTTCCCCGTTTGTTTTTCTTTGGCTCTTCCAGCCATCTCTTTTCCTTTCCTTACCCAATCTTCCTTAGTAGGTAGATAACCCAGGCCGAAGGTATGGGGGTTGTGCGGCACTTCAGCCAATGCTGCAATGCCCTTACGGCCGCTCTTTCCTAATCCCATCCCGGGGATGTATTGGTGCTTGTTCATGAGATATACTGCTTGGGCACTGACATATATCCCCTCATTAGCAGCCATGATATTCTGTACGACCTGAGCCTCGGCCAAGGTAAAACCTGATATGAACACATCCTCCATGCCATGCTCGATTTCTAAAACAGGCGTGGATACGTCCGGTGGTGGGTGGATTGATGAATTCCCAAAGACAATGGCTACTTCCTTCCCATAGGGGTATTTCACCATTTGATGCAAAGTAGATGACACTGCCTTCACCTGATGCAGCCATGGTTGCCCTAAAAACAAATTGAAAGTTGCGGGAACATCTAGGACATGAAAATCTATCTCGTGCTGCCCCGGCCCGACCTTTGTCTGAACTTTAACTGTCCCCATTACTTCTCTACTTGTATTGTAAATGCGCTGGATGACTGCTGACATTGGTACGAAATCTGCGGCTTTCAAGCCAATCGCATATGCTGTCCTTGCTGGGCAGACGTTGATGGCAGACCCGGTATCAACAAGTACCACCGGTATCCACTTATCTCTACATTCCACGGAGATGTAGAGGGGTTTATTGTGATTTGTGCCCTCGGGCGGAAGTTCTTTATCTGAAAAGGTTAATGTCGGGGAACCTCCTCCCAGGAAAACCAGCCCAACCAGCTGTTCTGGTGTAGTCTCTATAGAGAGCTTGGCCTTATCTATGGCCGTCAAGACAGCCTGCCTATGTACTCGTGAAGCCATGAGCAGTCCCCAGATGGAGATGTCTGCTTGTATCTTTTTTAGCTGTTTGAGTACGGCTTCCTCTTCAAGCTGCTTCTCCTTTTGCTTCTCAGCTTCTCTATCCTTTCCCGAGGCCTCTAGCTGATCTAAGTGTGGGGGTTTGAAATACCGCCCACTCTGCGTCATGTGGTCGACCTCTCCAAGGTACCGGGTGTCATCAGGTTGGTTATTCCCCCAATCTTCATCCATGTGGGCAAGACATAAGTCCTCATCTTCCCACCACATTCCATCCGCGGCTGACAGACACCTGTCCGGCTCTGGTATGACTATTTTTGCGCTCGCAGCACCTCCCATCCACATGCCCGCAACATTCTCGGTTCTTGTGCTCACAGTAGTTTCAAATCCCACATGGGCCTTCACCTTCCTAATTCTCTCGAAATCTTCAAAACTTGCCTGTTCTGACATAACTGACTGTTCAATAATTTCCGCACTCAAAATGTTCCAATCTCGGGCGAAATTCTTGACACCGGTGTTTTCTGGCGATATACTCTGCTCTTGACCCTTAGGCGTATCCGATATTCTCAACCCTCTTTGAGCCACATTACATTGAAACTCTCCCATTACATCAGCTTGATCGTCCAACCAACCAGTAACTTCTACTGAATTTTCATAATCGAACCATGCGACTGCCACATCCTCTGGGTCTTGGTCACTGTAAAACTGGAGATCGGCAAGGTCTTCCCCCACAGCTGTTACACCATCTGTTTCCTGTCCCAAACTATCCCCGTGAATCACACACAATTCTCCTTCTGTTGGCAATTCTACTCCGGGCCCATCTTGACCTATCGATGAAATGTAGTCATCCGGACTATATGTCTTCTCAACATAATTCCTTGATTCCACGGACTCTGGCTCAACCAATTGTTTTTCCTTTGGGATTTCCTCTCTCCTGTTCTTGGTGGTCACCACTGCTAGCTTGGTTTAGGTCATGGAGATGTCCATCATGCACAAATCGGTGTAATCGAGAAGAAACACCTCCGGTTTACGCAAGTGGGTAGGCATAATATAGATACTAGGGTCGTAGGACACGGCCCCAGTATGGATAAAATTGAGTCTTTTGGGTGGTGGAACTTGGTTATGTGTGGGGAGGGGATTTGTAGTAACATTGGGCTTCTCGGGAGGCAAAATCACCCCGTTATCGATGAGATCTTGAATCTCATGGCCTTAGCCGAAACCTGGTCGGTATCATGACCGTCTTTGTTGGTGAAATGCACAATACTTGGTTGGGTTATGGGTAGGGAAAGTTTTTTTACGGTAGGGGCATGGCTCGGGGCTTCAAATGCCCTTTTTGATCAAAACCCTAGAGCTTTGGATAGGGGCATATAAAGTGGGCGAAAGTTACGGTGTTTACGGGTGGGTATTTAGCTATTTTGCGGGTTGCTTCGGGCCTTGGGAGAATGGCGTGGCGCCATGGCTCTTGGTGGGGGTTGGTGGTGACCATGCTTGCCGGAGGCTCTCGTAGTAGTAGTGCCACTCGGGCCTGCATTAGTGTTGCGGTTGAAGGTCCTTCGGGGTTGCTCCCGATCGTTATCAATCAAGCCTTGCTTCAAGGCATCTTCAATCTGCACCCCCATTTCATGTAGGTCAGAAAAAGTAGGAAAGGGGAGTACTATCATCTTTTGCATCAACTTTGGCTGAAGATTGCGCACAATCATCCAAATCTGGTCTTTGTCCGTAGGCCTCAAGGTCATCATCGAAGCCTTGGCCCTCCATCTGGTTACGAACTCTGAAAAACTCTCCTTAGGCTCTTGCCTAGTCGTCTCGAGATCACGGGTCATAATCTCAATCTGTGTATTGTATGAGTACTGCGCGATGAAGGCCTCAGCCATTTCATCCCAATTCCTCTTAACGTCATCTTCTAGCTTGGCATACCATATGGCCGCCACACCTGACAGGGTCCGGCCAAATAAAGACAACTTCTGAAGCCTACTGAGGCCCATTGGCCTTAGAATATCTGAAAACAGTCTTAAGTGCACCATGGGGTCCCCGGACCCGTCAAATCGATCAATATGAGGCATTTTGAATCTGTCAGGCAACGTCACAGTTGCATCGGTGTATCCATCTTCAATGTCGGGGATGGTCTTGACCCCTTGAGATCTCTTGAACAACTTTTCAAGCTTGTTCAACTTTAGTCTTGATGGGATCGATCTCGAACTCAAAGGAGAGTCCGTGGGTTGGTGGGTGTTTTTGATAGGAGGTTGGATTTGAGGGGGTTGGAGGTGGGGTGGTCTGTGAAATTCTATATCATTCTAAACATTGGCTGTCTCCCCGAGGTTTGGAACTCCTGGTGGGGGAGGAGCTTGGTCTTGGCAGATGCTCGGTTCTTTGCTCTAGCAGCAATTGTCTCTGCCTGTTCCTTCACGAGTGTGGCCTGTTGCCTGGCGAATTCTACCTGACGGACAGCATCCTGCTACATTGTTTTCATGCTCTCTTAGAGGTGGCGCACTATCTCCTCCAAACTAGCCATACTATTCTGCTCTGGTTGAGTTACTGGTATATATTCTCTCTCCGTTGGTGACACAAAATCCTGGTCCCTACTGAACACAGGTGGGGTAGATAAGGCCCTCTGGACTAAGCTTCTTTGTCTTGATGTCCTCTGCTGGTGACTCCGTCTAATGTAACCGGGGTAGTGAGTAGTACACTGGTTGTGCGTCTACCAGATCCTCAGATCGATGGAGTCGACGACCTCTAGTCCATAGTGCTTGGGGAGTATCTACTGGGTCAGAAGCAATCGTGCTCAACTACCTAGTAAAAGATAAATAAAAGCGTATAAATAAGCAGACAATTGGACGACTGCGGCATAAAATAAACATACAACACACGGTTTGGATATCATAACACCTTTGCTAATAGCTGGATACCTTTGTTCCTCAAATCTTGATCCTTTGTTTACGAATCATTGCCCCCATGTACGAATCTGGTACCCCAGATAATGATTCCCAAAATCTTTCTTGGTGCCCTCAGGCCGGATACCAAAACTTACAAACTGACATGCGCATTCCTGTAGAGATACACTCTAAAAGCACATAGCATATAAAAGAGAGCCAATACACCCCTATATTGGGGTAGGGTTTCCCTGTCCTATTTTGTCAGGAGCTAGGGTTTTACTACGCACGCAGCGGTTTCAAACAACCTATATCGGGTAAGCAACCTGCCCTAGTTTGGAATGGTCACTATGGATCCGAATATGCACTAGGTCAAATGGTCAAAAGGGGTGCCCCGGTAAAATCGGGGTTTGTGTTCCCATCTTGTGAGCCATAACCGTCGACCTTATGGTCAAGCCTTGACAAGACAAGCCTCCAGTAAACCGCTCAGGAATAGCAAATGGCCAACATGGTGTCCTCGGCGCACCAATGCACATGCAATCCAAAGAAACACATAAGTGTAGTCAAAACATGATATCACGAGTTCGAGTCAAGCTCTCTAAAATCTCCAGCAGAGTCGCCAGAAATTGTAACAGGTCCGCGTGGGACCTCACTACCGTTTGGACTCCTCTTTTTTTTGCTTGTTGAGGTTCTTAATTTGAACCAAAGAGTCCAACTCTGGCAAATCATTTTGAGAAAAAAAACAGATTTTGAAAGAAGTGCCAAACATGGAATGCTTTGCCAGATACAGAGTCGCCACCTAAATATTTTTTAATGGGGAAATTTAGGAAACCCTAACTCGGTGCCAAAGGCCACGTGTCCGTCATCACCAAAGTTACCTCAGCTCGGAAACTTGGGTATGATTGGGGAAGGTCAGCTATGAGCACCTCCTCTCGCCCGGTCCGAAGACCGGCCTCTACTAATCATGATATCCAATTTTGAAAACGTTATGTGTTCTTATTTCGGTTATTAGCCTAGATTTACTATGTTATGCGCACAGCAAACAAGTATAGACCAAATTGCCTAAATTGGAACAAAACATTTCATGTTTGTTTTGAAAAGGATTTGCTACTCGCAAGTAGGCTAAAATGCAGATTTTGCCACCCTCAAGTGGGCTTTAGAAAAGATAGTTTTGCCACTATCTAGTGAGCTTAAAACTCTCAGTTTTAATGCATTATCCCAATTTAAGCGATTTGACCTCCACCCACAAGCATTCAAACAGTTATATCACATAAGCAGCTAGCCGCATGGTAAGCATACTGTCATGTTAACATTCACACGCATGCGAGATGCTAAAGCGTGAAAACTCGCCTAGTACTCCAAGCCAAAATAGAAACCAGTTAGTAATCATATGCATGATCCTAGTTCATGTTAAGTGACTAATGCAACACAAGCAAAGGTGTAATCTAGACAGGCTCGGCTATCCTAAGCATGGCATGTGAAGTGCTACAAGTAACAAGTATTCAATTTGGAAATTGGAATACAATGCAGTTAGCATGATGTACCGAGCCCGGTGTACGTAAGACAAATGTATGGATGCACGCATGCTATCATACTGTATGCTAATTTAAATATGCCCTAATCTACCCCGGAAAACCCGCACCATACCACTGTTGCTTCTGTTTTCACTGTCCTGCCTTTCCGAAATCTGCCCAAAGTCTCAGAACACCTTCCATGCATCTTCTTGCACACCATTTGGAGAAATGTCCTGACCATCTAAAATTTCCATCGGCTAATTACAAGGTTATCGGCCACCCATATAGTGCTGGTCGGCACTCTATACTATCGGTCGGCAGAAAATTCCTTTGAAGAACACTTGAAGAGCAATTGGTGCGGCCCCTTAATGATCAAAATCGGTCAAAATCTCAACAAACAACCCTCCAAGTCCTCGATCTCGAACTAAGGTGTAATGGTGTGTGTATTAGTGCAAAAATGAGGTAAAAACACACTATTTGGGCTTAAAACACACACAAGGATGAGAGAGAGAGATATAGAGAGAGAGAGAGTATAACACGGATATATAGATATAGAAGCTCGGTTTTTGCTTAAAATGGCTCACCCCTCTCAAAGGAGAGAGATGGTGTTTATATAGGCACAAATCAAGGCTCAAGGCTTCTCTAAAAGCTAACTAGAAGGGCAAAAGGGTGCAAGGGTCTTGGCTTCTTGGAGAAGCTAAGGCAGTTGTCCAACTTCTCCAAACTTGAAACAAAGGGTCAACCTTCTAGAAGGTTTGGGGTTTAAAGGTGCAAAGGGTCACTCCATGCAGGGGCCAGTGATGGTGCATTCGGTGGCATGCACCATGCCTCGAGTGCAAAGGGTGCACTGCCAGCCAAAGGGATCATCGGCACAAAAATGTGCGGTCGACAACTTATATAGTGGGTCGCCAAAGATTTTGAAAACAATGCGGTGGCACCAATGTGTATGGGGTGATGGTAGGGAGGTCGATGGGGTGTGGGGATGGCCAAAGGCCATTCCACGCCCTTCAAAACAAAAACACAGATGTTTGGCGTCAAAACCGAACACGAAGTAGTCGAGTCAAGAGGTCCTGAGACGAGGCGTGCTGCCAAGGCCTCCGGGAACTCGAGACGAACGCAAACATGGATAATCACCGAATATTCAAACAGTGACGTCCAAGTCTTAAGGATGGTCAAAAGTTGGGTGTCTACAGGTCGTATGTCTAGTTTTAATGAAAGTAATTGGCTAACTTAGAAAACTAAAATAGAGTACTTATTATTTTGTAAAGATTTGTATGGACCTATTTAGGGTGATAGTGGCAAACCTAATGTTATGAAAGATGATGAATGAAAGAGGCTTAATCGAAAAGCCGTTGGTGTTATCTTTCAATGGATTGATGACAGTGTGTTTCATCATGTTGCTATTGAAATTTCAGCACATGATTTATGGAGAAAATTAGGTCTTTATGATAGAAAATCAACCATAATTAAAGCTTTTTTGTTTCGTAAGTTGGTTAATTTAAAATATAAAGATAATAGCTCCATCCCGAAGCATTTGAATGAAATAAAAAGTATTGTTAAGCAACTTACTTCTATGCAAATTGTTTTTGATGATGAGTTGTAGGCTTTGATGCTACTTAGTTCTTTGCCCAAAAAGTGGGAGACTTTGGTTGTGACAGTTAGCAATTTGACGCCCGATGGAGTTGTCACAATGAGCCAAGTCAATAGCAGCTAATTGAATGAAGAGACAAAAAGAAAATCAGCTGGTTCTTCTTATTCAGATGCATTTATTGTGAGAGACTGAAGCAAAACAAAGGGGAGGAGTAAGACTCCTCATAGTCATCATCAAAGCCGTGACAAATCGAGAGATGGTTCTTTTTTAAAGAAAAACATTGAGTGTCATTATTGCCATGAGAAATGGCACATAAAGCGAGAATGTCGAAAACTCAAGAATAAAGAAAAAAAGGCGTGATTAAAGTTTGGATGAGAAGAAAGAAAACACAACGGCGGTTACTACCGATGGTGATCTCATGGTTGTTTGTGAAGATGATTATGTCAATTTTGTGGGCCAAGAGAGCAATTGGATGATTGATTCTGATGCTTCTTTTCATGTGACTTTTTGGGTTGATTTCTTTACTTCCTCCATCAAAGGAGATTACGATTATGTTCGAATAGGTAATAAAGGTTTTCCAAGATTATTGGCATGCGTGATGTTTGCTTGGAAATAAATTTGGGCTACAAGTTGTTGCTTAAAGATATGAGGCATGTTTCAGACATTCGTCTCAATTTGATCTCTACCCGGAAGCTAGATGATGAAGGCTACAACAACAAATTTGGTGATGGAAAATAGAAGCTCAAAAAAAGTTCTTTAGTGGTGGCTAAGTGCAAGAAGACTTGCACACTTTATTCGATGCAAAGAAAAAATTGCAAAGGTTTTATCAATGCACTTAAGAATGATACTTCTACCAAATTGTGGCACAAGCGGCTTGGGCACATAAGTGAAAAGGGGCTGTAAGTTTTGTTCAAGAAAGAACTTCTACCTGATTTGAAAGGTATGCATCTTAAAACTTGTGTTCATTACTTGGCAAATAAACAACATAGAATTTATTTTCATAAAAATGTTGCTTCTAGAAAAAAAAAAATGTTTTGGAGTTGATTCATTCAGATATTTATGGTCCTTTAAAAGTTATAACACATAGTGGTGCACGTTATTTGTTACTTTCATCGATGATTATTCAAGGAAAGTTTAGGCTTTTGCACTAAAAACTAACAATCAAGTTCTAGATGTGTTTAAGCATTTTCAAGCCATAGTTGAAAGAGAAACAAGGCAGAAATTGAAGTGTATCCGAACAAACAATCATGGTGAATGCATTGGGCCATTTGATGAGTATTGTTACAGCCAAGGTATTCGGCATTAAAAGACAATTAAAAAGACTCCTCCGAGAGGATAAACCGCACCATTGTGGATAGAACAAGGTGTCTACTTTCACATACTAAATTGCCAAGATCCTTTTGGGGTGAGGCAATGAAGACAGCAGTTGATGTGATAAATTTGTTTTCTTCCTATCCTTTAAATGGTGATATTCCCGAAAGAGTTTGGACCAACAAAGATGTATCTTGTGAGCAGTTGAGAGTTTTGGTTGTCAAGCCTTTATTTACATTCTAAAGGATGAGAGGTACAAGCTTGATAGCAAGTCAAGACGATGCATTTTTCTTGGCTATGGATGTGATGAATTTGGTTATAGATTATGGGATTCGGTCGACAGGAAAGTTATTCGAAGCCGTGATGTTGTGTTTCTTGAAGACCAAACAATTGAAAACTTTGGCAAAGGTGATCAACTAAAGCCAAAAACTAGTGATCTTATTGATATGGATCTATCTCCTTCATCTTCGGTGGATGATGAAAATGGGAGAGATGTGCAGCCACCTCTTGAAGATGTAGATGATGATGCTACTTCAAATGAAGTTGAGCCCGAAATTGAGGAAATACATCAAACTCAAGAACCGTTACCACAACTTGAGTTGAGAAAATCTACAAGGGACCAGCAAACCTTCGAAAAAGTATCCTTAAAACGAGTTTGTGTTGATATCCGATCAAGGGGAGCTCGAGAGCTACCAAGAAGCAATTGAGCATGCAAAAAAAGGTGATTAGAAAAAGGCCATGAAAAAGGAAATGAATTCCTTACTTGAAAACCATACTTATGATTTGGTGAAGTTGCCTAACAAGAGGAAAATTCTAAAAAATAAGTGGGTCTTCAAATTGAAGAATAATGGCAAGAATCTAAGGTGCAAGACACGCCTTGTCGTGAAAGCTTTAAGTAAAAGAAAGGTGTTGACTTTGATGAAATTTTCTTGCCGATTGTGAAGATGTCTTCTATTTGGGTTGTACTTGGCATGACTGCAAGTATGAATCTTGAAGTTAAGCAACTTAAAGTGAAGATGGCATTTCTTCATGGTGATGTTGAAAAAGAAGTTTATATAGAGCAATCGGATGGTTTTACGGAAAAAGGGAAAAAAAATTTGTTTGTAAATTAAAGAAAAGTTTGTATGGCCTCAAACAAGCTCCGCGGCAATGGAATAAAAAATTTGGCTCTTTCATGATGAATAATGGTTTTTCTAAAACCATTTCAGATCATTGCGTGTTTGTGAAAAAATTTTCGGATGCCAAATTTATTATTCTTTTGCTTTATGTTAATAACATGTTAATTGTGGGTTAAGATTCTTCCATGATTAACAAATTGAAATTGGAGTTGAGCAAGTCATTTGCTATGAAAGATTTGGGATTGGCAAAGTAAATTCTTGGTATGAAAATTGTTCGTGATCGAAAGAAGGGACTGATTTGGTTGTCTCAAAAAAGCTACATTGAAAAGGTTCTTGAGAGGTTTAACATGGATAAAGCAAAGCTGATTGGTTGTCCGCTTGTGGGTCACTTCAAGCTTAGTTCAAATCAATAACCTACAAGTGAAAAAGACAAAGAAAAAATGTTAAAAATTCCTTATGCTTCAGCGGCTGGTTCTTTGATATATGCCATGATTTGTACAAGGCTGGATATTGCTCACGCAATTGGTGTGGTGAGTCGGTTTCTCCCTAGTCCAGATAAAGAACATTAAGCAGTGGTGAAATAGATTCTACGGTATCTTGAGGACTTGAAATTTGTGTTTATGGTTTGAGAATGGTAAGCTGATGCTTGATGGGTTCACAAATTCCAACATGACCGGTACTGTTGGTTCTAGGAAATTTACTTCGGGATATTTGATAACTTTTGCAAGGAGAGCTGTGGAATGACAATCTAAATTACAAAAATGCGTTCCTCTCTTAACTACCGAAACTGAATTTATCACTATTATGGAAGCTTGCAAGGAAGACCTATGCTTGAAGAAATTTTTCCAAGAGTTTGGTTTGAAGCAAGAGAGGTATGTACTTTATTGTGGTAGTCAAAGTGCTAATCATTTGAGTAAAAATTCTAATTTTCATTCGAGATCGAAATATATTGATGTAAGATACCATTGGATTCGTGATGTGTTAGATTCAAAATTGTTACAACTCGAAAAGGTGTACACAGATGATAATATTTCAGATATGTTGACTAAGACTTTATCAAAGGACAAATATTTGAAGTGTTGAACTTTGACGGATATGGTTGATGTCTCCACCTAAGTCGGTAGGAGAATTGTTGGATACACCTCCTTAGTGGAGTATGAGATCCAATTGGTGTATTAAAGAATTTTAATTTGGTTTGGTGTTGCTTATAATATATTTTTATATATTATATCTGACTTTTGGAGACCCAATGGGTATTTTAAAATCTGTTTGGTGACTGCTAGGGCTTGGATAAAAAAATCCCAAGAATCAACCATATTTTTTGGTATTATTTTGTTTTTTTCCAGGTGTGCTATGGTTGTTATAATATTGATGAAATAATTTTGGTAAAAGTAGTGGCTTTGTGTATTTGCTTTGGGGGCCTTTACGTTGTTGTTTCTTCTGCAAAAGATTTGAAGCACTGTTTGGCTTTTTTTTTTTTGATAACTTCGGCTCAACATAGAAGGTGTTGTTTTAGTTCATTATTTTCGATCTTTTTCAACTCTATTTCGAAGACAATTTATTCATCTATTTAGAGATATCTTTCATCTTGTTTATTTGGAATTCACCTAAAGGTAATTTATGAGACTATTCGTGTCTCGTTTGTAATCGTTTGAAAACTATTGGTTGATATGATTTAATTTCTTCGTATTATTTTTATTTTCATCGATTAATTTACTTGCGGGAAATCATCTATTTTTCCTAATAATCTTGGAATTACTTCACTTCGATTGTACCTTCACGACAGTGACAATGCAATTTTCAAAATCTCACAGCTATGTTTCAGTATTTTTGTTTTTTCTCTATATATTTATTAGTTGTTGCTATTGTGATTATAATATTCATGCTAAATATCTTGTTTAGTATGCTTTACGTCAATAAATATCTTCTTTTCTATCGATCGAAAAGATTAAAAAATATATATATATCATAATCGTAGTTAGCACTTTATTATCATGTCTTTTATATAAGATTATATTAAAGTTCTCATTAAATCAATCGTACAGCCTTAGATAACATTTCATATTTTCGTGCAATTATTAAAATTTATTGATTTATCTTCTTATAAATAAATGTGCCTCCCAACATAATTATATTCTAAAATTTTATGGGTCGTAATTTCCAACAACATACATCAGAAATATGAAAGAAAAAGATTACAAAATAACTTGGTAAAAACAAAATGTGAGGCCAATGTAAATCACACGTAAAAATTAAAGTTTATATTCTTGTGGGATATCTTCTTTGAGAAGTGGTGTGGAGGAGAGTACTTTGCTATATTCTTCTATGCTTCCTTGCAATTCAATTGCTTCACCGTGTGTCTTCTTGCACTGAAAATACAATACTGTGAAGCTCATCCATTGAAATACCATCACCAAGCTGCTTAAAACTGCCATTACAAGCACCATAACTATCTGTGTCGATAACGATGATTTTTTATCTCCAATCATCATAGTAACCATGAATACAATCACCATTGGTAGAGCGAAGACAAGATTTAGGGCAAACCCTTCTAGCCTCTTGCCTTTAACAAGTCTTGATGCTTTTCTTAGAGCTTGAATTCCATAGCAACTCTCTTCAATCACCGAAATCACCATTGCCAAATTCCAAAGAACCAATAAGTAGATCAAAACAATTGAGGTTAAAAAGTAAAGTGCTATAAAGATGAGTATGAATGTAAAGAGATGATCAGTGCCTACGATCGCTAAAGAAAACATTATAGCCAAAACAAAGACTATAATGTAACTTATGACAGTAAGTTTAAATAGGAGAAAAGTGACTAATGGTCGTACAAATAACTTGAAAAATCTTGAAAGCAAGTCTTTGAATGATAAGCTCTTTCCATAGTAAGTCGCAGCTGATGCTAGAATCATTGATGAGATAGAGAAGAGAAAGACTGTGAAGGAAGCGAGAAAGAAAGCAAACTCAACTACGAGGAGGATTCAAATGTCATGTTTGATGTCAACGAACATATCAGCAGGATCAGTATCAGAGCTGTTTTGTGTTGGAAGATAAAGAAGGGCTTGTTTGGCAAGTAAATCACCGATGGATGGTCTGGTGAACAAGATGAAGGAAGATGATAGAAGGGAGTTTAGGAGGATGGAGATTGTGGTTATGGTGGCTATGAGCTTCCCATTTTTAGATTGGAGGAGAAGTTTGATGGATTCCTTTAGAATTCCCACAAAACCAAGAAACTCTAAACAACATTGACCCATTGCACTATCAAGAACAAGTTATAGTTTTGCTCTAAGTTGCTTTTGTTTGTCCTGAGATAAGGGCCACCATTATTTATACTAGAAGGTGTGCACTTGCCAGGTATCTTCGGCCTGCTCCAGTCTAATTTAACCCAAGTAATTCTTGGAAGTTCTGAAATTAACGACAAGTAAATCGCAAGAGTCTTTGGGAGACTCAAACTCGACATTTTTTATTTTATTTTCATGTATTTATCGCTCGGTCAATTTCTTGAATTGTATCTATAGATCTATTTTTTTTTTTTTTATCAGTAAAGAAAAAGAACTTTATTGATGAAGAAGAAAGTTAATACACTAATAAAGAAACATTTGAATTGAGTAATTACAAAATTGAACATTAAGGCTCGGTTAATTTTGATGTAAAATGTTTTTTTACTCATTTTTCGATATTTGATTGAACAAAAAATAAGTAAACTATTTTTTAAGAAAAATAATTTTTGCTTTATTTTTTCAAAAATGACTTATCTTTAAAAATTTCGTAAGTCAATTTTTATAAATTTGACTTCCATAATTAATATTTTCAAATAAGTATCTTGACTCATTAAAAAGTCATAAATAACAAATTATTAAATCAAAATTTCTTTGTTAGACAATAAAATATTTTTATTTCAATTGTAAAGTAAATGTCGAAAAACAAAAATAAATTTTTTTTGTATAAAATTAATTTAAAAGAAAAATATTTTTTTTATAAAATATTACGTCGAAACAAACGGAACCTAACTGAAGAAAGGTAATTTAAAGATAAAAAAATTGGAACAAAAACATTCATACGAAAAAGTCTGTTAACTTTATAATAATATAGATAAATATATGGGCTTTGTGGTGTAAGTTTTGCTTGAAATTATTCCTATAAAAATGTTGGGGGATTGACTACTATGAAAAAGTCATCAGATTCAACAATGCTGCAGCCTTCCAAAAAAACCACAACCCTCATAATTCTCACTCCTTTGTGATTGATTCAAGAAAAAAATAATAATAATAAAAATAAAATAAAAATACACACGGCAAGAAAAAGGATATACAGTGACGTTTTTTTCTATGACGTTTTTCAAAAACGTCGTGAAATCTATCCAGATTTTTCAAATTCCAAAAAAATTAAACTAAACCATCTCTCGTTTTGTGCCCCGGTTATTTCTTTTAAACAGTGGCTCAACTCAAGGCTATGACAATCTTCTATTCAGATTGAACAGAGGCGTGACTTCAGGAAGAGAGAGAAATCGAGGCATCGGATCTTTGAGGCGTCGGATCTTCGATCTCCATCAATTCTTCAGTTGTTTGATCTGAAAAATCTTGTTCTACTCGTGATTTGAGCGTATATCTCCGTGATTGTTTGAATCCCTATGATCTAAATCGATCTAGGGCTCAAGGTTAGGGTTTTCTGATATAGATTTGCTAAGGTTAGAGTTATGATTTGTTTGAATCCCTATGATCTAAATCGATCTAGGGCTCAAGGTTAGAGTTTTCTGATATCTAACGATTTGAAATTGCTTTTTCTCGATTTGGTTGATTTCCAGCTTTTTTTTTTGCTTTTGTTGTGTTTTCTCCTTTCGTTTTTGTTCCTTTATTTCTAGTCCTTGTGTGGAAAACTCTTCTCTTTCATCAGATTGAGCAGCAGCAATGGTGAATCGATTTATCTAGGGTTTCGAGTGCGCTGTTAGTGTCTCTAATCATGTACGGGACTAGCAGGTGGCGTTGGATGTGGATCGTTGGTAACAATGAGTAGAAGCTCAACGATGAAGAGATGCAGATCTGCTCTCTCTAAGATCAGACTTGTTCTCTCTCTCTCTCTCTCTCTCCGATCTGGTAACATGGTAATATCATATCTGCTTTGTCTCTCTTTAGTCCATTATTTTTCCTTTTTTTGGAATCTCATTTTGGCATTTCTTGCTTTCTAACTCTCCTAATAATCATTTCTTGCTTTGTCTCTCTTTTCTGTAATTCTTCAATATTTTTATGGCTGATTTCCCCCTGCCCTCCTTTTTCTTTGGTGCCTTAATATAGCTGGTACAAGTGGTTTTGGAGGCATGCCAAGCATTTTTGGTCAAAGTACTTTTGGACAATAGTACGTTCTTCCCTTTTTTGTTTTGTGGTCATGGAGAATTCCTTTTTTTCATATGCGCACATGACCATCATAATTAATTGCACATTGAAGTCTGTTAATTTCTTGTCCTCCCTAGAAGATTAAATCTCCCTGACCTTCTTCTTTTTTAAAATCAACCCATTTACCGCCGGAGAAATTATACCATTTATACTTAACTTTCAATTCTTACACCTTGCTATCGAGTCTGGTAGCATTCATTTTGACGTTTAAGCATATTAAACTTGTGATGCAATCTAGTGGAGAATTTCACAGATCTAGTAAATCAAATTTTAAGTGTTCTTTGATTTCTTTGCTTAGACATCTGTCACTACAACACTATAATTGGACCTTTAAAACAAGCGGAGAAAAGTGATCAATTAAAGCGGAGCGAAAGCGAGATAGAGAAAAAAAAGGTAGTGTTTGAAGAAGGAAGAAATTGTTCATTTTACAATTGAAAAGTTAAAATCCTAAAACGTTGAACTAAAGAAATAATGTACAAACAGTGTTGCGAAAACTTTAAAATTGATGTTTACATTTAAGTAGTAAAATTTAGCAAGAATTCAATAGTTTGATATTGGAAGGACTTTTTATAACATGTGTTCACATTCTCACTCATTGATGGATATGATTACGTTGTAATAGTAATTTGAAAACCCATATGATGGACGGCCAAGAAAAAGGAAAAAAGGAATGTAGGTGCTTGGCAGATGTTGTTTTTTTTATTGTTTTTTATTTATTTTTTTTTTTTGGGGTTGGGGGGGTGCATTTGCTAAAAAAAACTGATGCATTTGACAAACTACTAAAAAAGTTGTTTTTATCTTTATACATTTTTTAAAAAAGCGAGCCTTTTGGGTTTGTCATCCGAAAAGCATTTGCCAAACAAAATTGACTTTTGGTCTAAAAGGGCAAAAAATTTAAAACTTGTTTGCCAAGCAGGCATGTGTCTATAGACAAATGCATGTGAGCATGTGTGTCATACCTGGAGGAATCTCCCTTCCAATTTGATCCACCAACATCCTTCAATAATTAGGTATTTATTGATTTACATAATAAGATACCATATATTAACAATGAAACTATCACGTGGACCCCTGTTGTTGGACTGAATGCAGATAAATTTCAGAACTTGTGATTACCCATAAAATTTCTACATTCATTTATTAGCTCTCTCAAAAGATTAGTAAATTTTTTTCCAACCAATTTTAATATGAAATCCTCATATGTGCATCTTGCATTTTATCATGTCTTTACAATATATGGTATTAGCTGCATGAAACTAATTTGGATTTTCATATTCTGATTTGTGATTGTAAGTTTGTTTACAATTTAGCCAAGGTTGCTGCGGTGAATTAAAGTTGTATAGGTTGGGTAATGTCTCTCTCCAGTTCTGCTTTCAATGTGATTATTTAAACACTGAGTAATGCTTCATTCTCATTGTAATAGGTTGGACAATCTTATCATGGATGCTTTAAACAACTTGAAGGAGCCTGGTGGTTCTAATAAGACTGCTATGGCTACATACATAGGGGTAATTTTACATTCTATTCCAAATATTTTGGTAGTTTATGATCATCTACTATATAATCACATATTTTAGGCATCAATTTGCCTAATTGTAAGCATGCAAGGTTGTACTATACTGTATCATGACCTTTTGATCATATGCTGAGCTGATTTGGATCTCTTTAAGCGTAAGTACCAATAATGATTTGACTTATGGGCACTTGATGGCATTGCAACTGGATTTTTCAAAGTTTATTTCAGTAGTAAGTCTTGCTAGGAATCTTTATCTAAAAGCGTTGTATTTTCTCATTAATGTTGTTGTCTAATGGTGAGATACTAAATTTATGATAGCAAGTGTTTTATTAACAATCTTTTATCAATAAGATTGTATAATATGCGGAGATATATTTTGTATGGTAGGATGACCTGACCATTGGTAGGTTTCCACTGTGCACATTAAGAGTTGAGGTTGTCTATGTTTGTTCTCGTAATATATTCACTTTTCTTGTAATTTTTTTTTTCACTGTTTAATCACTGCCATTGTGATTAAATACCATTTGACCTATTGAATGGCAAACAATTGCTATATTAATCATGTCAATACTTTCTAAGACATTGTTTTAATATAAGATTTGACCTTCACCTCTTTTTTCTGTATTCATTCCAATAGTGATTATTGTTTTTTCCTTCGTAGGAACAATACTGGGCTCCTCCAAACTTCAAATGATCATTGTCAGCGAAATTGAAGTTTTTGACTGCTAGTGGGAAATTAATTAAGGTAATTATATAGCCCATGTGTGAGGTGCATGATTTCAAATTTATTGGTCGCAACTAACTTAACTTGAATACTATGAAGCTAATTGGGCTACATTATATCTTGATCATGCTAGTTGTAGCTCATAGAATGTTAACTTGGAATATTTATTTTGTGCCTGAGTCTGCCAATCTGCTTTGTATTGTTGAACAACCCATGCTTAACCAGGGTGAAAAATAACTGAAGGATTGACTTGGACTGTTGAATGGGTAAGAATTATTTATGAATGTATACTAAAGTAAATGGTTGTATTTTCTTAATAGGATGAAGAAATCATTGTATGGATTCTTTTTCTTTTTTTCTAATAAAATTTCTTACTAAAGCAGAATGTGTTTGATAAATATTGAGAATCTGGTACTTTAAAATTTATCTGGAATGAATGTGTTTTTTATACCACTTCTTTCTTTGTGGTCTTGAGCATGGTATATGATACTTCTTATGTTCTAGAATTGAAGCATATCATTCCCCCATCCCAACCAAGAGGGAGGGAGAGAGGCTGGAACAAATAGATATAGGTTTTATTCAAAAGGACAGTTAATTGTGTTTTCCTGTCAAAATTTTCCTAGGTAGAAAACATACTCAATGCTATAAAGAACTAGATAAATTATGTGGGTGCAATTAGTTGAGAAATCACTAATAGTTTTAGATTTATGCAAACTATAGTTATATCTTCACAATTGTTCACTTCAATCGATTATTATTCGAGAACGATCTTCAATTTGATGTGTTTTTTTTTTTTTGACAAACCTAGTCTTCAACAATGTATCGAGTACTGTTCAAATGTGAAGAAGAAACGATGTCTTGTATACAAGCAGGCCTTTTTGGAGGCCAATGTTAGTCGGCTTTATTTCCAATCAGTAGGCAATCTCTATCAGAAATTGATCAATTGCGAAGATAATCCAAGGGAGTTGCATAGGGAAATTGATCATTCGCAACAAGTAAGTTTCTCTATCATTCCCTTTTTTTTTTGGGGAAGGGTTATTTTCTTTTTCTAATAAATTATAAATATATTAATTTCAAACTCGACGGAGGCAACGAACAATCTGGTGTGGGTTTCGCTTAGGCTTGATTGGTTCAAGGACAAAGTTGAAACAAGATAAATGCTGAATTTGTTTCAACACCATGTCAAATCTGTGCACATGTTTAGCAAATATCCTTATGTGTTATCCCTTTAATCACATTGCGACTTTGGTTTGTTATGCCATATTAGAAAGAAATTATGGCAGAACATTTACTATTCAATTCAGACAACTTAGTATACATTTCCAATACTTCAAAATAACGATAAATGAATCATTTGCCCTCAACAGAGCATAGAAATAAGGTTAATTGGTATAACACGAGAAATACTTACTAAAATGCAATTCTAAAAGTCATGATTAGCCATGTGTAGAGTTCAAACATACAGCAACACAGCTTAGTGACTACAAACAAATTTGTTTGCAACAGGATTCTTCTCCCTCTCTCTCTCTCTCTCTCTCTCTCTCATAGAAAAAGAAAAAAAGAACACTTTTGGCATAATTGTGATTTATGTGGCATGTTGGAACAAACTATTAACTTCGCTTTTGTCATTTTACAAGTTTCATTTCTTTTGCTTTAGTTGTCGGTTGGCACATAATTCATAGCTTCTTTCCACGAGTTGCAAAGAATTGTGACCAAATGCAATGTTCTAGGAAGGAGAAGCCCATGCTCTTTGCAAACTCGGGAAGGCAAAAGAGAAGATAAAGAAACTGAAGGTAAATTCATCACGACCAAATAAGTGAATCGACCATGGTTAATTTGATTTAGGATATTCTAACGTGTGACCATTATCGTGCAAGGATCCAAGAACTGAAGACAATTGTTGAAGTAAAAGATAATGAAGTTTCGAGGGCTTTAAAAGCTTCCAAGAAAACTATTCTTGAAGGATGTCTTGAATGATGTTGATTGGAATTCTAACTCTTCATCCATTAGTGAGGATTTAGCTGTTGAGAAAAACTATTTTTCAAGGTCGAGGCGACCGGATACAAGAAGTGAAGTGCATAGACCATGTAACAAGAATGGGGTTTCAGGTTCACAAAGTGCATTTTGGAAAAATGAAGATTGGGAGGTAAATCCTTACCCATACTCTTGGGTATATACATGAATATATACTCCTATGGTCACATAATGTTATGCATATATAGATATGGAATTTGGAAATGTATGGTAGTTGTGTTGAATGTGAAACTATGTTTCCAAAATGAAGGTAGGTATGGTGATGGCTGCTTTCCTGAACCTTGTATTCATCTTGCGAAGCATGTTTTCAGGCTAATTTAGCCTGCATTTGCTTTCCTTTCATCAGTAATACCTTAATGATTTCATGGTTTTGTCTACAATCATTCCTAAGAATTCAAAGTAAGTAATATCTTCTCTGTTTTTTAGTTCCTTACATTGATTTTATTTTGTATATTATGTGGCTATTTTTGATAAAATAAATTTCCCAACATAATAGAAGTTATTATGGTATTAGTTATGACTCAATTAATTCTACACTTATAACATAATTATATTGACTTCTATTTTATTAATGTTAGATCAACTAAAACTAATGCATATGAAGAATAAACATTAGAATGAATATATATATATTGATCAGCAAAAATAAAAATAAACTTTATTGATGAAAACAAAGGACAAAACTCATGAATACATCAATAAAGCAAGGCAAGAGCAAAAGCATCATAGCGAACCTTCAAATCCCAACTAGGTTGGCACTAAAAGGACCACCCAATCACGTGCAAGCTCAAGCCATCAAAGTTGGAGAGATACCAACAAAAACCCACCAAGATAACACCCACTCATACAACCACCTCACCAAAATTTACAAAGAATACCTAGGCAAAATAAACCACCCAAAGCACTACCATAATAACCAACCGAAACCTAAATAAAAACATAGCAGTACCAGCAACAACAAAGCTAACAATGATAACCTCCGCCAAAATTTCAACTTCATCAATCCACCTAGCCAATGACGATCACACTGCGTGGCCCTGCAACAAAACGCCCCAAAATGAATCTCTGAGTTCCAGAGCCTCACCCAACTTCACCAAGAACACCTAGACTAGAAAACCATAGTAGTACCAATAGTTACAAAACTAACAATTAACCTCCAGCAAGATTCGAATTTCATCAATCCACTCAACCAATGAAGATCACACTGCGTGGCCCCCCACTGAACAAAATGGGATATTCCAGCAGCAAGACACCCCAGAACTAAGCATTCTTATAGCACTGCCCTCGCACCACCACCCAAACAAAATCTAATATGCTTCAAGTTAAAGAGAAAATCATGCACTGTGAATTTATGATCTTTAAACACTTCCTTGAACCATACAGCCATTCTAAACTTTATCCTATCACACACGTTTTCAACATTTGGGATAGCATCCCTAAACAAGCATTCATTACGATGTTTCCACGCGAACCACAACACTATAATAGGAAGAGCTTCCCATATCATCCTCTATTTTTTGCTGAGCCTAAACCCTGCCCACCAGTGAAGAATAGCCTCCACTGTATTTGGCAGTGCACCTTGTACTCCCCACCAATTTAGTATTTCTGAGCACTCTCCAAGTCACTAAGCAAGACAATAGGACATGATTAAGTGACTCATCCACAGTTTTGCACAGAATGCAGAGGGTTGATGCATTTGGTACACCAATCTGAAGAAGAAAGTCTGTTGTTTTAATTTTACCTTTCCAAACAAGCCACTCAAAGAATTGGACTCTAGGAGGTATGTACTTCACCCACACCCTTTTGCTTGTTCTACTATAGCTGCCAAAACCACCTGCCAGAAATTTGTAGACTGATTCAACTGTAAACCTACCTATTTTTGAAGCCTCCCACACTAGTGTAGCTTTTAAGGATGACCTGAGGACAGGACAAACCTCTAAAAATCCTATCAATTTGGTAACCTCCACACTTTCCCAATCATATAGCTCCCTTCTAAATTAGAACAACCACTCACCTGTATCCACCTTCCTTTCCATCATTGTAGAGAAAGACTCTCTCTTGTTTACAACTAGTCTACATAAGAGTGGGAACTTATCTTTAAGACTTACATTTTCACACCATTTATCCACCCAGAACTTCACCCTATGGCCATTACCCACTTTTAGCTTATAATTTTCTAGAAAAAACACCATAAGGCTGCTATTTTGTTCAATACCTATCATAATATCCTTCCAAATTTTTGAACACCTGCTATTAGAGGTGACTGAAGGCCACCAATTCCCCTTATCTACCCTGTATTTGCTACATATGACTCTTCTCCAAAGTGCTTTGCTCTCAACTCCAAACCTCCACCACTATTTCAATAAAAGGCAAGCATTGACCTCATTAACCCTCCTAACCTCCAATCCTTCTTGGTCAACAAGTTTGGAGACTTCCTTCCATTTTACTAGATGAATCTTCTTACTTAATTCAGACCCACCCCAGAGAAATGATGCCTGAAGCTTGTCCAACTCTCTTGCAACCCTTTGTGGTATTTTATACAATGACAGATAATACATGGGCAGAGAAGAAAGTACAGACTTTATCAGTGTCAATCTCTCTGCAAATGAGAGTAATCTCATTTTCCACCCTACAAGTTTAGTTCGAACTTTGTCCAAAACAAGCCTCCAAGTTGCTTTTCTACTTGGGTTAGCCCCCAATGGTAATCTAAGGTACTTAATTGGTAATCTTTTCACTTTGCAATTTAGCACAGATGCAAACTCATTCATAGATTCAACTGGAACTCCCACACCACTCACTACACTTTTGTGATAGTTTATCCTCTGACCTGACAATAGTTCAAAGCACCTCAATATTCTCTTCAAATTTCTAACTTCCAAAACTTCAGCTTCACACAATAAGAAGGAATCATATGAAAACTGTAAATAGGCCAAAACTACCCCATCTGCTCCAATATTCACCCCTTTTATCAAATCCATATCCAAAGCTCTTGACAGTAATATGCTTAAACCCTCTGCTACTATGTTGAACAAAAAAGGAGACAGGAAATCTCCTTGTCTAAGCCCTCTTTGTGGACTAAATTCACCAGTAGGTGCTCCATTAACAAGCACATATAGTCTAAAAGAAGTAATACACTCCTTAATCCATTCCATCCACTTCCGTCCAAATTCAAAATTTATCATCATTGAAAACAAAAAGTCCCGATTTAATGAGTCATAGGCTTTCTTAAAATCTAGCTTTATGATCAAACCTCTTTTCCTAGACTTTTTCCAACCATCCAACACCTCATTTGCCACCAAAACACCATCTAATATGTTCCTATCTCCTAGGAATGCTGACTGATTTTCACTTATAATTTGAGGGAGCACTGCCTTCAACCTAGAGGATAGTACCTTTGATAGAATGTTATACAATGAGCCAACCAAACTGATTGGTCGATAATCAGCTAAACCCACAGGATTCTCCTTCTTAGGCACTAAACTAATAAAAGAACTATTGATCCCTTTAACCAACTTACTGTTTTTATGGAATTCACTCATAAAGTTGATCACATCACTCTTCATAACCTTCCACATCTTTTGGACACATGCCAAGCTGAACCTATCTAGGGCTGGAGCCTTATTGCCATCACAATCCTTGACAGCACACCTTATCTCTGCCTCAGAAAATTCTAATTCCAGCAAATCAAAAAATGGGTTGTTCCTAACTAACTTGAATGATCCCACCAACACAAGTCTTGAACTCCATTCCTCTTTAAATTGTCTTTGAAACTATGCTTAAATCTCCTGCTTTACTTTATTAAGATCTTCAAAAACCTCATCTCCAATAGATAATGAGTTAATCTCATTTCTCCCCTGCCTACTTTTGACTACCACATGAAAATATCATGTATTTTTGTCTCCCTTCAAGTCCCAATTTAGTCTTGATTTTTGAAGTCATATCCACTCCACCATTCTATACAAATTGCCAGCTTCATCACTAACCTATCTTCTTCGAGCTTTTTCTACCTCTTCAAGCTCTCTTTCCTTTGCTACCAGATCAATCTGATGCAACTCATTTTTTGCTTGTTTTAATTTAGTATTTATATTGCCAAATACTTCGTTATTCCACTATTTCAGAGCTAGCTTCAACTCTTTCATCTTCTTAAATAATCTGAATCCAGCCCAGCCTTGAACATCATGCTCCTTCCACCACTTTTCCACAAAAGGTAAGAAATTTGGATGAAGAGTCCAAGCATTCAAAAACCTAAATGACCTGGCACTGTAGGAAAATTAGCTTTAACCGGCGTTTCAAAAACGTCACTAAAGCAATCAAAAACGTCGACAAAACATATACCAGCGTTTTAAAATTACATCGAAAGATGCAGCCGTTGCTATAACTTAGCGACGTTTTAAAAAAGCCGTTCAAAATCTCTTGCAGCGTTTATTTAAACACCAACATAAAAATTGCCCCTACCCACAAATGACGTCATATACTAACTTACAGTGCCGTTTTTATTGATCGTTGCTAAAAGCTTTTTTCCAAAATAAAAAAATATATATTTGAACCTAATCAAAAAAATTTCCAAATAGAAAAAAAAAGAAAAAGAAAAAAATGCCAACAAAAGAAAAATTCAAATTATACAATTCACAGTAACTCAAACATTTGATCACCTTTAACATTTAAAATAAATTGATCACCCCTTTAACATTCAAAATAAATTGGAACCAATTAAGCCATAAATATTTTTAGAAAAATACAAATTTGACCAATGAAAATTTATGACATAACAAAAAATTAAAAATCAGACATTAGCAGATCATGACACTACTACTACTTCATGACATTAAGTTCACTCTGCCATGGCTGCTAAGGTGATACTCCAAATGCCTGCACTTAAAACAAAACAAGACATCTATGAGAATTGGACAAGTTGTTTGGATATAATGCAAAGTGAAAGTGATTGAGGATTGATGGGAATATCTATATCCATCTATTAATAGCAAATATATACTCACAGCTTTAATCTGGTTATTTTTCACCCAATCCACAAACACATTAGAACCATCCTCTTCCATTGAACCCAGATATCCATCGTAGCAATCTTTTCGCCTTATCATTACAGTTGGTTCCTTCTCTAACCATTTCAGAGTTGCACATGAAAGAGAGAGAGAGAGAAAGAGAGAGAGAGAGCCTGAGAATTGAATTTTAATGAATAGATCAAAAAACAGAGAAAACAGTGTTCACTTATATACTAGGAACCAAATTAGATTCATCAGTGCCAATGATGCAATGAGGATAGGGATGTTCAAGTTTTCCAAGATAGTGGGAATCAAGAAATGCAAGAACTGGCCATTTCTTGTTGCAAAACACTTTTGCTAGTCATGCCGATTCATCGATCGTTTCATTGATCTAATTGTTGGGCTCTGTAGGTGCCTAAAAAAACACTCAACCAAACACAAACTCAACCATCATAACATAACAACTCAGTTTCAGACCACAAAGAGAACCAAACAATCTGTGTCGTGTTAAAAACTCATTTGAGATTAGCTGGTTTTGTGAACAAGCTAAAATCGCTAAGCTTTTTAAGCCAAGTTTAAACGATCTGCTGTATAAGTGGGTTAGCAGATGGGGACAATCTAATACATATTAATTTGAAGTAAGAAAAATCTATCCATTACAAAATAATTGAAACTGGATAATAATGAAAAGATAAAGAGAGAGGGGAGTTGAGAGACCAGATTTCCAGCTCCAATGGTGCAGAAGCCATTGATGATGTTGACGAGAACTAAACTAGTCTTGACATCTTCAAATAAAACTACTGATTCTTCCTCAAATGGAATTTCATTCTTCAAAAGATCTACTGTCTTCAATACCATCTTTCAAAACCCAAAAAAGAGAACCACAAAACAATTCACAGAGCAATTTAATAATTCAAGCTCTTCAATACCATCTTCTAACTGTTATATCAATAACAAAAGGTGAACATCATATGAGAACACAGGTTCAAAAATCTTCCCTGAGATTTTGGGGTATGTCAACTGCATGTAGATTCTCAACTCCCAGTTGACTTTCACTACAAGAAAAAACACTTTTGGCGACCACCTATTTTTTTTGGTCGCAAATAGTCCACTTTTTGCGACTAAAATTTAACTTTTGGTGACTACAATTTTTTGGTCGCAGAAAATCACCTTTTGGCGACCAAAAAAAAGTTGGTAGCGAAAAGTATACCTAGTGGCGACCAAAGGCTTTTTTGGTTGCGAAAGCTCACCTTTTGGCGACCAAAAAAAAAGTTGGTCACAGAAAGTATACCCTTTGGCGACCAAAAAAAAAAGTTGGTCACGGAAAGTACACTATTGGCGACTAAAGGCTTTTTTGGTCGCGGAAGATTACATTTTGGCGACAAAAAAAAAAAAGTTGGTCGCGGAAAGTATACTATTGGTGACCAAAGGTTTTTTTGGTCGCAAAAGATCACCTTTTGGCGACCAAAAAAAAAGTTGGTCGCGGAAAGTATACTATTGGCGACCAAAGGCTTTTTCGGTTGTGGAAGATTACCCTTTGGCGACCAAAAAAAAAAGTTGGTCGCGGAAAGTTATGGCGGGATAAATTTTTAAAAAAATGATACTACTGTAATTATATGCTATTTTTCTGTTTAGGCATTAAAAGTTTTATAAAATAATATATAACCCAATTTTTATGGGTTATATATATTTTTTGCTAAATATGAACAAGAAGCATGTTATTGGCAGAGTGGATTGAGTGCATGGTGACTCCTTGGTCAGGAGTTCAAGTCCCAGATAGCACAAAAGAATTATTCTTTTTTGGGTCAAAGTGCTGACTTTTGGCGACCAAAGGCTTTTTTGGTCGCAGAAAACTATCTGTGACGAGGCTTTAGTGACCAACTCGCGACCAACATATTTTGGTCGCAAAAAGGTTTTAGCGACCAAATATGGTACTTTTCGCGACCAAAATGTTGGTCACGGAAAGTGTTTTTTCTTGTAGTTTTCGGTGACAATTTTAAAGCATTCATCATCAAAATGTGATATCGTGTTATTGAGAATTGCATTTTTGAAATGTATTTATAAATTATAGCTAATCTAATTCATAGGCAACTCTTTTGCTAATTGGGGCAACAAAAATTTGTAGTTTCAACAAAAACTTGGAGTTTCCTCTTTGGCTATTGTAATCTAACATCAACTGTTACGTTTCTTTTCACTTTGCTACCTCATATGTTTTTCTTTAGGCATTCCCTTCTCTCTACTTGATAGATTCCAACTCCTTCTCCTATTCTTTTCTTTTTAATGTACAAATTCATCTCTAGCTAAAAATAAAGCATATAAAAAGGAGAACTGTACCCGTCCACCAGAACAAAGCTAGAATATATATAGGGCTCTAGAAAATGCTGAGAATCATGTAAATTATATCAAGCATTAGATCTTACCAGTTAATAATTCATGCTGTTCCAAATAAGCCTCAACTTCCCATATCCTCCAACTATGGATCTGATCACATTATTACAAAGACAGCCATTAAGCAGAAAATAACACACAAGTGTTTTAGTTTCATTTCAATTGAAGTATAATTGTGAAGTCCTTGTCTTCCATAAATTTGACTACGATGTTGTAATGAATACATGACAAATTCAACTTAATATAAACAAAACTGAACAGCACATTATTCATCTTAATGTCAAAGGATGTATGTGTTGCAGATTAATCACTACAATAAATTTAGAAAAAAAATTGCAAAATCTCAGTAAAACATGTACTCTTAATGTCACTAACACTAGAGCATAACCTCAAACCAAATAGAGCAACAAGAAGAAAAACCTACTCAACATAGTTTTCTGCAAATTTGCAAGCAGTAGAACCATATCGACAATACAAGGACCAATTAACACAGCTTACATGGTCTGTGATGTATAATTGGTAGCATGACCCACAAAAATAAATGTTACAAATGACCTATAGTAATCACTATATCATCAATTTTCTAGAAGGTATAATCCAGATCATTTTGCTTTATCCATCCCAAATGAGTGTTATGTTTGAAAAAGCATAAAGCTTATGAAAGCAACAATAAATCCATGCACTGTCACTACATCTCTTTGGCATTAACTCTTCCAAAATTGCTTGCTTTTATACATATGTAATGTAACATGTTTGCCGTAACTGGTAACACTGGGAAGCAAAAGAATATTGCTTTGAATTTTCCATTGGGAGATATATTCAATTTGGGACCAATAAAAATAAAAGCAAGACACTTATTTCAAGATGGAGGGAGTGTATTATATAAATTTCATTCACACCATTCATCCAAGGCAACAGCTCCCTTGGAACTAGTAGATTGCATATAAAAAAAAAAAAATAATTTTTATTGAGACTTTGGAGACACCAAAACATTACATAATTTTTTTCTTCAGACTTTGGAGATATTTCTACCAACTAGACAAGAAAAACAAACAAGACATGCAAACAACTGAATTAAGTAACTACAACTACAAAAAAGAATGTAACCTTCACAATTGAATGAGGAAAAGCGAAAGCCATCAAAAGTTTACGACCCTGTGAAACATTATCTTCAGTGTCATCCTGAACCTCAGATTTAGTGCAAGAAGAAAACACACTCTCATAGAACGATGTTAGGATGCAAATATTTGATATAATGCCTGAAGTAGCAGTGAGAAGGAGAGGTATGAAGCCTAGAAGCATCAATTATGAAGGCAGAAATCCAAAAAATAGCAGCTTCAAGATGAGAATTCCAAAAAATACACATTAGAAAAGTTGATAAATTTTGTAAGGATTGACATAGAAATTTATACCAAATACCTTCTTTCATTTTCTCTACAGCTTTGAACAAAGGTTTTCGATTTGTTTTCCGCAACCACTAGAATGAAAGAAAAAATATAAGCTCATCAGAACAAGCCCAAAGCAATTCATACTGATATTTTATTGCTACATGATGGAACAAATTCAACTAACTTTGCAATGAAAATATGCAGAAAAGCTTAGGTCGATATCATAAATTGTATCAATTGAAACATAATAGTCCAATTTCCAACATAAATCATAATAAATGGCAAAAAATCAATAGTGAATCTAGACTTACATTGCTTAGGCGGTGAATTGATCGCTCCACAAGCAAAGAAACAACAACGAAGATTGCCATTACAGTAGCAACAGACCATGTTGGCGTTAATGCCAAAGATCGCATTTATGTTCTATTTTGTTTCATTACTTTCTAATAAAATTTCTTTTGTTGCTAATCAAAAAAACAAAAAACAAAAAATTACCAACTAAAATAGACACCATAAGCATAAGTAGCCCCAGAATACTATTACTGAATCAAATTCTATTACAATCAAAGAAACTGAAAAAAATTGTGTCAGTAACAATGATGCAGCACAGCTAAGAGGGTTTGTGCCAAACTAGGACGGAGTGAACTAACTAATTTCTTCAATCAAGAAGAATTGCAACAAAATCCCTCTAAAATTGACAAATAAAAAGGAAACCCAATGACATATTGTTATGTATATTTGAATTTGAATCAAATAAAAAGGAAACCCAATGACATATTTGAATTTGAATTTAATTAAGCAGAAGATATTGTCCTCATTTAAGAGAAATAGAGACAGAGGGAAATAGAAAATAAATCAAATCTTGCCGAGCCAATATGCCTACATCCCAATTCCTGCATCCAACCCAACCAAACAAATTTATTAGATTATCGATATCCAGAGAAAGAAAATAGTTAAAGATATGAATCAAGAAAATACCTTTCTTTTCTTGGCTCTCTGCACAAGTAGTCAATAATAGGACCACCCATGTGTAGTAGCTTGAAAAAGAAGGAAACTCAGAGAACATACCAAGATGCAAGTCTATTAATTTACATGGGAACTACATCGAAATGATTATTAGGAGAGTTAGAAAGCAAGAAATGCTAAAATGGGATTCCAAAAAAGGCAAAATAATGGACTAGAGAGAGACAAAACAGATCTGATATTACCATCTTAGCAGATCACAGAGAGAGATAGAGATATATATATATATATATATAGAGAGAGAGAGAGAGAACAGATCTGATTGAAGAGAGCAGATCTGCATCTCTTCATCAGCTTCTACTCACTGTTTCCAACGATCCACATCCAACGCCACCTGCTTGTCCCGTACATGATCAGAGACAATAACGCCGCACTCGAAACCCTAGATAAATCGATTCACCATTACTGCTGCTCAATCTGATGAAAGAGAAGAGTTTTTCCCAAAACGACTAGAAAGAGTAAACGAACAAAAACGAAAGAAGAAAACACAAAACAAAAGCAAAAAAAAAGCTAGAAATCAACTAAATCGAGAGAAAACAATTCCAAATCGTTAGTTTTAGCGATGAAATTTTATAGATCATGCGTGAATGTAGCAAATCTATATCAGAAAACCCTAACCTTGAGCCCTAGATCGATTTAGATCATAGGGATTCGAACAATCAGGAAGATAAACGCTCAAATCACCAGTAAAACAAGATTTTTCAGATCAAACAATCGAAGAATTGATGGAGATCGAAGATCCGATGCCTCGAAGATCCGACGCCTCGATTTCTCTCTCTTCCTAAAGTCACACCTCTGTTCAATCAGAATAGAAGAACGTCATAGCCTTGTTGAGCCACTGTTTAAAAGAAATAACCGGCGCACAAAACGAGATGGTTTAGTTTAATTTTTTTGGAACTTGAAAAATTTGAACAGATTTCACGACGTTTTTGAAAAATGTCATAAAAAAAAAAAAAAAAAAAAAGTCACTGTATATCCTTTTTCTTGTAGTGTGGGCTCCAATCTCTCTCATCCTCTATCAAAAGTAAAGGGCTATGATCTGACAGTGCTCTAGGTAACCCCCATAACTTTAGATTAAATGATTCCAACTATTTTGGTTTCACTAAAAAATAGATAAAATATGATAATATTATTTTTTTTCATTCATATGATTAACAAACTATTGATTAAAAAAAGACGTAATTTTATGTAAATTATAACCTTAAGAAACATCAACAAATTACGTTGAAAGTGTGGAGCTGATTATATTTTGCCTAAACCTCAAGGGGTAAATTACACTCACCTCAGGTTTCTAAGTTGGGTAATTATTAGTTAGTGTGACCATTAGGGTTGCTTAACCCAATTAAGTTTAGATAAGAAGATTATGAGTTTTGGGAGTCAAACAACTTTTAAAAATATTTGATTAATAACAAAAATCAATTTGAGACAGATTTAAATAAAAATACTATAATTTTTCAACTTTCAGTATTAAATAAAATCGAATCTGTTAATATTCACTTAATGTAAAATGTTAATACATTAGAGACAATCAGAGTTCGGTCATAAAGTTTCAACTTTGATGGTTAAGCCTTAAAAGTCATGAATGAATTTACAAAGTCAAATATAAAAGGTTGTGGATTGTGTGACTCCAGCCTAACAACGTTGTTCGGATCCGTGAGACTTACATTCTAAAAAATAGATTATATATTTTTTGAAAGATAAATGTGATCAAATTAGGATAAATTATTAATAGGTCATAATAGTTGGATTTAATTCCCATAAAGTTTTATTGAAAATAAGTTTTAGTAAAATCGTCACTAAAAATAATTTTTTGTGATGATTTTTTTGTATATATCGCTAAAAATTGACAGTTAGTGACTTTTTTTGTCACAATTTTTATAAATTATCGCTAAAACTTACAATTAATGACGTATTTCTGTAATAAATTTTTCAAATTTTCGCTAAAAGTTAAAAATTAGTAATTTTTTTGGTTAAACTGTTACTAAAACTTATAATTAGTGATTTTTTTGGACAAAATTTCAAATTGATGTTGAAAATAATAGTTAGTGATGCTTTTAATAGTGCTTGATAAAAAAAATGTCATTAATTCTCATAGGACCTTTTAGACAATAAATTCACCTATTAGAATTTACATATAAGTCCTTCATAAAATTATATATCTATGTATATCAAATTAACTTAATTTTTTTGTGACTAATCTACATAAAATGATATAAAAAATGAACAATTTAAATCAAAACAAAATTCGTGATAAGTTTCACAGACCTAAACAATATTGTCCAGCTCAATAACGGAACTAGAGACAGCCATTCCCAAGATAAAATACCTCATCAAACTAATATAAGAGTGCAAACTAACTAAATTTACAGTAATACAGTGCATAGTTAAGTTTACACATTAGTAGTGCCTAAAATAATAACGAAACTCAAAATAAGCTAAACATGGTACAAGTACAAATCCGCAAAAGCTCTAAAGTTGCTCTCAAGTTGCTTATGTCCTAATAAGAAAAGGACCAGCATTATTTATAATATATAAATATATAGACTGTATAATAATATTCTGTGCGTTTTTGTTTGTGGAAATGATCCAGACCCCAACACTCCCGACATTTGTGAGAGCGAGAGAGGGACATTTGTGAGAGAGAGGGAGGAGAGAGAGAGGGGAGAACAAAAAATATATATATATATATAATATGTAATCACAAATCAATTGAGAGTTGTGGGGTCAAAAATTGTGAGGGTGATCAAGTATTTTCGTTTTGTTAAATCTATGGGCTGTATTGTGTGCGTTTTGTTTGAATTAGTCCATTTTATTACTACAAAAATCTTGGGGGATTGACTTCTAGTAAATTTAGAAAAGTCTAATTTTTTAATTTTTTCGTTAAAATATAAGATGAAAAAAATTATTAATATGTTCGGAATAATTATTTAACATTTTATAAAAAATTATACAAAAAAAATAGAGAGAAAAAATTCTTTAATTTTCTTATGTAATTTTTAAATTTTTTAATAACCGTTTAACTATTTTATTAACTTCCCAAACTTGGTTGTCTTTAGTTGGCAACACATGACACCTTATTTGGTTGTCATTTGCCTTATTTTGGGAAGTAGGTAAAAAATTAATTTTTAATTTTTTTTTTTAAAAAAATATGCAAAAAAATAGAGAGGAGATGTGATCCAAAAAAAATAAAATAAAATAAGTGAAAAAAAAAACTGCTTTTAACCATGGAATTAGGTTAAATGTCAGCCTATTGACTTTTTGGCTTTTTTTTTGTCACATTGTGTTTCGTTTTGCATCCTGTCTCTCAAATACGTTAGTTTGATGCCTTGCAAAGGGATACGTAGGTAGCCTGCGGACGCAACCATTTGTTTATGCATCTTCATTTTATTTATTTGTCCAAATCTTCGGCCTTATCAAAAATGGGTCGTCTCTGGGCTTTGACGTTCACTCACGTCACTTCATGACTTCAAGCTCTATCAAAGAGGGGCAACTGTAGATACCCCATTTTTGACTGTCCTTAAGACTTGGGCGCCACTGATTGCTTACTTGATGGTACAGGCTATCTTGTGCAAATGTTTGATTTCTTCGGCGAGCGAAGCTTCAAATCCCAACCTTACACCTCATTTTTGGACCAAAACCATTTTGACCGAAATGATTTATACACCTTAAAGCCCTCTCTTTCAAAATATTTTTTAAAAAAGTTTCTACGAAATTCTGAGACTCGCATTTCGTTAAATGTTGCGCTTTTCGGTAAACCGAGCAAAGACAAAGTGGAATAAATGAAAGAGATGTGAACTCTTTGAAAAATCTTTCAAAACATCTTATTTAGAGGTTTGGAGTTGAAGAAGATTGGAGAAGTGGGAAGAAACCAAGTTGGGGAAGAAGTTGTGCATGAATTGTTAAGAGAGAGTCGAGCAGCCCTCACTGAATCAGGCCTATCCTTTTGTATACTTGGATTTCAGCTATGAGCCCACCACTGTTGGAAAGAATACTTCAGAGGCTTCATTTTTCACTCAAGAATCTCCTAAAGCCGAGGTCGGATGGGAGAGATATGGCTGATTGAAGTTCGGCATCAATCTGGTTAGACTAAAACTGAGCAGTCTTCACTAAAAGAGGGATATCTCTTATCACACTTGTAATTTTGATGTGAGGCTGCCACCATTGGAAAGAAGACTTCCGGGGCTACAATTTAGGCTCAAGAGTGACCTGAAAAGGAGTCCAGATGAAAGAGTTATACCTATTTGAAGTTGGACCTAGAGAGTAGAATTTGCTGTTGGCCACCGGTAGTGGCTGGTTGGCCACAAATGTGTATGGTCGGCCACCATCACGAATGTGGCCGGTCGGCCACCATCACGAATGTGGCCGGTCGGCCACCAATGATGGTCGGTCGGCCACTAATGTCCAAAACTCATATTTTTTGCAGATATTTCTCCTCCAGCTGTTCTACACTGTGCCAGTTGTCCTCTAAATCAGATATTTCAACCAAGGCTTGTATTTTTGCTATATATGGAGGCCATATCTATCATTTTGCAAAGTTAGAAAATTTAGGAGTCTCTCTCTCTTGCCCTTTTGTGCATAAAGTAGAGAAGCATTTCTAGTTTGCCTAGACATCCTTCATCAAAGTTGCATATCTTTGGGTTGAGGTCCACTGAAGCCTTATTTGAGCTGTTGAAAGGTTGTTTGAGCCTAAGAAAGTGGCTGTTTTTGTGCTGTGCTTCAAGAGGTAAAAGTCTAACCTTGTAAGCTTATTTTGCACACTTGTTTTGCCACCTTTGCAAATTGTTTTTGGCCTGGTTTTCAACTACGAAAACCTCTATTTTTTAGTCCTAAAAATGATGGTTTGAGGCTATTTTGTGTTAGGGGATTGTCTCTCCTTTTTGTTCCTTAGCTTGTATAGCTTTTTGCACCATTTCTCACTACCTTCAAATCAAACTTTTTAGGCCTTTTTACCACTGAAACTCAGAGGTTTTTCAGTGAAAAAAATCATATTTTGAGGTCCAAAATAGGAGGGGTTGGCCTCCCATCCTTGTGTCTTCTTTGCAAGTGTAGATAGCCCAACATGTGAGCATGTTTTTCTACTATCTCATGGCTTGATCTCAACATGTTTTTGTGACTTTTTTGACCTACTTTAGTTCTGTTTTTGGCTAGTTGGGTCACTTGTTGCTTGCATCTTACACTTGTAGTGTAATCTTGCTTACTAGCTTAACATGCCTAATGAGTTAGCCTATCTTTCTACTCTTTTGTGACTTGGTCTCAACATGTTTTTGCTACTGATTTAGCATGCTTTAACTCTGTTTTGAGTGGTCTTGGTCATATGAGACTTGCTATGCATGGTTGTAGTGTAAATGGCCTTCATTAGCTTTGTGATTTAAGGCTTCTAGCATGCTTTGCTTGGGTTGTTTGCATGTTATAGCATCATTTAGCATGTAATTTCAATACATATATCACTGTCATACTTTCACATATTCCGCTCTTTCAATGCTTTTGAGAGTTGCGCTTTGTATCTTGCTTGTGAGCCAACATGCGAGCATGTTTTTCTAGCCTTTTGTGCCTAAGTTTCAGCATGTTTAGGCCATTATTTTGGCATGGTGTAGCTCTTTTTTGGGTTGGTTTGGTCATTTGAGCATTGTATTCCATGCCTCTTGTAACGCCCTCAAAAAAATAACATTAAACCCATCAATCTAGACATGCATTGATATAAGAGACAAATATCATTATATTCCACAGAGTAATTCTTTACAAGAAACATTACATGTTAACAACAGAATCAGATGCCCTATGGGCTTACAGCTTTCCAAGCTAACACTTGGTTACAAAGAAGAGAGTACTAACTCAATTACACATTAAGCCCTTGGCTTGAAATTACATATAATACAACAAAAGATAACCAAAACCACAAACGTCTGCCTGCCTCTAGCCTCCCAAGCGATGTCCTTGGAGGTGGCATGCTTCATGTACCTGAAAATGGTGTCCCATATAGGGTGAGCCACAGCCGAGAAATACACTAAACCAACTATGAACAATTACTAAAAGATTAGCAATTGATACATGGTCAACACTCACACATCCGTTTACATCTTATTACAATTCCATGACAATCAAGTCTATGTTACAATTCACTTTCCATTTCTTATTCAACATTGAGTTTGAAAACAAGGCTCAGTACTCTGGCCAAAACCTTTGATGAGATTATAGTTCATCACTAGAACACTTTCGAAATCCAAGATGGATACACATTTTGGTGTTGTATCAATAACACATAAACCACTTCTCTGCCTCATAAATGATATACATTTTAGTGCTATATCAAATTAAACAAACATCTCAATAGATAAGCATATGAGCTATATCATTACTACCACAGATAAGCATATGAGCTGTATCAACACTTCAATAGACAAGCATATGAGCTGTGTCATCATCTCAATGGGAGAGCATAGGAGCTGCAACCCTGGGTCCATCCCCCATCTTCCCTTAACCATTAACCGGTTTAGAGGTACATCCCCCATCTTCCCCTAAACCGTGGAGTACATCCCCCATCTCCTCCTATACACAAGCAATGCATAAAAACACAGAATCATATACGCAATCAATCAATACATAAAGTTAATGTATTTTATCAACCGTCTACTCATAATGCACATAAACACATTGGTCATATGCACAATCTATCAATACATGAAGTTAATGTATTCAACCAACCGTCATACTCTATGACACATCCAAATGATTAGTTTTAGTTTGCCTAATCATCATGCATTGTCTACAACAATCAAAACTACCCTCTACCGGTAGCCCAAGCAATTATTTCTAAACAGGAAATAAATGCACAAATGGATAATATATCAACATTTCAACTAGGTAAGCAATAAATGATTCAACTACACCCTTTAGTCCCATACATTCCCAATTTCAACATTCTCAATTCAATTCCTCATTTTCTTTAATTAATTATATACATTAATTAATTAAACCAATTAGGGCAACTTACCATAATTCACAAAACAACCCTAAGGTTCCATTCCCATCAATGTTCCAACATTAATTTCATTTCTCTATGCCTAACTTGCATATAGGTTTATATAATTAAAACCCCAACTTTTGTAAAATTACACAAAGGCCCAAACTTTCTCAAAATTACCCAACAACCCCCAACATATCAAAATGCTAAAATTCAAAGACAAAGTTCATAAGATGGAGTAGGTTATCCCTACCTCGAAGTTTGAGCTCCAACGGAGATTGTCACGACCCAAACCCGGCCCTATGGGTTTAGCATCAGAATCGCCAGAATCCGAGATTATCAAGGCCTGTACAACGATACTGATCAAACAGTAGTATGAGAAGGCGGAAGCCAATACAGTAAATAACTAGTGTCCATTGAGCTGTGGAAATCTGTATGTCAAAAACATTTTTCATGCATTCATTCAATTCAGAACCGTACAGTCTATAAACGATCTATACAATCAGTTACAAACAGTCAGTACAGGGATCAAATCCCTAGACAACAGTACAGTATAACAGTAGACAGTCTATACAAATGTACAAAACAGTGAGGAGACCGACGGGGGACACAAAAACACCCCAAGCCATAGCATGGCAACTCGGAACCTCGCAGTGAGGCACATAGGCTGGCTTGACAAAACTGGGGACCGACCCACGCTCCTAGCTCCGATCTGGCTGCTGAGAACCTACATATATATATATATAAACAGTGAGCTAAAGCCCAGTGAATAACATACAGTGTAAAGAGGTTATGAATGAATGTTCTTCTGAGAATGAAATCAGTTCATTAAACAAGACTTGATTTCGATTTCAGTATTTCAGTCAATCAGTCATATGTGGTACATCCATTAGCCTATAAACAGTAGGTCCACAAGGACCAGGCCTTAACAGACCCAACAGTAATGATGGCCATCAATCAATAAACAGTATGGTTCCACGAGGGAACCGACAGAGCTCTGTAACAGTAAACAGTAAGTGCTAAGGATGCCACAAATGTCTGATTAATACAGACATACATTCATTCAAGAAAACAATATCGATTCAATAAACAATTCATTCGAGATTCAAAAGATAGCCATTTTGAACATATCTTTACACAATTGTTACTCACAGAGATTGGGCTAATAGCAGCTAGAGCGCGTCCCCGAGAGCCAACCCTAAACAGTTAACAAATAGAACACACACTAAGTTCACAGTCGGAAGGATGTTAATTAATCTCTAAATTTCCTCGATGTGGTTCTATGTCTAAATCCTCATTAAGATGCCTTAAACTAGGCCTAAGAATGCCTAGGATGGGATGAGGATGCAAAAATACAGTTGGAAGGCATTTTTCAAAAGTTGCTGAAAACAGGGGTCTCGCTCGAGCGAGCCTTCCTTCGCTCGAGCGAGGTTACAAAATCAAAGGCTTCGCTCGAGCGAACAATTCTTCGCCCGAGCGGTCTGATGAAACAGTAAAAGTACTGGATGCTCGATTTTTACGCGCGATGCCACGCTCGATTCTCACTCGAGCGAGCTTACAAAACCAAAGGGCTCGCTCGGCGAGAATACTTCGCTCGGCGAGAAGCCAAATCTGGAATTTCCAGATTTGTCTCCCAAGTTCGAACCAAGCATTCAACCATCCAAAGCTCAACCTCTTGGCCCCAAATTCTGGAAAATACACTTAAACTCAATGTGTAACAAGTTTCAAAAGCTAATTTGCACATGCAAGGGCCAAGGGTTGGTCAATTAAAGCCATTTTCAAATCCATTTTCAAGAACACTTTCAAAACATGCAATGCATGAACTTTAAACCAAAACCAAGTTTCAAATCTTGCTCAATTGAGCTCAAATCTTTGAAAACAATGTGGAAACATGGACTATGATAAAAACATGGGCATGCATGTACAATTCTCCAAGAATTCAACTCTTCAATCAACAATTCAACCATGCATGCAACAATGGAGCTCTAATTCACCAATCATGAACAAAATCAAGACTCAAGCTCTCTATAACCATGATACATGCAAGATGGAGTTTAAAGATAACAAGGAGATGATGATTTCCTTACCTAGAGTGTCAATTACAAGTCTTGAAAGCTCAATTTAGTAATCCATGTTACCAATCTTCAAGTTTCTAAGCAAGATTAAGCAATGCAAGAAGGAAATCAATTCTCTCCCTCTCCTTTCTCTCTAATTTTCGGCTATGCTCACAAAAATGGCTGAGGAGAAGTTTGATTAAGTGTTAAGGCTCAATACTAACAATAAACAAAATGTCCACTATGGGTCGCAATGTGGTAAATAAGTCAATCTTGGTAATTAACTCGTTTTAATCTAATTTAATCATTCTTAATCAATTTTCAGATAAGTATATCATTAAAACACAAATATTCTACTGATTACAAAACACTAAACGGTTCTCCGTTCGGCCGCCGATAAGGCCTTCAATTAGCAATTTAAACATAAAATGCAAACAGATAAATCAATCAATCAAACAGATACCATATGCAATTCAATAGGTAAACTTATTCGATTCCAGTTTCAATTTCAATCAGTCCATCCAATACTTCAGTTAATCCAATTATCAATCATTAGCGGTCCAGTTTAGCAATAATCAGTATATAATTCAGTGGTTATTCAGTAATCGGTACGAGGGTTGTTACAGAGATGAAGACCAAGACCCAACGTGCTCCAAACCTCAACTTTTTCAAATTAAAACAAAGATCTCGATACCCTCTATCTTTTTAACAAAGGACTTAGGATAGATTCACACTAGAGAGAGATGAAATCCTAGAGAGAAGACAAGTTTAGAGAGAGAGAGAGTCGGCTGCTAGGGTTTCTAAAAGAAGGAGATGAAAAAATGATGTTTAAAATCGCCGCTTCGCCGATATAAAAGCTCGCTCGGCGAGACTTGGTCGCCGAGCGACCAGACATAAAAACCTCGCCGAGCCAAAAGGTCTTGCTCGAGCCAAGAACTCAGCTCGGCGACAAAATGCTCGCCGAGCCAACAACTTGAACCTACAGTTCTGCAATTAGACGCGCTTCGGCGAAGGGCGCCGCCGGCGAAGAATAACCAGATCGCTCGGCGAAGAAAAGCTCGCCGAGCTAAGAAATGCAACTCGTGTCGAATCTAGACGCAATCGCCGCTCGAGTGAAGCCACTCGCTCGAGCCACCGATCCACAAAACTCCACTCTCGCCGAGCGACCAAACCTCGCTCGGCGAAGGACCAAGATAAGCTCGCCGGCGAAGAACTGAGCGCTCGAGCGAAGACCCAAAATTCTGGACAGCAACACTTGGCTCCCAAACACAACCAACCTGTAACAAACCTGCTCAACACATCCTATAACTCAAATACAAAGTAGGAAAGGATGTAAACAAGATAATAATCAACTACTAACATCCACGGACACACGTCCGGATCACTGTACAACAAGGGGTAAACCCGGGATCGCTATAACCTCCCCCCCTTAAAGAATTTCGTCCCCGAAATTAAGGAAACACCTACACACAAGGCCAACTGATCACACAACACCAACACCCGAGTACTAGGAAAGAGGCTACTCCCACTATAAACCTCCAATCCACTCTTACCAAGGAAGAGACTAACCAAGGGAACACGTTCCAAACGACAATACTACCGGCACAAAAGTCACAACAAAACCAAACCTCTCCCGAAACAACTTGCGAACAATCGACTAGAGCTCCAAGCTAAATCACTACTCAACAACCACAATCCCAAATAGAACAACCAATGCAAGCTTTTGTATGATTGCAAAGAAAATTATTCGCTGGTTAAAAGGGCATTTTCTCAAAAATAATTAAGTTTTCATCGTCAACATTCCAAAATAAATTTTTGCATTTCTCATGCGAAATCCAAGAGTTTTGTAAACATTTAAACACGGCGTTATTCAAAACATATAACCATTCTGATTTGATTTGGTGAAGTCCTCTCATTGAAATTTCTCATAACATTTGAATTAAATCAATTTCTCCACAATATACAATTTAGTATTCAACAACCTAACCCATTACCGGTTATCCTATCTCTATTCAAGAGACAATTTACAATATATGCTATAACATGCATTATCGACATGCATTTCTTTCGAATTCACAAACTTCTAACATGCATGGTTCACAATTTCGAAACACATTCACTGTTAATGATACATTTGCATTTCCGCATCACATTTAACATATATAATGCTAAATTAACTTCCATAATATTACCATAGACTGAAACACATGTAATATTCGTACAGTTCATCAATACAACCAGATATTCAACATACGTTCAAATACCTACCAATGGATCCAGATACGTCTCTCTCGGAACCGAAATTTACTTACCCAAGTGGTTTCCTCAACCCCATTACATTTTCACAATATCTTAACGAATGGAAAAGTCCGGCTTATCCAGACTCGATAATAATGATAATAGTAAGACACATTCTAACACTACAGTGTTCCGAGACATCCACCGCGTCCCGACTACCCACAATCCGGTATTTGGTACTCAATAACCCGATAGAGGAAGCACGAAAACATTCGCACACAAAGCTTCCAGTTAACTTTCTCACAACAGGTGTAAGACGAAACACGGTTAAAGAACAACATTACGGTACATTTCTACCCCATAAATTCAAGGTCTTGAACAAAAATTATTTTAGTTTACGAAGAGTACCCACTAAACCCCAAGTGAAACACAACATAGCCATCCCACAAAGCCCATCATACTCACGTTGATGACACTATACCCCAAAACAGAACTTTCATAAAAGAACTCTTAAACACTTGAAATTTTCAATTACATAATGACACCACGGATAACATTGTACACCCCCGTGCCTTACAACATACTAACAAGGACCAAATGAATCAGAACGATTCCAACTGAGTACCTCACTCACTCTTCACAACTCTCCTATTTCACTTGTGTTACCACTGTCCAAACTGGACGACGGACACTGATGCCGAAGTGGCCTAACTTTGCCAAACACCCAACCTTTCGATTTTAGTCAGAAACCAAACGAACCACACACTAACACGCATCGCACTGTGCAAAACTCCCTCATCTAGAGATCTCACTCACCACCTCCACTGAACTCGAAGTAATAAAATTTGCATACCCCTTCCCTCGTATTGAGTTAACTGATAGGGTTTGCTACACCGTGACATTCACCACTACCAAGTCACCATTCGTACCGAACACAAACTAACATAGTACCTTCATCCGTCAACACCTATAGGGTCCACTCTTCATTCCAACCCTTATTTGTCACTCACCCCGAGAGTACAATTATGACACCCAGCCTTCGTGCCAAACCACTAGCCAATGCTATTACTAGACAACCACCATAAACCAACCCCGACACCGTTGCATGTCGCCGATAAGGCTTTCAAAGATACACTATTATAAATTCCTGGAGGAGTAAAGGTCCTCAACCTTCTCATTACCATCCCAAACCTAACTTCGCAAAAGACTTACTACAGTGACTCGACTCACGGGTCACACCCCAACCACGGTTCATACACCCAATCAACCCTCACAACAGCATCTCCGACCTAACCAGTGTTAAGGTACGAACCTATCACTTTCGATCAAAGTAAGGAAGCCCAAAAACTTAGGAAACGTCCATAAGCTACTACTCGAGATATAGCACCATCTGTTCACCACATAACGCTCCCGATGTTAACAACCACACCCTTATATAGGGACTAACACTCCCTCTATCGAAACGACCAATCATAACACATGCCCATTCGGCAACGTTACCTACCACGAAGGTACAAGTCTAATCCTAACAAGATTATACGCTATGTCCTCATAAAATACCATGTTAATTACATACTATACCTAGTATTAATCTCACACTTCACATCCTCTCGAGGAGTTCCCGCGATAGTTGACTAACCTCGCTTTCACACACATAAGAATCAATTAGATAGCACTAATGACATTTCAAGCATTCGGCAAGTATAACTGTTCTCGCCCCCTAGTAATTCTGATTAAGATACGCATTTCTCAGTGACCCCTTTTTAAATTTGAAAACACGGCTCAACGGCGCTCACTTTTCCGCAACCTAAAACACACGCATAAGAATGCATTATTACCAAAAATTTTATGGTCTCACAACAACCTATCACATTAATAAAACTCTAGAGTTACAACATGTTCCAATCCACCCAATCCAAAGAAATTAACAAACCAAGCATATATATATAGATAAACAAACAGTTTAAATGTTTCAACATTCCCAAAACACATTGGTTACACAATAGAACCCAATGGCCATAAAACGATAATTCACCGGTTACAAAATGGACTAGTCAAAACAAAACCACCCCTTGGTGTTTCCACCACTGCCGTCCCTCGCTGGACCGCCAAAAGTTGGTCATCCTCTGATCCAAGATATACTATGAGCTTACAAGCCACGAACAAGGACTACTGATGTGCCCCAACTGGCCACATTTGCAACAACTGCGAATTTCCCCCAACTGGGGCTTGGAAACTCGACTCTACTGAGGCCCTCGAAATCTGGCCTGTTTGTTCCCCAAAACGATACTGTTCCGGCCTAGTCGAATGAAACTGAGCCTGGCTAGGTTGCAAAACCCCTAAAGAGGCCCCCGGCTGAGTACAGAAACGTCGAATATAACCTGGTTGATTACACACCCAACAAGTAGGCGGTGCCTGAGCACCAGACTGGTTCAAAATCTGGGCTAATGAAGACCCAAACAACTGCCTCCCCACTGAGCATTTGATCAGCCCAAAACACGGTTGGTTAAATGATCGTGGTGGCACAACTATTGGTTGAACTGCTAACCTTGCCCCCTTCCTCTGTGGGCAAACCGAAACCTTGTGGCCCAGCAGACCACATCTGAAACAAATAACACCCCTCTGTTTACTTTCTCCCGAACCCAAATCCGACACCGGAAGGGTAGTTCTAGCATGACCTACCTGTTGCGGGTTTAAACCCCTCTGCTTCTTAAAAGGCCTACTAACACCCTAAGTCACGGGAGTCGCCGAGATGGCTTCCTCCTCACTCTACCCTATTGCTAGCATCACAGCCTCTACATGGGCAGTCGCCTTAACAAGCACACTATAACTTCTATGCCAAGACCCCGCGATTCTTACACGGATGACGTCACGCAGCTTACTCTCAAACTCGAAACAACGCAATTCCTCCGTTTCCACCAGTTCTGGGGCAAACCTCGACAGGTTAGCAAACCATCTTTCAAACCGCACCAAAGGTGTAGTACCTTGGCGTAACTCCACAAATTGTTTCCGCAACTCTTCCCGAGCGGAAGGAGGGAAATCACAACTTCCTCGCCTAGGCATCCTAGTAAAAGTAACAAAGGATATTAGCACATTCATACATGTGCCGAAGCTAAACACTCACGTCCTAATACATGGATAACTGTAATTCACTCCACGTAAGCACATAAACACATAAGCACTTACGAATTTCATTTCCGGATAATGATAGTCCCGAGGCGTTACTAGAGTTCCAGTTAGAAACAGCATTGATCAGGTGCCTTTCCAACAGGACTCCCAGAAACCCAAGGATCCAATCAATATCCTAGAAACTAAATCCCATACCCAAATAGTCACATAAACATGTTATCACATAAGCACATAATATTACATCTAAGTCTCTAACAAGCGAGACAAACCCATTGTGATCCTAATCACTTCCCACGTACCCAAAGTATTCGAACCCGGTACACTTTGATACCAAGTTGTAACGCCCTCAAAAAAATAACATTAAACCCATCAATCTAGACATGCATTGATATAAGAGACAAACATCATTCTATTCCACAGAGTAATTCTTTACAAGAAACATTACATGTTAACAATAGAATCAGATGCCCTATGGGCTTACAGCTTTACAAAGAGGAGAGTACTAACTCAATTACACATTAAGCCCTTGGCTTGAAATTACATATAATACAACAAAAGATAACCAAAACCACAAACGTCTGCCTGCCTCTAGCCTCCCAAGCGATGTCCTTGGAGGTGGCATGCTTCATGTACCTGAAAATGGTGTCCCATATAGGGTGAGCCACAGCCCAGTAGAAATACACTAAACCAACTATGAACAATGACTAAAAGATTAGCAATTGATACATGGTCAACACTCACACATCCGTTTACATCTTATTACAATTCCATGACAATCAAGTCTATGTTACAATTCACTTTCCATTTCTTATTCAACATTGAGTTTGAAAACAAGGCTCAGTACTCTGGCCAAAACCTTTGATGAGATTATAGTTCATCACTAGAACACTTTCGAAATCCAAGATGGATACACATTTTGGTGTTGTATCAATAACACATAAACCACTTCCCTGCCTCATAAATGATATACATTTTAGTGCTATATCAAATTAAACAAACATCTCAATAGATAAGCATATGAGCTATATCATTACTACCACAGATAAGCATATGAGCTGTATCAACACTTCAATAGACAAGCATATGAGCTGTGTCATCATCTCAATGGGAGAGCATAGGAGCTGCAACCCTGGGTCCATCCCCCATCTTCCCTTAACCATTAACCGGTTTAGAGGTACATCCCCCATCTTCCCCTAAACCGTGGAGTACATCCCCCATCTCCTCCCATACACAAGCAATGCATAAAAACACAGAATCATATACGCAATCAATCAATACATAAAGTTAATGTATTTTATCAACCGTCTACTCATAATGCACATAAACACATTGGTCATATGCACAATCTATCAATACATGAAGTTAATGTATTCAACCAACCGTCATACTCTATGACACATCCAAATGATTAGTTTTAGTTTGCCTAATCATCATGCATTGTCTACAACAATCAAAACTACCCTCCACCGGTAGCCCAAGCAATTATTTCTAAACAGGAAATAAATGCACAAATGGATAATATATCAACATTTCAACTAGGTAAGCAATAAATGATTCAACTACACCCTTTAGTCCCATACATTCCCAATTTCAACATTCTCAATTCAATTCCTCATTTTCTTTAATTAATTATATACATTAATTAATTAAACCAATTAGGGAAACTTACCATAATTCACAAAACAACCCTAAGGTTCCATTCCCATCAATGTTCCAACATTAATTTCATTTCTCTATGCCTAACTTGCATATAGGTTTATATAATTAAAACCCCAACTTTTGTAAAATTACACAAAGGCCTAAACTTTCTCAAAATTACCTAACAACCCCCAACATATCAAAATGCTAAAATTCAAAGACAAAGTTCATAAGATGGAGTAGGTTATCCCTACCTCAAAGTTTGAGCTCCAACGGAGATGAAGACCAAGACCCAACGTGCTCCAAACCTCAACTTTTTCAGATTAAAACAAAGATCTCGACACCCTCTATCTTTTTAACAAAGGACTTAGGATAGATTCACACTAGAGAGAGATGAAATCCTAGAGAGAAGACAAGTTTAGAGAGAGAGAGAGTCGGCTGCTAGGGTTTCAAAAAGAAGGAGATGAAAAAATGATGTTTAAAATCGCCGCTTTTCTTCGATAAAAACAGGCTCGCTCGAGCGAAGACTTGGTCGCTCGAGCGACCAGACACAGAAAACCTCGCTCAAGCCAAAAAGGTCTTGCTCGAGCCAGCAACCCAGAACCTCGCTCGAGCGACAAAATGCTCGCTCGAGCCAACAACTCGAACCTACAGGTCTGCAACTAGACGCACGCTCGAGCGAAGGGACGCTCGCTCAAGCGAAGAATAACCAGATCGCTCGAGCGAAGAAAAGCTCGCTCGAGCGAAGAAATGCAACTCTCAGGTCCAGAACTAGACGCAATCGCTCGCTCGAGCGAAGCCACTCTGGCTCGAGCCACCAGTCACAAAACTCCACTCTCGCTCGAGCGACCAAACCCTGGCTCGAGCGAAGGACCAAAGATGGCTTCGCTCGGCGAAGAATGGCGCTTCGAGCGAAGACCCAAAATTCTGGACAGCAACACTTGGCTCCCAAACACAACCAACCTGTAACAAACCTGCCCAACACATCCTATAACTCAAATACAAAGTAGGAAATGATGTAAACAAGATAATAATCAACTACTAACATCCACGGACACACGTTCGGATCACTGTACAACAAGGGGTAAACCCGGGATCGCTATACCTCTAGTGTTGTGTCATTCACTAGTTTCAATGTTTTTGGCTCTTAACATGTTGTACATGAGTTGTTTGCATGTTATAGTCTTATTTGTCATGCCATTTCAGCACTAAAAACATCTGCAACCTCCTCCATTTCTTCATTTTTCAATTTGTTTTGAGGGTTGTTTGCCCTTAAAGTTTGTGTTTAAGCATGAGGTAGGATTTGTGCTCAAATGGCTTTAACCCTCTTTTGAGGGTTCTTCCTAGTCAAAGGCATAATCCCTCTCATGTCCTAAACCACCTTTTTCGTTGACCCCTCTCATTAGAGGACTTTCACATTGGACTTAACCGGTGAAGGGATTAATTGGTAAGCTAAAATGTGTAAACAAAATTGAGCCAAGTAAAACATGACTAAGATAAGCATGTTGCATGCATTGCATATGTTTGGATCGGACGTTAATCCAAACACAAGAAATGTGAGATGTTTCATACTCAAAAGTGATGAAATATGTCATATTTCTTGGCCATTGTCACCCTTGATCATGCATGATAGGGTGGCGGCCTTTCGAGCCTTATGTGCACATTCATTAAGCTTGTACAAGCTTGGTTCTTTGGCCACCATGCATTGAAAATGCTTGGTTGGTGGCTTGAGAGACAAGTGCCACACTTCTTTGAGCTTGAGACATGATAAGGAGGGTGGTAGTACACACATTCTTTGACAAATACACTGCCATGCCTCTGTTTGCTCTCTGTTGCAGCAAAATGAGGAAGTTCAGGAAAGCAGTGGCCGACCGGCCACATGTTCTAGCCGACCGGCCACCCAATCTAGTCGACCGGCCTCCAGTACTGGCCAATGGTCACCAATCATGGCTGATCAACCATCAGTGTGTTCTTGAGATCAAAAAGAAGCAATCTGGAGGTTGGCATAATTTTCAGAGGTCCAAAGATGTGCAAACATAGGCATATAGAGGCAAGGTGGTGAATTTTCGGGAGGACGTAATCGAGCATGCATATCTCCCTCGCTTCCCAAGGCCATTCATTTAAATTGCTTAGCTAATTAGTTCGTTAGCTTAGTTGTTTTGTAATTAGTTAGTTAAGTGTTTAATTAATTAATTCGGTTTGTAATTAATTAGCTTAGTGTAGCTAGTTACTCAATTGTGTTGTAATTAATTAGCTAGAGTAGTTAATTAATTGGTTTGTAATAATTAGCGTAATTAGCGTAGCTAGTTAGCATATTTATTCGAACCCTCCTTCGTGAGGGCGCAATGTTTTAATAAGAGTGCGTGTGTGTGTGCATGTCTTCTAACCCCACTTCTTTCTCCTTTTTATTTACCCGCTTTCGGTGGTTAGATTAGGGCACGTTTTGATTAGCATACCTTTTGATTGCATGTTGCATCATTCATTTGTATTACATGCACTGAGGCTCGGCGCATCATTCAAACTGCATCGTATTTCAATACCTATTTGAATACGTGTATCAAATTGTTGCATTCATATGCCATCTTAGATAGCCGAGCCTATTTAGTTGCTTTATTGCATGTATTGCATTAGGCATTTTGTATAGTTAAGATCATGCATTGATTTATAATTACCTTTTGTTTTGGTTTGGAGTACACTATGAGTGTTTACACTTTAGTATAGTTGTATGAGTGTGAGTGTTGCCATGATAGCATGCTTGCCATGAGGTTATTTGCTTAAGTGGTAAACTGTATGAATGCCTGTGGATGAAGGCTTTATTGTTTGAATTGGGACAATTCATCAAAATGTGAGTTTTCAGCCCACTCTGCGAAGTGGCAAATCATCATGTTTTAAGCCCACCTGTGGGTGGTAAATCCGCGCTTTAGCCTACTTGAGAGTGGCACTTTCAAACCATTTTCAAAAATAAACATGCGATGTTTTGTTCCAATTCTTGCGATTTAGTCTATACTTGTATGTTGTGCGCATCACATAGTAAAAATGGCTAATAATCGGATAAGAACACATGTGTTTTTAAAATAACATATCATACTTAGTAGAGGCCGATCCTTTGATTGGGTGAGCGGGGGTGCTCATTTCATGACCTTTCCCCCCCCCCTTCCGGTACCCAAGTTCCCGAGCCGAGGCAACTTTGGTGATGACGAACATGTGGCCTTTGGCACGAGTCAGGATTTCCTAAATTTTTCCAAAACAAAATATTTAGGTGGCGACTTTGTAATTTGGCAAAGCAGTCCAATTTTGGCATTATTTGATTCAAAATCTGATTTTTCAAAATGATTTGCCAGATTGGACTCTTTGGTGTTTTATCAGTCTCACATTGCACTTTGTGAGATTAGATTCAGAACTGGGACGGGAGTCCGAACTGTAGGAGACCTATTCACGCCTCTCCGAAAAGGGCACGCACGAAGAAAGTCGGGCGAGCTACAGCTCTGGCGACTCCGTTAGGGACTTAGAGAACTTGACTCGAACTCATGTTGTGTTGTTTTATTTACACTTATGTGTTTCTTTACATTGCATTTGCATTGGTGCGCGTAAGTCACAATGTTTACCATCTACTATTCCTGAACGATTTGTCAGAGGCTTGCTTGGAAAAGCATGGCATAAGGCTGACCGGTTACGAGCTCTGCCACGATGGGAACACAAACCTTGGATCTAGACTACCGCTGTACCTCTTCCCTCCTCTCACTTTTTGGTGTCGGGAGCGAAAGGTATGTTAGGTGGTCTTGCTGAGGCACCCTTTTTGACCAATCGACCTAATTGCATATCGAATGCCTTAGAGACTGTTTCAAACTAAGACAGGTTAATCACCTGGATACAGGATTGTATGAAACCGCATGTGTGTGTAGTGAACCCCTAGTTCTTGACGAAATTAGAACAAGGAAACCCTACCCCACCATAGGGGTGTTTTGGTTCTCACTTGCTTAATATGTGCTTTTAGAGTGTGACTCTACAGGAATGTATGTATCAGTTGCAAATCTAGGTATCAATTTGTGGGTGTCAGTTTTGAGCGAAAAATTTGGGACAAAATTCAGTAGAGAGCACAGTCATTCAGTTGTAATCATATATGTTCTGGTGAAATCGGGCTGAGATGCTGTCTGTTTTCTCTTTTACAAGATAATCCTGGAACCATAGCTTCAGAAGGCTTTAATATCCCCCAGGTACTCTGGACTTGTATCGATAGACTTTGTCAGGTTGGAATTGGTTCAGAAGCAACCTATGTTTACCTCACCCCCCACCGGTTACAAGACGAAGGAGGTTGAGGCAGAATTCACCAATGCAGTTTCTACAGCAGTCACACTTTAATTCACCCGGGTCTAGTCTAGTCTGGGAACAGTTGTCTGCATTCAGCTCAGCACGAGATCAATCACCCATTCCCATGGCTCAGTATCCCCCAGCCAGTGTGGAAGAACAGATGCAACACCTGCAACTGACAATCGAGGCATTGCAACAAGGCGCAGTCTGTTAGGCTGAAGTCACGGCTCATCAAGCCAAAATGATAACCTGGCTACAACAACAACAGCCATAGCCGGCCATGGCTTCTGCATTTCATACACCTCCCACGGGTAAGCCGATAGCCGGAGTCGCTACCCATACTACTAATGTCCAAGAGATTCAAGGCAATCCGGCGGAGCCAATCCTAGAACAGGCCTCTAAAGTTCCTGTCTATCAAACCGAAACTCCGTTTGAATTTGAGGTTGACCCAACTTCACTTAAGGTCAATAAACTGGAGAAGTTATTCAAACGAGCACGGGGAATGAACTCCATCCCGGATTTACAGGACGGGTATACTGAATCTGTAGTTTCCTTACCGGAGCGGTTTAAAATACCGCATATCGACCTCTTCGATGGCTCTAGAGACCCAATGGTGCATCTCCACCTGTTTTTTGATATCCTAAGGCCAATGGGTTTGACCCCAGCCCAGAAGTTGTCTCTCTTCGGCCGAACCATGTCTAGGATAGTCGTAATCTGGTATGCTAAATTGGAGGACTCTGTGAAACAGAACTGGGAAAAGCTAGCTGAGGCCTTTATTGCTCAATACTCCTACAATACACAAATCGAGGTCACAACTCGTGATCTCGAAGTCACCCGCCAAAAGCTAAATGAGGGTTTCTCAGAGTTCATAATGAGATGGAGAGCAAAGGCCTCGATGGTGACTACAAGGCCTTCCGATAAAGATCAGATCAGGATAATTGTTCGGAATCTGCATAGTAAGTTGCTGCAAAAGATAATCGTTTTACCTCTGTTTACCTTTTCAGACCTTTATGAAATGGCGGTTCAAATCGAAGATGCCCTCAGACAAGGGATTTTTATGGAAGAAGATGAGCCTTTAAAGAAGAATGTTGTTCGCAGTTCCAATGCTACTACTGATTGTAGCACAACTGCGAAATGCTCATAAGTAGACACTATCACCCTTTCCTTCAATGGCCAAAAACCAACCACTTCAAATCGGCCCCAAGCCTGAAATTTCAATCCTTTTTACATGAGTCTCTTTCAAGCTTTGAAAATGCTGCGAGAAGAAGGGTACCTAGAGCTCCTAGAACCTCAACCCCTTCCAAATCCTCTTCCACCAAGATATGACCCAGCCAAATACTGTGCCTATCATCAACAACACGGTCATGATACAAACCGTTGCACCCATCTCCGTCATAAGATTCAGGTTCTTATTGACAAACCTTTAATGAATGAGATCATGTTTGTTACTGAGAAAGATCCTGGCTTAGTCTAGATTGGCTCTACACTGTCTTCATGAGTGACTAGTCGCTTTCTTAAAAGATTTCAAAAAAATGTTTTGTGTGGTTCTGCGAAGACATGCGTGGAATTGATCTTGAGATTGTGCAGCATAGGATCGCTCTCAGCCTCGAAACTCGACCCCTTTTGCTTTTAAACCTTGAACTTTGATTTAGAATGTTCAACGATCAATCACAACATAAGGCTTGCATGGCCAAATTTGAAGCAGCCCTCGAACTAGGGACAAGAATGTCAGATCAAGAAGGTCAGATGTCATCAAAAGAAGCCTGCAAAACTACATCAAAAGTAGCCCTTGAACTAAGAGCAAATATGTCAGATGTGCTCACAGATTCAAGAATGGGCCATCTCTCAAACTAATGAAGACTAGCAAGAAAGCCAAATTCGAGAAACAGAAAGAAGAAAATTTATTGCTGAAGGACAATCAAGTTCCTATCCACAACACTAGGGGCAATTTAGACCCGGTCGGATGGACTCCTACATCATCAGCGAACAGCAGTCATTCTCTTGGATTCATAAGGCTTCGAGATCTCAAAACCAATCAACTTGGACAAAGTTGAACTTTTCTATCCTTGAAAGGTTCGCTGGGCCGAAAACCCAGAAGGGTGACCTAGGAAAAAGTTAGAGCAGTAAAAAGAAGAAAAAGAACAAAAAAAAATAAAGAAAAAGAAAAGAAGAAAAGAAATGAAAAGATGAGAAATAAAAAGAAATGAAAAGAAAAACAAAGCTCGCAAGGTTGAAAACCCGGAAGGGCGGCCTTAGCGAAAGTTAGAGTGCAAAAGGAGAATGTAAACACCCGAGTAAACCTTAACCCGAAACTACGTCAGGCCTGATTCTCATGTTTGGGATACGTAGACAACTTCATTCTGAAGTTCAGCCCCAATCCTTTTCAACCCGCTTGGCTTATCCATGTTGATTGGTTTACCCTTGTTCAACTCGGCTATCCTATCCATGTGGGAATTGGCTTGTCTTCGTTCAACTTCGGACTATTCTATTTCGTTAGAAAGATTCAACTACAAGACGTTTCAAATTCAAATTTGAGGTTGTGCATCTCAAGAGTAGATTCCTCGTTGGTTGAGCAGTGGCCAAATGCAAAAATAATTTTTGAGAACTTTTAATGAAGTTGACTAATTTTCTCAAAAATTATCCCATTTTTTCAAAACTAGACAATTTTTTGGACCCAAAAAAGAAAAATTTTCAGTGCTCATAACCTGACTTGCATGATTTCAAATCAGAAAATCGAACAAGCGTGTTAATCTAACTCTCATGTTGGTCAAAATTGTTTTAACAGAAAACCAAAAATGGTCAAAATGATAAACTAGGGGGCACAGTTGAGTCGAGTTTTCTGTCTTTTCCCCGTTGTCAATATACTTGCCAGAAAGGGCACCATATTTGCTAGAAAGGGCACCATATTTGCCAACAGCAAAGGGTTGGAATCTTTCATATCCTCCAAGCAGCGAGGTATCAAGCCAAGTGCGAAGCACGAAATGGAATGGATCAAGATATTTCACTCCCTCATCTGGACAGGTTTGATCATATCCAAACTGGCCAAGGGCATCATCAACCGATGTCAGTTTTGGATCTGTTGCACATCCTGTCGCATCACAACCCCTCTGTGGGAGAGCTCACTAGTTATGAGTGAAAGAAGAAGAATCTGGCAGAATACTAGGGGCAAGAGCCCACAACTTCCTGTTTATCGATCAACCACCCAGGGGAGGGATAAAAAAGAAGAGAGATTGAAGAATAGAGAGATATGCGCTGAGAGAAAAAGTAAGAAAATGGCTTTTCAGAGAAAAAGAGATTGAGTGCCAGAATGATGTGAGGATCACAAATGAGAAAGGGTGGAAACATTACCTGGAGAAGTTGTGAGCTCCCTGTGAACTGAGAGGTCTCCTACTGGTGGTATACATCCGAGTGTTGTGTTTGTTGTTTTTGTTTGTCTCGATTCTTGTTTTGAGTTGTTTTGAGTGTCAATATGTCACGCCCCGAACCCGCCCCTAGAAGTTCGGTAACGAGACCGGCCAGTAATCCTAGATTACCACAGGCCTAACTGTACAAAACAAAAATAAAAGGGGCTCGCGGAAGCGAAATAAATAAACTAATAGTCCAAAGAGCTGTGCATTAATATGAACATACATTTACATGCCAAAAAGATGAGTTAATTACCCACTTACATTACATAACATGATCACATACAATTCAGTCATAAAAATACAACAAAACCAAACAAAAGCTCACAACGGCCTTCCAGGCCTAGCCTCAACTCGGAGGCTCTCAAAACTTGGTAGGCTTCCAAAATGGCGGCTCAACACGAGACTCCGCCTAGGCATGACTCCCAGCATGCACACCTATAATACATAAATACAAACAATGAGCTAGAGCTCAGCAAGTAACATTAAAGTAGACGGGTTAGTGAACGAAGTCCAACATTTTATATATACAGTCATAAACAGTCAACAGTCATTAATGGCATATTCCACAGACTTATGGTCTTTCGACTAGAGTAACCGGTCCGTACACCGATTAATCGACACATACCGAGATCTCGTAACTTTCTATCTATGGATGCCATACTAGATTCGCAAACTAGGACATTCGTTCACAGAAAACATATCATTTGGAAACCATAACATAATAATCATTTTGAACATACTTTCATAATAACATAACATTTACTGCAACGTTACTTACAGTGGGTTTCCAATACCGGTTGTACGGTCTTCAAATCTTGACCTGCAACATCAACATTAATACATTCTCAATACACATTAACATCATACATTCAATCATTCATGCCTTTCTTTTCTTTACATTCTTTTCATGTTCATTCCTTTCATATTCATTTCATACCTTCCATTCATTCATTACTTCCTATCATACTCATTTCATATTCATTCTCTTCCTTCATGTCCATTTCATAATCATAAGATGCGAAATGATGCAAGGTAACATAAGAAAATCATGCAGAACAACTTCCCAAACTTTTCTGAAAATAAGCCTTCCCGCTCGAGCGCCCACATTTCCGCTCGAGCGACGCATAATTTTTCCAAAAGCTGTGAGGTCGATTTGCGCTCGGCGGGCTTCCTCCACTCGGCGGACCTGCTTCAATTTCTGGTTCTTCCTCCCAAGCTTCATTTCCCAAATCCACTTTCACATTTATGAACATCAAGTCCCAAAATACTTAAAAACAACATAATTCCATCATCAAAACTTCAATTCAAAACCCATATGGACCATAAACAAGATCAACCCATGAAGTAGGATGAAAAACTATGAACTATACATACAAGCTTTATATCTCTATATCCATGGAGGTTTTACCTCAAATGAGCCAAATAAACATGATTCATGCCATATTCTTGAGATTAACATGCTATATGCCAAGGATCAACAATCTATTCCATGAAATTAGAGAGAGTTTCTTACCTTGAGTTCTTAATTTGAGCAAGCTAAGCTTAATCCCCCTTTCTTTCCTTTCTTCTTCCTCTTCTTCCTTCTCTCTCTCTCTCTCTCTCTCTCTCTCTCTCTCCACGAATTCACTCTCTCTCTCTCTCTGATATTTCTCTCTTTTGATTTAGTCAAAATGAGTCCATCCATCCTTATCTAAACACATATATATTATATAAATCAATTTGTGCCAAAACCTTAGCCAAACAAGGCCCTTCCCATCCAATATAAACAATTATGCTAAATGTTACAAGCCAAACGGAACTTAACGATTCAGACAAAATTCAGTCTTCAATTTATCGTTTCAGATAGTTCTAAAAATTCCCGGTATCACATAGACATTTTCAATTTCATTTTCTGAATCCATTTCAGTCATCGATTTCAGTCCCGTAGTTGTCGTTACAACAGATATTATTACCAATCAAACAGATAATTCCCAATTAAATCATACTAAAGCATAATTAATTACTGATAATTCCGATTTACGATTCCGGGTCGTTACATTCTCCCCACCTTAAGAAGTTTGGTCCTCCAAACTTTTCTTATTTTGGCATAGTCTCAATCATAAATCTCAGTCACATGTCATTATTCATTCCGCAGTCATTCAATAGTTCAGTAAGTAGCATCATACAAAGAAAATATTCGGTGTTCTGTTCAGTCATTCAACGTCCTGAAGTGGTGCCGGGGTCCGTCTCATAGTATAGCATATCAGTCAAACATATAGGCTGAAATCAACTAACAAATTCTACAGTGTTCAATGCAAAGGTAGGAACATAACATAAGAATCCATAGCAAAGGAAATGGTCACAATTCAGAGTTTTCATAATAAGTCAATTACCGTAAACGTCACTCGTATATGCCACTAAGCAGTTCAAATCAGTTCAATTCAGGAGTCTAGAATACGTTCGGTCTCAGAAATCATAGTTCAAATTGCCAAGCATAGTAACCCATAGTCCATTGTTCCAACTCATGTTCAAATTGAAGGTCCTTATACAAATAGCAAAGGATAGCAGCAAAGGTAATAGCACGGGTCATTTAGTCCATCATGGTCATAGTCAATTTATGTCATGTCGTTCATATTCAATCAATATGTAAGCAAATTGGTATCTCATTTATTCCATCACAGTCATGTGTTCAATAGATCTCTATTGCATAGGTAATATCACTATAACATTAAATAATAGAAGCATACCTGTAATCGCTTTTTCAGTCATCTGTGTCTTTCCTGAAGCTAGGGTATAAACCCCTCCTTGTTTCGCGGTATTCTCCTCGGAAGTAGATGTTACAGTTGTCTTCGGTGTCATTGTTAAGTTAACTCCACTAGTATCAGGTTTCACATTCTTCGGACAAGTTTTAGCCAAATGTCCCTTCTTTCCACATTTAAAACAAGCTCCAGTCCCACGGCGACAAATACCCCAATGTTGCTTTCTACATTCCCCACAAATAGGTTTTCTAACACTTCCCTTCAAATTCTCATTCACGGAGGTCATCGATTCACTAACCATTTCCAGTTTCTGTTTCTTATAAGCAACATACTTTTCCACCAATCCAGTTAAAACTTCCACCTTTCTTTCTAACCGATCTATTCTGGCATTGGCAGATTCAGTCTCATCTACATTTCTTGCATCAGCATTCTCCATTGGTCTAGAAGGCCCATAACAAATAAATCATTTCATTCCCCATATACTGGTTCTTCCGTTATCTCATCATTCACTGTTCTCATTTTCTGTTCTCATTTCCATAAACACACACACCCATGCACACATGTTTATGCCATGCTCTATTTCGTTCTAATGCACCTAACAGCTCAAATGGACACATGTGTGGGTAAATAACTCGTGCGCTCTGATACCACTGTGTCACGCCCCGAACCCGCCCCTAGAAGTTCGGTAACGAGACCGGCCAGTAATCCTAGATTACCACAGGCCTAACTGTACAAAACAAAAATAAAAGGGGCTCATGAGCGAAATAAATAAACTAATAGTCCAAAAGTGCATTAATATGAACATACATTTACATGCCAAAAAGATGAGTTAATTACCCACTTACATTACATAACATGATCACATACAATTCAGTCATAAAAATGCAACAAAACCAAACAAAAGCTCACAACGGCCTTCCAGGCCTAGCCTCAACTCGGAGGCTCTCAAAACTTGGTAGGCTTCCCAAAATGGCGGCTCAACACGAAACTCCGCCTAGGCTTGACTCCCAGCATGCACACCTATAATACATAAATACAAACAATGAGCTAGAGCTCAGTAAGTAACATTAAAGTAGACGGGTTAGTGAACGAAGTCCAGCATTTTATATATACAGTCATAAACAGTCAACAGTCATTAATGGCATATTCCACAGACTTATGGTCTTTCGACTAGAGTAACCGGTCCGTACACCGATTAATCGACACATACCGAGATCTCGTAACTTTCTATCTATGGATGCCATACTAGATTCGCAAACTAGGACATTCGTTCACAGAAAACATATCATTTGAAAACCATAACATAATAATCATTTTGAACATACTTTCATAATAACATAACATTTACTGTAACGTTACTTACAGTGGGTTTCCAATACCGGTTGTACGGTCTTCAAATCTTGACCTGCAACATCAACATTAATACATTCTCAATACACATTAACATCATACATTCAATCATTCATGCCTTTCTTTTCTTTACATTCTTTTCATGTTCATTCCTTTCATATTCATTTCATACCTTCCATTCATTCTTTACTTCCTATCATACTCATTTCATATTCATTCTCTTCCTTCATGTCCATTTCATAATCATAAGATGCGAAATGATGCAAGGTAACATAAGAAAATCATGCAGAACAACTTCCCAAACTTTTCTGAAAATAAGCCTTCCCGCTCGAGCGCCCACATTTCCGCTCGGCGGATCGCTAATTTTTCCAAAAGCTGGCGTGAGGCGATTCTGCGCTCGGCGGGCTTCCCTCGCTCGGCGGACATCTTGAAATCAATTTCTGGTTCTTCCTCCCAAGCTTCATTTCCCAAATCCACTTTCACATTTATGAACATCAAGTCCCAAAATACTTAAAAACAACATAATTCCATCATCAAAACTTCAATTCAAAACCCATATGGACCATAAACAAGATCAACCCATGAAGTAGGATGAAAAACTATGAACTATACATACAAGCTTTATATCTCTATATCCATGGAGGTTTTACCTCAAATGAGCCAAATAAACATGATTCATGCCATATTCTTGAGATTAACATGCTATATGCCAAGGATCAACAATCTATTCCATGAAATTAGAGAGAGTTTCTTACCTTGAGTTCTTAATTTGAGCAAGCTAAGCTTAATCCCCCTTTCTTTCCTTTCTTCTTCCTCTTCTTCCTTCTCTCTCTCTCTCTCTCTCTGATATTTCTCTCTTTTTGATTTAGTCAAAATGAGTCCATCCATCCTTATCTAAACACATATATATTATATAAATCAATTTGTGCCAAAACCTTAGCCAAACAAGGCCCTTCCCATCCAATATAAACAATTATGCTAAATGTTACAAGCCAAACGGAACTTAACGATTCAGACAAAATTCAGTCTTCAATTTATCGTTTCAGATAGTTCTAAAAATTCCCGGTATCACATAGACATTTTCAATTTCATTTTCTGAATCCATTTCAGTCATCGATTTCAGTCCCGTAGTTGTCGTTACAACAGATATTATTACCAATCAAACAGATAATTCCCAATTAAATCATACTAAAGCATAATTAATTACTGATAATTCCGATTTACGATTCCGGGTCGTTACACAATAGATATGTTTAGACTGTTTTACCTTTGTTTTCCTTTGTTGAGTCGTTTTGACTATGGTCAGTGTAGACGTCCCCGAACGCATCCCGGGGGAATGGGAGTGCGAGTCCCCCCCCCGGTTCTGGTTTGATATTGGGTCACTACAGTTCGAAGGACTCAAATGTCACGGTTCTTAATCTTGAACCGAAGAGTCCAAATCCGGCAAATCGTTTTTGAAAACAGATTTTTTGAAAGAAGTGCCAAACATGGACTGCCTCGCCAGATACAGAGTCGCCACCTAAATATTTTAAAATGGGAAATTTAGGAAACCCTGACTCGGTGCCAAGGCCACGTGTCCGTCATCACCAAAGTTGCCTCGGCTCGGGAACTTGGGTACGATTGGGGAAGGTCACTTCGTGAGCACCCCCGCTCGCCCGGTCAAAGACCGGCCTCTACTAACCATGATATCTGTTTTTGAAAACATTGCGAGTTCTTATTCCGGTTATTAGCCTAGATTTACTATATGATGCGCACAGCATACAAGTATAGACTGAGTCGCCTGAATTGGAATAAAACACTTCATGTTTGCTTGTTTGAAAATGGTTTGATGGTGCTACCCGCAAGTAGGCTAAGACGTGGATTTGCCACCCTCAGGTGGGCTTAGAAAACATGATTTTGCCACTATCTAGTGGGCTTAAAACAAACATTTTGATGAATTGTCCCAATTCAAGTAACTCAACCTCCACCCACAGGCATTCAAGGCAGTTATATCACATAAGCATTTAGCCTCATGGTAAGCATGCTATCATGGCAACACTCACACGCATGCAAGGATGCTAAAGCATAAAACTCACCGAGTACTCCAAGCCAAAACAAAAACTCATTAGAAATCATGCATGATCCTAAATATACAGGAATGCCTAATGCAACACATGCAAAGATGCAACTATAGCAGGCTCGGCTATTCTAAACATGGCATGTGAAATGCAACAACTAACACGTATTCAATTTGAGATTGAAATACAAATACAGTTTGTATGATGCGCCGAGCCCGGTGCGTGCAAAACAGATGAATGATGCAAACATGCTGTCATACTGTATGCTAATTGAAATATGCCCTATATCTAACCATCATAAGTGGGTAAATAAAAGGGAGAAAGAAGCGGGGGTTGGAAGACATACATCACACTCACCCACACTTATTACAATTATGCCCTCGCGCAGAGGGTCCGAATAAATAATAATACAGTCCGAAATAAAAGAATAATACAGTCCGAATAATACAGAAAAATCCTAATTAATTAACAAATTAACTAAGAAAAACTGTAAACTGGCATGCAAGCCAGGGGGCTGCCTTGACTCCGCTCCGGATAATGATATGATGCATGTTTGCGCGGAAATCCACTGGGATGCCCCAATCAGCCTCTATTTGCGATGTTTCTCGAAATGCGTGCCAGACTCCGGAAAGTTGCTGATTCTTCATTTTGCTGCAACAGAGAGCAGGAGAGGGGCATAGCAATGTATTTCACAAATATATGCATGCCTCGATCCTCGTGCCACCAATCACGCATCTCGATGCATGATGGCCGAGGAGTCGGATTGCACAACTCAATATAGGATGAATGCAGATGAATGCTACAACAAAACCTAACTCCATCATGGATAATCCGGAGTGTCGGTGACTTGGGAATTGAGACCCGTTCCGTCACTCGGAGTACGAAACGTGCCTCGTTTCCCGTGCCCGGGCTACTGCCTATCCCGAACACAATGCAATATGCATGATGTGCATGAATGCAACTAAAATACAATCCTAGCATGCACAATGCTATGGAAATGAGATGCCTCGAAATGCGTGCACGCGGGCACGCAAATCGAGGTGATGACATAAAAGCATGAAATGACATGAAATATGATATAAAATGAGGTGTCTCGAAATGCGTGCCCACGGGCACGCAAACCGAGAAAATGGCATACAGAATGTAATGGGACTAAAATGAGATATGCGATGCAATATGGGCTTACACCAACATGAGAGGGCCTCAGCCACACTCACACAGGAGGCCATCGGATGAAACTGAGGTGCCTCGAAATGCGTGCGCTCGGGCACGCGAACCGAGGCAATAGCATACGGAAGGCGATGAGACTAAAATGGCATACAGAATGCAAAATGGACTTACACTAACATGAGTGAGCCTCAGCCACACTCACATAAGAAACCGAGGGATGAAAATGAAGTGCCTCAAAGTGCGCGCCTGCAGACCGCATAAGCCGAGGCAATGTCATACGAAATTAAATGACATACATAATGAAAATTGGCCTTACATTAACATGAGAGGGCCTCAGCCACACTCACATAAAAGGCCGTGAGATGAGAATGAAGTACCTCGAAATGCGTGCTGTGACGCATAACCGAGACATGGCCCTAAGGCACAAAAATGGCATGCAAATGAGACGTGGCAAATGGCATACGGAAAATGTAAATTTCAGCAGCCAAAAAGATGCAAAAACAGCCCCTGAATTATGACAAAATTACACCCGATGCCCGAAATGCTACGTTAAGCACCCGAAATGGCCTACAGCCCTATTAAACATGCATAATTGGTATATGACATGTAAAACAGTAGCAAGGCAGCCCCAGTATAAAGGATGGCCAAACAACAATCACAAGTATGGCAAAAGTAGCATGCAAAAATGGGGGAAAAGAGGGGAACAATGAAACAAGTGATATGTACAATGCTCAAACTGAAAAAAACAGTTCTACAACATTAAAGAGGGACCAAAAATATACACATTTACAAGAGATGACATCCTCCAATTCAGTATGTAGATATGCTCAAAATAGCATGCAAAATATGAGCCAACAAAGGCTATAACATGAGGTATCAAAAGGGTGCACCAAACAGCCTAAGACCCTTAACAAAAAATGAAGAATGAGTTATTTTAAGACTCTTTCCAAGCCTGATGAAGGCTCAAAAACAGAAGCATGATGAGCTAGAAAGGCATGCAAAAATAAGGGGGTATAAGAGGGTATAACATGAAGTACCAAAAATATTCACCAAATAGCATAAGACCCTTAACAAAACATGACAAGAAGGAAAAAATAAGGCTCTTTTCAGGCCTGATGAAGGCTGAAATCAGAAGCCAAATAAGCTTAAAAAAGGCATGCAAAATGGGGCCAAAGAGAGGTACAAAGAGAGGCCATGCATGGAGGCCCCAGACAAGATTGATCCCTTCTACAATGTTGTAGAGGGACCTAAAATAAGCTCAATCTCAGTTAATGGAATGCTCAAAATCAGACTTCAAATAGGCTAAAGAAACCATGCAATTTTACGGTAAATTGGAAGAATTACAAAACAAGTGCATGATAGAACCACCAAACATGGTTGAGCCCTTATTCAATGTTGAAGAGGGGCTCAAAATAAGCCCACTCACAGTTTATATCAGGCTCGAAAATGGATCAATCATAATCCAAACAAAGCATGCAAAATATTGGCACAAAGAGTGATATTGAAAGAGGTGCATCATAGAGGTGCCAAACAAGGTTGAGCCCTTCTAAAATGTTGTATAGGGGCTCAAAATATGCCTAAAATCAATAGGGTTCGGAGCCCAAAACAGAGAGCAAGTAGGGTAAAGAATTGATGCAAAAATGTGCTCAAAAGGGGGAAATAGTGACTTACCCTTGAAGATCAAGCTTTTGTTGCTTCTTGGCTTCAATTTGTTGCTTCTTAGCCTCTGAAAAATCCTCCTTTGCTGCTGGAATGGAGGTGGTGATGGTGAAGCTTAGGGTTGATGAACAAGTGGGCTAGAAACTTGAAGGTTTTTGGAGCTTTTGGAGAGGGAAATGGAGGCAATGGGAGATATGCTCTTGAGAAGAAAGTTGTTAACCCTCACAAAGAAGGAGGTCAGCCCTTAAATGGGCAAGAAAGGGGTGTAAAAGGGAGGAAATGCATCCAAGCTTTCCTCCCAAAATATCCTCGGAGGCAAAAGATATTTGGAAAAAGCAATTTGGACAAATGTAAAAGTGGTCAAAAGCGAGGCAGCCGGCAGTGCTTTTCTTGAAGATGGCCGGCCACCCAGTCGGCCAGCCACTCCCCATGGCCATGGCCAAAAATGAAGTGAACAATTAATGGCGGCCACCATATTTTGGTGTCCTCCCTGTGTGTAGAACAAGACCCCATGGTTGGAATTTGGCAACTCTGAAACAGAGGCACAACATTCAACTTGAAAGAGAGGCTCAAAATGAAAATAACAATTCTTGGCCGACCACCACTTTTTAGGGTCCTCCATGTCCCTCATCACAAACATGTAGTCTCGGCTCAAGAAAATATCCTAGGGTGTTCAACATTAGCAGGAAGTGAGCAAAACGGACGCCGGAGGAGCGAAACTGGTTTTCTGAGACAATTGTTGTCCTCCCACCCTCCAGTGATCTTCCTGGTGCTAAAACAGAGGTACCTGCCAAAATTGAACAAAAACTAATGCAAAATGAGTGCTCGGGGCCCAAATCACGCAGTTCGGGGTCCCGAAAATGGGCTGTTGGGCATCAGGAGTGGTGTTCGACCACGAAGTGGGTATCTGAGACCCCAGTGTCCCTTGGTATGATAAAACAAAGGTACTCGCCGAAAATGAACAAAAACCGATGCAAAATGAATGCTCGGGGCCCAAATCACGCAATTCGGGGTCCCGAAAATGGGCTGTAAGCACCGAAAGTGGCGTTGACCCACGGCGGGTATCTGAGACCCCGGTGTTCCTCGGTATGGATTAAATGAGATGCATGCCAAAACCGAGAAATCGTAGATGGTTGGGCGGTCGAGCGAGGCACACGGCTGACGGTTCAAAATCGGAACCGCTCGAAATCGGCAAAATGGCCTCTGACCACGAAATGTAGCCCACGGCCACCGAGATAGCCCTCTGAGACCACTCCTTCCCTCGGAAAGAAAAACAGAGAAAACCGAGTCTGGTTATAACCGAGGCAAGGCTGAGAGAGTTCGGAAGTCCGAAGGCAGGCGCCGGCGCGACTCTGAGACTTGAACGAGCACAAGATGCAACATCACCATGCGCTCAATCGGTGACGTCGAGTCTTAAGGTCGATCAAAAATGGGGTGTCTCTGATTGCCCCTCTTTGTGTAACTCGGAAGTCAAGAAGTGGCGGAGTGAATGTCAAAGCCGAGACGACCCATTTTTGACAAAGGTCAAGACTTAGACAATCATACAAGATGAACAGGTATATGTGTGCTCGCAGGCGTGCCCGCAGGCAGGGGGCAAAATGCAAAGTGATAGGCACGGAGCCAGATGATCATGCAAGTGCAGCAAGCTGTAATGAAGCAAGTATTGACAAATAGATGCAACAGTTTTAAGCGAGAATGCAAAGCAACAACTACATTTCATGCAGTTAGGAATGCGGAGAATCATTCAATTCTCGTCGCGTCTCACACGGAGAAGATACGATACCTGTGCGATTAAATGCGCAGTCGCACCGACCTCAAATGAACCGTACATACAATATCGTGCTCGCAAAAGAGAAATTCAACAAGAATAATATGCTAACAACATATATTCAATGCGATTCCTATGATTGAAAAGTTTGACACACACGATTGTCGAAAGTGAATGCATCGCAATGTAAGAAAAGATAATGCGTGACAACGCATGTTTAAGCACAGAAGTATGGTACACCAAGAAATAATGCATGACAATGCAAAATGTTCATGAGAATGCGAGTTAGGTGCATAATAATGCAAAACGAGCACAAATCGGGGTGCCCGTTTGTTGCGCAACAACGAGCTGGGAAACGCGCATTTCGGCGAAGGCAACTTGATCGCGGCCTCTGATTCACCTCCCGGAGAGGTTACAACATGTTTGAACCCTGATTTTGATGAGAAATGATGAGACACATGTCAGAAACTGCAGTTGAAGTTCCGGTGGAGCAATTCGGTGCCAGAAAGCGCACTTTTCTTGAACTTTTTCGGGTCCCGGGAACTCCGATCTTCCTCAAAATTTGCAGAGAGGTAGGGGAGGGGGTGGGGACATGGCCGGCCAGCTCATTTCCCTAGGAGAGGTCCCCGGCCAGGGAAAAAAAGTAAATGGCCGGCCAGAAAAAGGTGGTCGTGGCCCACTATAAAGCGAGGGCATTTTGGTCATTTCGGTTATTTCTATATATACACACCTCCACTCAATCCGAAATCACACCCAAGGCTGCAAAACTTCCTCCCCTTGCTCCCTAAGCCATTTTCTTCTTCGGATCTGCATTTTATACGCGCCCCTCGGCTTTCCACACAAGTTGTTTTCGCGAAATCATTCAGTTTCAAGCACTTTGAACCGATTAAATTTTGATTTCGGGGCTTCTCTTCTCATTTTCACCACTTGAGGTAAGTTTATCTCAATATTTGGAAGATTTTCCCGGGAGTTGACTTTTGTTGACTTTTTCATTTCCCGAGAGTTTACTTTTGTTGACTTTTTCAATTTTGGCTCATTTTTGCTCATTTTTGCAGATTTTGCAGATTTCTCGAAATGGCGGGTCATTTTCCTTACGGTGGAGGTCTTCCAGGTGCCGGAGATGATTTTGACATTATGGCATTGCCCCCGAGGGTCCGCCCTTTCATTCCCGGGAGATACGCTCCGCCGGCACATAGGCTTCCGCGGGCAGTTTTCCGTCATTTCACCGAGTTCAACGATCGGGTACCCGGGGATCTTCTTTTGCGAGAGCCGGAGCAGCACCTCTCTCACGAGGCACGAGAGGTATTTTACTTCATTTGCTATATATTTTGTAGCTTTGCCATGCTTGAACATGCGGTTTAGCTTATGACATAGTATTTTACTTGCATCTTGAACATGTGACTTAGACACTTGAATTTCTTGAACATACAGCTCACTGACTGATTGTGAACACATGGTACACATGAGTTAGGTATTGAACACACGGCTCAAATACTGACTTGTCGAACACACAGCCCAAAGTTGAAAATGAGTACACAGCACACACATGACTAAGAGTAGAACACACAGCCCTAACCCCGGTTTTCTGAACGCCCAGTCCAAGTTGATGGTGAGCACACAGCCCATACTGATTAAGAGTAGAACACACAGCCCTAAACTCTGACTTTCTGAACACACAGCCCAGATAGATAGTGAACACACAGCCCACACTGATTAAGAGTAGAACACACAGCCCTAACTCAGATTTACTGAACACACAGCCCAGATAGAAAGTGAACACACAGCCCACGCTGATTGAGAATAGAACACACAGCCCTAACTCAGATTTTCTGAACACACAGCCCAGATTTGAGGTGAACACGTAGCCCACTGATTAGGAATTGAACACGCAGCCCAAATACCAAATTCTTGAACACGCTGACCCAGTTGAAGTGAGCATACGACCACTAATTTTTCTGAAATTTGAACACGCAGCCCAAATACCAAATTTACTGAACACGCAGCCCAAATTTGAAGTGAACACACAGCCTACTAATTAGGAATTGAACACGACCCAAAACAGTTCTTGAACACGCAGCCCAGGTTTGAAGTGAACACGCAGCCCACTGATTAAGAGTAGAACGCACAGCCCTAAACTCAGATTTTCTGAACACACAGCCCAGGTTTGAGGTGAACACACAGCCCACTAATTTTTCTGAAATTTGAACACGCAGCCCAAATACCAAATTTACTGAACACGCAGCCCAGATTTGAAGTGAACACGTAGCCCACTGATTAAGAGTAGAACGCACAGCCCTAAACTCAGATTTTTTGAACACACAGCCCAGGTTTGAGGTGAACACGCATTAATCGATTAAAGTAGAAAGAACGACCCTAAACTCAGTTTGAACACACCCGGGTTTGAAGTGAACCACGCTAAAAATCGATTAAGAGTAGAACGCGACCCTAAACTCGATTTACTAAACCACGGCCAGTTGAAGTGAACACCGGCCCACTAATTAGGAATTGAACCAGACCCAAAACAGTTCTTGAACCACGACCCAGGTTTGAGGTGAACACGCAGCCCACTGATTAAGAGTAGAACGCACAGCCCTAAACTCAGATTTTCTGAACACACAGCCCAGGTTTGAAGTGAACACGCAGCCCACTGATTAAGAGTAGAACGCGCAGCCCTAAACTCGATTCTTGAACACGCACTTCCCAGATTTGAGGTGAACACACATAGCTCATTCATTTCATTTGCACATGCCTTTGTTCATTTCAATTTGCACACAGCTTGTATTTTCTTGCGTACTGAACACACGTATTCATTCTGAACGCAGGTTGGCTCTCGCCTTTGTCACGAGGATCTGGCTCTCTTCTTTGCGAGAGTGGTATCTTGAGCTTCGAGGTGTCAGGATCTGGTCGACTCAGCGGGGTTTGGAGCATTCTGTAGGGGGTTATCACAATGCCATATCAGCAGGACCTTGTTGGCCGCTTTGACAGAGAGATGGTGGGACACCACCAATTCTTTCCATTTTTCTGCCACCGGGGATATGACCATGACCCCACTAGACTTTGCTGTACTCACCGGCCTAGACGTAGGCGGTGGACCCATTCCCTACGACGAGGATATGGGTGAGTGGGAGGCTGCTTGGATTCATCTATTGGGGGCTCGCCCGCCTGTAGACAGAGCTTCCGGGAGAGTCCGGTATACTTGGTTCTCTTCCCGCTTCCGGAGGCCAGAGATGGAGCCTGAGTCTCCCGAGGAGATTGAGCAGTACACCCGCGGTTTCCTCATGTTCCTCTTCGGCACTACTTTGTTTGCTGATAGGGGGAACACTGTGGGGCTGTATCTCTTGAGTGCCCTAGTGGACCTATCACAGGTCAGTCAGTATGATTGGGGCGGCGCTGCCCTGGCTACCCTTTATTGTTACATGAGCGCAGTCTCTCGCACGCGGGGGGACTTACTCGGCGGCTACTGGAGAGCCTGGGAGGTACATTCTGTCCTCTTGATTTACATTTTTGCTCCTCATTACTTGTTCACTGCACACACGGCGCACTTTGCATTCTATATTCTGCCTTTAGCACCTTGTATTCACATTCCGCACTGCTTTTCTCAGCTATGGGTGTATGTGTATTTTCCCACATTAGCTCCGGAGATGGAGGTGGTAGGACCTCTTATGACTCCGTTTTCATTGATGTTTGAGGGCGAGCACCTATCGAGGCCTCGAGAGACTCTCTTTTCTCTGCGACAGTATTTTGATACTGTGCGGACGACAGAGGTATTTCAGAACTCTCAGTTCCTTTCATTTTCATCTTTGATCTGCTTTGTATATTCTTGATTTCTGATTGATTTGTACACTGGTTATCTGCAGATTACTTGGCAGCCCTGGGCAGTCTTCGGCGATGATCTGCAAAATCAGTACCCCGGAGGGAGCAATTCGAGATAGGTACCGCCGAGGACGGTTGGTAGGCGTGGTTCTGGGGAACGCTTCCTGCGCCAGGTGTGGGGGTATGATTCTCAGGACCCTCCCGCTGTGCCTCCAGCCACTATGCGGACTGCCGATAGGCTATCTACTGAGGAGGTCATTAGGGATATGCAGGGCACCGATGCTTTGCTATATCTCATTGAGGGGGACTACGCCACCTATCACCGTATATATCTGATGCCCCCCTTGACGGGAGTACGGGCTCATACTCGAGGCCCATGGCGCACCATCTTCGAAGTCGCGCTCGTCTGCGGAACATCCTTCTTCTAGCAGTGGTGCGTCTAGGGGTAGAGGTAGTTCGATTCCTCCGATTCCTCGACTCTCGATCATCTGGGTGGCGGATATGCCGATCGAGTTGATGAGTTGGCGATGTCGGACTACTTCTCGATTCGATCCTATAGAGCCTCCGATGCACGGTCACGAGATATGTCGATGATCTGACTCACCGCCGGTATGTTCCACCATTTTTCATTTATCACACAGACATTTTGGCAGTTGCTTATTCATTGATGACTTGAGCTTGTATCTGCAGCCACCTCGGGAGTACATAGATCAGATGCTCGGGATGGTGGCCTCACTTGAGGGGATGGTCCTGCGTAGAGAGGCGCAGATGTCCGTCATGGGCTTCCAGGTACCCTTCATCTCTCTTGCATTTACCATATTTGTGATGACATGCTGGTTTTAAACATTCTATTGCACTGATAGGCTGTGTAGAACGCATCTGGCACACACCCCACTCACATACTGTACTTGCACCTGCTTTTTATGTTTGAACTGATGTATTGCACTTTTCATTTTCAGATGCCTCCCGTATATGCTCCGACGCGAGGCGGGCCACCAGGGCCTTCTCAGAGAGGTCGAGGTGCTAGACGCCTTTCAGTCTTGGGCCTCGAGGAGCTGGGCCATCCAGGCCTTACCAAGGAGCTCGAGGAGCGGGGCCATCTCGCAGACGCAGGGCACCCATTATCGAGGATGAGGAAGAGGAGGTCGCAGATCGTGAGTCAGAGACATCTCCTGGGGAGGGAGGCTCCGGTCTTGGTTCCGAAAGCGGGGGTGAGGCTGAGGGAGATCCGGAGGATGACAGCTCTGATCCGGATGGTGATGATGGTGCAGAGGTTGTCCCGCAGAAGAGGATGAGAGGGCCTCCTCATTCCCGTTCCCGAGGATACTGATGTTATTTCCTGCTTTATTTTACTTTTTGGCTAGTAGTTTGTACCACTTTGCATATTATTAGGCAGTTTTATTTCCTGTAAAACTTGTACCTTTATTTCGTTGTAAAAGATGATGGGATGAAACAGCCTTTGAAAAGATGTTTGTATTTGAAATTCTTAGCATCGCATCGCATCATTTTGCACAAAATGGAATTGAATGAAAATGTGCCTTGTGTATTTACCGGGTCAGGTAATGAACCGACGCAACAAATCCAAAAACTCGACTCACTAAGAAATAACAGAATCTTAGCAAGTTTACAACTCGATAAGCAAAATACAACAATGTTAACGACTCAATAAACAGGACTTAACAAAATTGCATAACCAAAAAGTAACAACTCAAAACACGAAAATGCGACAGCCCGACAAAACTTACAACTCGATAAACAAAACAACAACTCGATAAGCAAAATACAACAACACGCACTTCGGACGGACAATCTGGATGATGGAACGTATCCGAAACTGATAGAAATGGAGGCCTTTGACGTTCCCGATGCGTGAAATGCTTCAAACTTCCTTCCGGAGGGCAAAACAGGACCAATGCATGGCCGAAAGCATTTTGTACCAGGAGACTAGAGGGTGGCCGGCCTACTAGAATAGATGGCCGGCCGGCTACCTCCCCCGTAACCTCCAGAAATTTGACACGTGTCCTTTAAATAGTGTTTTGCCCCTCTATAAAAGCCTCACCCTTGGACCTTATTCATTTCATCACCTTTCCTCACAAAAATGGAGGCATTTCTCGCAGAAAATCTCACATCTTGGATTTCTTCTTTAGATGGCTCGGAGAAGTTGAACTTCCGGGGTTTTGGCTTGAATGCACTGTTCACGCTGGGCCGACTCCATCGCATCTTCCTTTCCTCTATGCCATGCAAGGTTTTGGAACCCGGACGACGCTTCAGCTTCGGAGGGCAAGAGGTATGTCCTACTTTTGAAGATTTTCAAGCCTTGATGGAATCCGAGTGAGGCGAGGAGATCTTGCCCCAGCTCAATTTTGGCTATGCCCAGACCTTAGGACGGATGTGCGGACTTGACGCACATGACGCTCGATCCCTGATTGGTAACGGAATGTTGGATATCTCGAGCCTGATTTACCGATTCTCTGATGCCGTGATCGTAGCAACCATCATTGGCAAGGTTTCCGGCAACATGCCCTCTCGCTTGTGCATGCTATCTCATTTTCTCGCTTGTTTCGCCCGAGGGGCTAGCATCCGCTTGATTGAAGTCGCCGAGGTTTGAAAGAGGGAAAGAGTTGCATTGCCATGACTCGCCGAGACATTGATGGGTCCGATGCCCTCTACTACCGGAGACAACCAGACGGCAGGAGTCCACTATCGCTACAGTAATGTTTCCCACCCAAGCTCTCATATGTATTTGCTCACATCACTTCGGGCTCGATTTTGCTCACAAAACCCTTATCTTACTTTTTCTCATCGCACGCCTCTATTCTTTATTCTCTCATTTTTCATCCCTCCCCATATATGGTTAATGGATAAATTGCAAGTTGTAGACTCTTGCCTGCTTACTCATGCTACTTTTCGCAACGCCTAGTCAATGCCCCGATGAGAGCCGGTGGTTTGAATGGATGTGCAATTTGTCACCGAACGCATTGCTTGGCCGCCTTGGCTCAATCTCCGGCGATGAGCTACAAGATGTCCCTAAGTCGGGATTCGACCGACGGCTTGACTCAGTGTATTCTATTTCCCATTCCAGATTCTCAAGCCCGGCCACGATCGACTTGCCCACCGTGAGGGGATAGAGTATCCGCCACATTTCCAGCCGAGGTGCACAATTGCTCGGCGCAAAGATGGAGGATTAGAGAGCTTCGCCCCGCCTGCTTTCAGTTGCTCTTTATCCGATGAGTGCCGATTGGCTCAATGAAGAAGCACGTGTTGGGCCTAGGCTCAAGATCGAGGCTTCAACTAGCTCGAGGGGCGCAGGACACCGACTTAACTATGCCCAGATTTATTGCTTTATTAGTACTTTCAAGTTTTCTTTATGAATGTAATAAAAAGCAACTTTAATTGTATGTAAGAGCAAAAGAACTCTGTTTTGAAATCAATGAAATTGAAGGTTGTGGTACTGAAAATTCTCCGCTTTTGTCCAAAAATGGTCTTAATTGTGAAAAGATTAATTTGAACAAAGTCAACTTTTATTAAAACTTTTCAAAACTATTTTCGATATGGATCAGAACTGGACACACCTGAGATCTGTCACTGAAATGTACAACGCCGAATCCTAGCAACTGGAAAGTTGCCCCTAGTTTGAAAAGTGCCCCGACAAATCATAGCAACGGAAAGTTGCCCCTAGTCTAGATGGTGCCGCAACACTTCATGGCAACGGAAAGTTGCCCCTAGTCTGAATAGCACTGTACCGGAGATCACGATAAATGCTGATGAATAGAGATGGCTGAGATGATCAATATGGACAAAGTTGATTGGGGAAAAGATTGTGGCTGAACTTCAGGATGAAGTTGCCTACGTATCCCAAAGATGGGAATCAAGCCTTACGCAGTTCAGGCTTGGGTTCGCTCGGGTATTTTTACTCTCCTTTTGCGCTCTAACTTTTGCCAAGGCCACCCTTTGCGGGTTTTCAACCTTGCGAGCTCAGTTTTTATAATTTCAAATGTTCTATGCTCAATTTTGCCTAGGTCGCCTTTTCGGTTTTCGCCTAGCGAGCCTCAGGTAATATTTCTTCAACTTGTCCATGTTGATCGGTTGAGAAAACTCCAAGCCATCTAGATCCATCGTAACCACAGCTCCACCGACATTGACTTGATAATGTAAGGACCAAATTCAATTGGGTCCGAACTTGCCCCTTGGATCGTGGATGGGAGCTCGGTTGTCTTTGAGTACTAAATCTCCTTCTTTCAAATTCCTAGACTTAACCTTCTTGTTAAAAGCCCTGCGATTCTCGCTGATAGCCTTGGATATGGTACAAGGTTTTCAAATTTCTTTCATCGAAAAGCATGAGTTCCTCAACTGCTTTTGTCGCTAACTGCTCACGGCTATTTGGCACTCGGCCAATACTGTAATGACGGACCTCAATCTCAATAGGCGTAATCGGCTTCCATCCCATAAACTAATGAGTACGGTCGCCCGAGAAGTTCTCGATCAAGTCCCAGAGCCCCACAGAGCTAAAGGCAACTTATCCGCCACCCGATAGGTTTCCACCATCTTCGCAAGATGCGCTTGATGTTCTTGTTGGTGGCCTCAACTGCTCCGTTGGTTTGCGGCCGGTAGGTAGACGACTTATGAAAAGCCACATTGTATTTCTCCAACAAATCAATCACCTCTTTCTTGAAGTGGGAACCATTGTCTGAAACGATTTCATTTGGGACCCCGTAGCGACAGATGATGTTGTTTCTGATAAATTTTGCCACATGCGAAGCCTTCAACACCGCATAAGATTGGGCCTCAACCCACTTTGTGAAATAATCTATCGCTACCAAGATGAACTCATGCCCATTCGACCCCTTTGGTGTAATAGCTCCGATTACATCAATTCCCTGCATGTAAAACGGCCATGGCGAAGTCATGTTGTACAGTTTTGACGGCGGGATGTTCATGCGATTTGCATGAATTTGACACTTATGACATCGCCGGACGAAACCAATACAATCCTCCTCCATGGTAGACCAGTAATAACCTTGTCTAAGGATTTTCCGTGCCAACATTACCCCATTCATGTGTGCACCACATTCACCCCCGTGGATGGCTTCCATCGACGCTTTGATTCTTCAAAGATCAACGCACGCTTATGCATCCCCAAATGACCCCGCTTATACAGCTTTGCCCCGCAGATGATGAACCGAATCGCCATTCTTCCGATTGCCCTCTTGTCTTTGGCATTTACTCGGCGGTATGCTTTTCTCCAAGAAGTTCCAGATGTCGTAATACCGGGGTGTTCGCCCGAACTTCATCTATGGTCGCAATCGACTCATAGGCGTACAAATTTCTGGTCGATGATGACCGACGATCCTGACTCCACACGGATGTCTATCATAGATGATAGAGTTGCTAGCTTAATCTGCTAACTTGTTGTTCTCTCTTAATAGATGAGTGAAATTTAGCTTTTCAAACCGAGGAATCAGCAAATCCAAGGTTTGGTGATACATCATCATATTTTCCTCTTTTACTTTCCAGTCTCCTTTAGGTTGAGACACAACAAGGTTCGAATCCCCAATGACGCCCAAATTGCCTTGCCCCTAGTTCCGTGGTCGCCCAAACCAAAGAATGCACGCTTCGTATTCTGCTTCATTGTTTGAGACTTTGAACCGGAGTTTGAAGGCTAGAGGGATACGAGAATCGTCGGGTGCTATCAGCAACACTCCTATCCCATACCCATGTTGATTTGACGCTCCGTCAAAGTACATTGTCCAAATTTCCTCGTCGATATACAGGATTGATTCATCCGGGAATAGGTACTCAACTACTTCATCCCCCTCAACCGGGTGGTCGGCAAGGAACTCTGCCACTGCTCTTCCTTTTATTGACTTGCGCGTCATATACGTGAGATCAAATTCGGAGAGCAAAAGCAACCAACGAGCTAGCCTACCAGAAGCCGGTTTCTAAGAGATATTTGATGGGATCAAGTCGTGAAACCAACATTACAGAGTGAGCTAACAGTAGTGCCGCAGCCTTCCGTAGCCCATACCAGAGCTAAGCAAGCCTTTTCCAGCGGTGTATATCGGGTCTCATACTCCAGCATCTTCTTGCTCAAATAATAGATGGCTTTTTCTGCCTTATCTTCTGATTCTTGTGCAAGCATGCAGCCCATTGTAGTTTCAGTTACTGACAGATACAAAATCAATGGTTTTCCCGGTTCTGGTGGCGATAAAACGGGTGGGTTCTGCAGATATCCTTTGATCTCTTCAAATACGGCTTGACATCGGCCGTCCCATTGGAACTTCTTTCCTTTCTTCAGGAGGCCAAAAAGTGGTTCACAAGTCAAGGTTAGTTTTGAAATAAACCGTCTTATGAATTGCACTTTACCCAGAAAGCCTCGCACCTCCTTTTCAGTCCTTGGTGGTGGCATTTCTAAGATGGCCTTGATTTTGGAATGGTCGACCTCGATGCCCCTTTGTGTAATTAGAAACCCCAAAGATTTTTCCCCGCAGAACACCAAACGACATTTCGAGGGTTTAGCAAGAACCCAATTCCCGATCCTTTGAAAAACTTGTGCAAGGCGTGTAGTGGCCCTCTTTCTTTGGACTTGACAATCATGTCGCCCACGCACACCTCAACCTCTTTGTGGATCATATCATGTAGTATTGTGGTCGCGTCTGCTGATAAGTAGCTCCAGTTCTTCAACCCAAACGGCATTACCCGGTAGCAAGATGTCCCCACGGAGTGGTGAATGCGCTTCTCTCCTTTCCGCGCCATCACTATCCGGTTGTATCCTCGAGAAGCCATCCATGAATGAGAGCAATGCATGCCCCGCCGGAAATCTACCAACTCATCGATGTGCGGTAAGGAAAGTCGCCCTTCTGACTAGCTTTGTTCAAATCCTCAAGTCTACACACACCCGGATCCCGCCATCTTTCTTGGCACCGAACAATGTTGGCCAACCAAGTCGGATATTCAAATACCAACAGAAGCTCGCTACGATTTGCTTGGTGACCTCTTCCTTAATCTTAAGAGCCCAATCCGGCGGATCCTTCGAGCTTCGCTGATGTGTCGGGCCTCGGGTCAAGGGGATCCGATGTCGCATAATCTCGTGGTCGATTCCGTGCATGTCTTCGTAGGGACCACGCGAAACATCTTTGAAATCTTTTAATAAAGCGACTAAGCGCCGCTGCCTCCGAAGACAACGTGGACCCGATCCGACCACCATGGTCCTCCTCAAGACTAATATTCACGGAAATGATTTCATCCATTAATGGCTTAACAAATCTCTTGCTCTTGCTCAATTAAACGTTAAAACCGAGGAACTTCGCCTCGCTGCTTTGATCAAAATTTTGAAAGTCCAATTAATGCAATAAATTAGGGGTACAAAAAGTATTCGAAACCACGATAGTTCATTGTCATCAGGCACATCCAATTCATCCAACTCATCGGTTACAACAGACTTAAATCAAAAGTAAAAAGACGACCGACAGATCAGGCATCCGTTAACATCCTCAGAGTACCAGACCGGACTCGGCCGAAATGAATCGATTCCGACTCACAGACTTGGTGGAATCAGATTCCGGCCACTACACCGACCCAATCGCTGGACAAAAATCCTCCTCAGATCGCCAAGTGAGAGAGGGTGCGATTGATGCATCCAAGATAGTCACTGGTCGGCTCACAACCGCTTTCATCCCCAATCATGGACACCACGGTTATCCCCTGCACTCTTGGTCGATCGGAGGATCGAGAGGAGACATGCCAGCTACCCCCATTCAAGTTCTCGTGCCCTCGTGATCCACCGCCTTATTCTCGCTCAACCTCGCTTGTTGGGTCTGCCTCGCCTGCGGCAACATCATCCCCAGATAGTTGCAGTCGAAGAAGATTTCAAACCTGCACGCGCTTTTCTCCGCTTAACCATGGCTCGGGAAGCCGCAAAATGGAAAGTCCTCTCCCGACGAAGCGTCTGCTCAGGTACCCCGATAGGCCTGTATTAAGTCAAAGGCTTCCCACTGCTCGCTCGCTCGCCACCATTCCTTTCCTTTCCTCACCCAGTCCTCTTTGGTGGGTAAATAACCCAGTCCAAAGGTATGCGGGTTATGCGGCACTTCAGCCAATGCTGCGACTCCTTTCCTGCCGCTTCTTCCCAATCCCATCCCAGGAATATGTTGTAGCTTGTTCATGAGGTAGACGGATTGAGCACTGACGTACACACCTTCATTCACGTACCATAATATTTTGCACTACCCGGCCTCCTAAAGTAAATCCCGATATAAACACGCCCTCCATGCCGTGTTCAATCTCTAGGACCGCGAGATATTCCTGAGGGGATGGATTGATGAGTTCCCAAACACAATGGCTACTCCTTTCCATAGGGGTATTTCACCATTTGATGTAGAGTGGATGAGACCTTTACCTCGATGCAAACTGTGGTCGCCCTAAAAGCATGTTAAAGGATGCAGGACCTCCAAGACATGAAAATCTACCTCGTGTTGTCCAGCCCAATCTTGGTTTGATTTTTATCGTCCCTAGGACATCCCTACTTGTATTGTCGAGGCTCGACATTTGAGTGGTCGGTGAAGTCTCAAGGGCTTCAACCCGATTGCATACGCTGCTCGGCCGGGCAGACATTGATAGCGGACCCAGATCAACAAGTACCACCGAATCCATTTGTCCCTCAGATTCTACAGAGATGTAGAGGGTCTCTATGATCCACGCCTCAGCGGCAGCCTTGTCCGAAAAGGTCAATGCCGGGAACCTCCTCCTGAAAAAATCCCAACCAGCTTGCTCGTGTAGTTTCAATGGAGAGTTTGGCCTTGTCCATAGCAGATAGGACAACCTGCCTATGTACCCTTGAAGCCATAAGGTCCCCAAATGGAGATGTCTCGCTTGTATTTTTAACCCTCAAGACAACCTCTTCTTCAATTTGCTTTCTCTCGCTTTCTCCGCCTTTTATCTTCCCCGATGCTTCGGTTGATCAAGGTGTGGGGGCTTGAAATACCGCCCACTTCTAGTCATATGGTCTACCTCTTGAGGTACTAGGTGCCGTCTGTTGGCCACCCGCCCAATCTTCGCCTCAGGTGGGCAAGATACAAGTCATCTTCCCACCACATCCCATTAGCATCTAACAGCACCTCCTGTTCTGCATGTTTGCACTCTCAAGATTTTCATTCCACATGCTCACAAAGATGTCTCGCCTCGTGCTTGCAAGACTTTCAACCTCTTCATGGTTCTTGCTTTTCGGATCCTCTCAAAATCCCACTTCTTTTCTTGTTCCTCCAAATTAATTGTTCGGTTTTCAAAATGTCTTGATCCCGAGCGAATTCTTGTACCGCACTTCCCGCAATTCGATTCGACTCTCGCCCTTCCGCCACAATGGTACTTTGTTCTTGCCGGCCTTGCTCGATTGAAATTCCACGATGTCCGGCTGATCATCTAACCACCCAAGAATCTCACGACTTCATATTCAAACCAGTTGATAGTTACATCCACGATTCTTGGTCGTTGAAAAATTGGAGGTTGGCGGTCCTGCTCCATTGTAGTCGATCATCCGCCCTTTGTTCAGTTCCGTCTCCGGATCATGCACAGTTCAGTCTTCTCTGGCAACCCCACACTCAGCTTAGGCTGGCCCATTGACAAGATATATTCACTCGGATCATAAGCTCTTCCAGCTAGATTTCCAGATTGTTCGATCCCAGACTCAACAGTTCTGCTCTCCTCGGAAGCCTGCCCCGTTCCATTTTCGGTGATCACCACATTTGGCTCAGATTGGGTTGTGAAGGTGTCCAACATGCACAAGTCAGTGCAATCAGGAAGGATCACCTCTGGCTTAGGTAGGTGAGAGGGAGTAATATAGATACTAGGATCGTAGGAAACGACCCCAGTTTGGATGAGGTTGACTCTTTTGGGTGGTGGATCTTGGTTATGTGCGGGGAGTGGGTTAGTTGTGACGTTGGGCCTTTCGGGAGGTACGATGATGTTCTTGTCAACGAGGTCTTGAATCTCGTGACGCAGCCGGAAACATTGATCTGTGTCATGGCCATCATTGTGGTACGACAAGACTTGTGGGAAGGGGGGAGTGGATTCGGTAGTGGCCTCGGTTCCAGGGGTGTCAGATGCTTCTTCCTGATTAACACCCCCAGAGCCTTGGACAGGGGCATATATAGTGGAGTGAAGGTTCTTTGGCCTCTGGATTGATATCTCGGGGCTTGGCTACTGCTCCCGGAGGTACTGGAAAAGGGTGTGGCCGCTGCGGGCCTTGGTTGAGAAGGAGGAGTGGTGGTGACCATACCGACCTCTGAAGTTCTTGTGTTGGCAGCGCCACTCGGGCCTGCGTTGTTATTGCGGTTGAATGTCCTTCGGGTCGTTTCGGCCCCGATCGATTAAACCTTGCTTCATCGCATCTCGATTTGCACCCCATATCGTGCAGATCTGCGAAAGTGGGGAAGGAACTACAATCATCTTTGCATAAGTCTTGGTTGAGATTGCACAATCATCCGAATTTGGTCCTTATCTGTTGGCCTTAAGGTCATCATTGATGCCTTTGCTCTCCACCGAAGTTACAAAATCGAGAAAGTCTCTTTGCTCATGCCTCGTTGTCTCGAGATCGCGGTTGTAATCTCGACCGCGTGTTATACGAATATCGAGCAACGAAGGCCTCACCCAACTCATCCCAATTTCTCTTAACATCATTATCCAACTTTGCATACCGGGCGGCCACTCTCGACAGGTTCGCCAAACAAATGAGAGTTTCAGAGTCCGTTAGCCCATTGGCCTCAAGATATCTGAAAGTAGCCGGAGATGGACCATCGGGTCCCCAGACCTATCAAAACGGTCAATCTGCGGCATCTTAAATCTGTCCGCAGGTCACGGCTACGCGGTGTAGCCGCTTTCAATGTCTGGATGGCCTTCACCCCCGCGACTTCTTGAAGAGCTTTTCCAACTTGCTCGGCCAGAGTCGTCTGTCTACCTCGAACTCAAATGGAGAGTCCAGTGATTAGGTGTAAGATTCTTGGACAAGCTTGGCGAAGGGGCGAGCCAACCCCTGGAAGACTCGTGTCCTCCGGAGTGTTTTGGAAGTTCGCAGAGCTGCTCAGGATTTGGGAGGGTATTCTGGGGGTTCTGGGTATTCTGGGGATTTGGGGGAGCATTTTGGCCAGTAGGTATCTGTTCAGGTAGTGGAGCCCCTGGCGGAGGAGGAACCTGATGCGCCCCTAGTGGAAGAGAGACCTGGTGGGAAGCAGATGCGGCATTCTGCTGGTGTAATCTGGTGATCAACTCATCATCGCTGGGCCATGACAGCTCATTGTTTAGAAAATTCCGCCATGGATGGCATCATCTTGCATTTGTTTCATGCTCATTCATCCGGGCGATCATCGCTTCCATTGTTGTATTCTGTTGTTCCATTTGAATGGCCGGTAGATGTACCTCTATGGCAGATACAGAAATCTCAACCTGATTGTTTACTGTCAAAGCACTGCTCGATAACCCCTGTTCGACACACCGCGCTTCTCGCCTTCTTCTCGTGATCGGGTAGAGAGGAACACCGGATGTCCGTCAACTAGATCCTCGGATCGTTGAGTCGGCGACCTCGTGTCCAAAGTGCTTGGGGAGTATCGACCGTTCGAAGAAATCGTATACAACCGCCTAGTAAAAAGATAATAAAGCAAAAGGAAATAAATGACCGTAAAAACGGGCAAGATAATAAAATTAAATTAAATACACGCAACGGCATACAACACGCAGCTTTATAAGCCGGAGATACACTGCCTCAACCATCGATCATCGCTCTCAGACATCGTTTCTAAATCAATCGGATATCCTCGCATAACTTATTCTCGAGATAATCGATCGATGCCCACAGTTCGATGCCCAAACTCAACTGATACATGCATTCCCAGAGAGACGACTCTAACAAGCACATAGCGTATAAGTGAGAGTCAAAAACCCCTATGTTGGGGTAAGGTTTCCCTGTCCTATTTTGTCAGGAGCTAGGGTTTTACTACTCACGCAGCGGCTTCAAGCAACCTATAAACGAGTAAGCAACATGACCTAGTTTGGAATGGTCACTATGGATCCGAATATGCACTAGGTCGAATGGTCAAAGGGTGCCCTAGAAACCGGGTTTGTGTTCCCATGTCCGAGCCCAGAGCCGATCAAATTTTTACGGACATGACTTGACAAGACAAGCCTCCCAAGAAATCGCTCGAATGGCATATGGCAAACACGGTGTCCTATGCGCACCAATGCAAATGCAATGCAAAGAGACACACAAGGGCAGTCAAAAGCAGATATCATGTGTTCGAGTCAAGTTCTCTAAATCCTCAGAAGTCGCCAGAATCAGACGCCCCGAACGCATCCCGGAATGGGAGGCGAGTCCCCCCCGCTCGTTCGATATTGGGTCACTACAGTCAAGGACTCAAATGTCACGGTTCTTAATCTTGAACCGAAGAGTCCAACCGCAAATCGCTTTTGAAAACAGATTTTTGAAAGAAGTGCCAAACATGGATCGCTGCCAGAGACACGTAGTCGCCACCTAAATATTTTAAAATGGGAAATTTAGGAAACCCCGACTCGGTGCCAAAGGCTATGTGTCCGCTATCACCAAAGTTGCCTCTCGAACTTGGGTATGATTGGGAAGGTCACTTGAGAGCATTCTCAGCCCGTCAAAGACCGCCTCTACTAACCATGATATCTGCTTTTGAAAACATTTGCGAGTTCTTATTCCTAAGTTATTAGCCTAGATTTACTATGTGATGCGCACAGCATACAAGTATAGACTGAATCGCCTGAATTGGAATAAAACACTTCATGTTTGTTTGTTTGAAAATGGTTTGATGGTGCTACCCGCAAGTAGGCTAAGACGTGAATTTGCCACCCTCAGGTGGGCTTAGAAAACATGATTTTGCCACTATCTAGTGGGCTTAAAACAAACATTTTGATGAATTGTCCAATCCAAGTAACTCAACCTCCACCCACAGGCATTCAAGGCAGTTATATCACATAAGCATTTAGCTTCATGGTAAGCATGCTATTCATGGCAATACTCACACGCATGCAAGGATGCTAAAGCATAAAACTCACCGAGTACTCCACACCAAAATAAAAGCTCGTTAGAAATCATGCATGACCCTAAATATACAGGAATGCCTAATGCAACACATGCAAAGATGCAACTGTAGCAGGCTCGGCTATTCTAAACATGGCATATGGAATGCTGCAACCAACAAGTATTCAATTTGGAATTGAAATACAAATGCGCTTTGTATGATGCGCCGAGTATGCGTGCAAAAACAGATGAATGATGCAAACATGTCATTACATCAGATGCTAATTGAAATATGCCCTATATCTAACCATCATAAGTGGGTAAATAAAAGGGAGAAAGAAGCGGGGGTTGGAAGACATACATCACACTCACCCACACTTATTACAATTATGCCCTCGCGCAGAGGGTCCGAATAAATAATAATACAGTCCGAAATAAAAGAATAATACAGTCCGAATAATACAGAAAAATCCTAATTAATTAACAAATTAACTAAGAAAAACTGTAAACTGGCATGCAAGCCAGGGGGCTGCCTTGACTCCGCTCCGGATAATGATATGATGCATGTTTGCGCGGAAATCCACTGGGATGCCCCAATCAGCCTCTATTTGCGATGTTTCTCGAAATGCGTGCCAGACTCCGGAAAGTTGCTGATTCTTCATTTTGCTGCAACAGAGAGCAGGAGAGGGGCATAGCAATGTATTTCACAAATATATGCATGCCTCGATCCTCGTGCCACCAATCACGCATCTCGATGCATGATGGCCGAGGAGTCGGATTGCACAACTCAATATAGGATGAATGCAGATGAATGCTACAACAAAACCTAACTCCATCATGGATAATCCGGAGTGTCAGTGACTTAGGAATTGAGACCCGCTCACTTCGGAGTACAAACGCGTTCCTGCTTTCCGTGCGGCCATCGCTTATCCCGAACACAATGCAATATGCATGATGTGCATGAATGCAACTAAAATACAATCCTAGCATGCACAATGCTATGGAAATGAGATGCCTCGAATGCGTGTGCACGCGGGCACGCAAATCGAGGTGATGACATAAAAGCATGAAATGACATGAAATATGATATAAAATGAGGTGTCTCGAAATGCGTGCCCACGGGCACGCAAACCGAGAAAATGGCATACAGAATGTAATGGGACTAAAATGAGATATGCGATGCAATATGGGCTTACACCAACATGAGAGGGCCTCAGCCACACTCACACAGGAGGCCATCGGATGAAACTGAGGTGCCTCGAAATGCGTGCGCGCGGGCACGCGAACCGAGGCAATAGCATACGGAATGCGATGAGACTAAAATGGCATACAGAATGCAAAATGGACTTACACTAACATGAGTGAGCCTCAGCCACACTCACATAAGAAGCCGAGGGATGAAAATGAAGTGCCTCGAAGTGCACGCACACGGACACGCAAACCGAGGTAATGTCATACGAAATGAAATGACATACATAATGCAAATTGGGCTTACACTAACATGAGAGGGCCTCAGCCACACTCACATAAGAGGCCGTGAGATGAAAATGAAGTGCCTCGAAATGCGTGCACGCGGGCACGCAAACCGAGGCATGGCCCTAAGGCACAAAAATGGCATGCAAATGAGACGTGGCAAATGGCATACGGAAAATGTAAATTTCAGCAGCCAAAAAGATGCAAAAACAGCCCCCGAATTATGACAAAATTACACCCGATGCCCGAAATGCTACGTTAAGCACCCGAAATGGCCTACAGCCCTATTAAACATGCATAATTGGTATATGACATGTAAAACAGTAGCAAGGCAGCCCCTAAACTAGCATTTTTTCAGTATAAAGGATGGCCAAACAACAATCACAAGTATGGCAAAAGTAGCATGCAAAAATGGGGGAAAAGAGGGGAACAATGAAACAAGTGATATGTACAATGCTCAAACTGAAAAAAACAGTTCTACAACATTAAAGAGGGACCAAAAATATGCACATTTACAAGAGATGACATCCTCCAATTCAGTATGTAGATATGCTCAAAATAGCATGCAAAATATGAGCCAACAAAGGCTATAACATGAGGTATCAAAAGGATGCACCAAACAGCCTAAGACCCTTAACAAAAAATGAAGAATGAGTTATTTTAAGACTCTTTCCAAGCCTGATGAAGGCTCAAAAACAGAAGCATGATGAGCTAGAAAGGCATGCAAAAATAAGGGGGTATAAGAGGGTATAACATGAAGTACCAAAAATATTCACCAAATAGCATAAGACCCTTAACAAAACATGACAATAAGGAAAAAATAAGGCTCTTTTCAGGCCTGATGAAGGCTGAAATCAGAAGCCAAATAAGCTTAAAAAAGGCATGCAAAATGGGGCCAAAGAGAGGTACAAAGAGAGGCCATGCATGGAGGCCCCAGACAAGATTGATCCCTTCTACAATGTTGTAGAGGGACCTAAAATAAGCTCAATCTCAGTTAATGGAATGCTCAAAATCAGACTTCAAATAGGCTAAAGAAACCATGCAATTTTGCGGTAAATTGGAAGAATTACAAAACAAGTGCATGATAGAACCACCAAACATGGTTGAGCCCTTATTCAATGTTGAAGAGGGGCTCAAAATAAGCCCACTCACAGTTTATATCAGGCTCGAAAATGGTTCACTCATAATCCAAACAAAGCATGCAAAATATTGGCACAAAGAGTGATATTGAAAGAGGTGCATCATAGAGGTGCCAAACAAGGTTGAGCCCTTCTAAAATGTTGTATAGGGGCTCAAAATAAGCCTAAAATCAGTAGGGTTCGGAGCCCAAAACAGAGAGCAAGTAGGGTAAAGAATTGATGCAAAAATGTGCTCAAAATGGGGAAATAGTGACTTACCCTTGAAGATCAAGGTTTTGTTGCTTCTTGGCTTCAATTTGTTGCTTCTTAGCCTCTGAAAAATCCTCCTTTGCTGCTGGAATGGAGGTGGTGATGGTGAAGCTTAGGGTTGATGAACAAGTGGGCTAGAAACTTGAAGGTTTTTGGAGCTTTTGGAGAGGGAAATGGAGGCAATGGGAGATATGCTCTTGAGAAGAAAGTTGCTAACCCTCACAAAGAAGGAGGTCAACCCCTTAAATGGGCAAGAAAGGGGTGTAAAAGGGAGGGAAATGCATCCAAGCTTTCCCTCCCAAAATATCCCTCGGAGGCAAAAGATATTTGGAAAACAAATGACAAATTGAAGTGGTCAAAAGCAGAAGCAGTGCCAGGTGCTTTTCTTGAAGATGGCCGGCCGGCCACCCCACTGGTCTGCCAGCCACTCCCCATGGCCGGCCGGCCATGGCCAAAAATGAAGTGAACAATTAATGGCCAGCCACCATATTCTGGTGTCCTCCCAGGTGTGTAGAACAAGACCCCATGGTTGGAATTTGGCAACTCTAAAACAGGAGGCACAACATTCAACTTGAAAGAGAGGCTCAAAAATGAAAATAACAATTACTGGCCGACCACCACTTTTTAGGGTCCTCCCATGTCCCCTCATCACAAATATGTAGTCTCGGCTCGAAGAAAATATCCCTAGGGTGTTCAACATTAGCCCGGAAGTGAGCAAAACGGACGCCGGAGGAGCGAAACTGGTTTTCTGAGACAATTGCTGTCCTCCCACCCTCCAGTGATCTTCCTGGTGCTAAAACAGAGGTACCTGCCAAAATTGAACAAAAACTAATGCAAAATGAGTGCTCGGGGCCCAAATCACGCAGTTCGGGGTCCCGAAAATGGGCTGTTGGGCATCAGGAGTGGTGTTCGACCACGAAGTGGGTATCTGAGACCCCAGTGTCCCTTGGTATGATAAAACAAAGGTACTCGCCGAAAATGAACAAAAACCGATGCAAAATGAATGCTCGGGGCCCAAATCACGCAATTCCGGTCCCAAAATGGGTCAGAAGCACCGAAAGTGGCGTTCGGCCACGAAGTGGGTATCTGAGACCCCAGTGTTCCTCGGTATGGATTAAATGAGATGCATGCCAAAAACCGGAGAAATCGTAGATGGTTGGGCGGTCCCGAGCCGAGGCACACGGCCTGACGGCTCCGAAAATCGGGAATCGGGCTCCGAAATGGGCAAAATGGCCTAGGGCCACGAAATGTAGCCCACGGCCACCGACAGATAGCCTACAGGACCACTCCCTTCCCTCAGGAAAGAAAACAGAGAAAACCGAGTCTGGTTCGCAAACCGAGGCAAGGCAGTAAGAGAGTTCTAAGTCCGAGGTAGGGCGACGCGCGACTCTGAGACTTCTGAACGAGCACAGTATGCAACATCACCAAGCGCTCAATCGGTGACGTCTGAGTCTTAAGGTCGGTCAAAAATGGGGTGTCTACAGTCAGTCATAGGCTCAATACCCAGTTGAGAACTCATTTCTCAATTTCAATTTCAAAAATAAATCGTTTTGTACTCGGAGTGTTGTGCTATTCTTCACATTTGTGCAAAACAAGATTTGTTCTTTCATAAAGTTGTAGGGTTCAACCCAGGTCATATAAGAACAGTAGAACCAGGTCCTATCTGAAGTTATATAGGTTCCAGACTGCAAAGCAAAAGAAAAAAGGAAAAATTTTGAGCATCTGAGTTTGTTTCAACTTTAGAAAATTTCGAGATTGCATTACGGATGTACATCCTCAGGCCTTGTCAATGCTCCGAGGTATGATTGTACCTCAAGCTCAAGCCTGCTTCAAGCCAGAATGGCAATCAAAAGTGCCCTCCCTAAATACTATTCCATGCTAGGGGCATCTTGGCTGTGTTTGCAATGAGTTCCTAAGAGACCAACTGTGACGATGGAAATTAGAGTTCGAATGGCGATGCCTAGAACACAAAGGTCCGGGATTTTCGAGACTAAAGTTTGGTTTAAATACCCAGGGGTGTATTCCCGGCTTGAAATCTGTATGGCAACCCCATAGATTGATATAGCATGTGTGTGCCTTAATTCTGGATACTGAACCAACCTAGTCTGTCACCCTGTTGGAGAATAGGGAAAGTTGTGAATATGATCAGGAAGACAAGCGGCATCCGTAGCTTCTATATGCAGAGGTTACCCCCTTTGTCAGTATTTCAGGACCTTTGTACTTTGAGTTGAAGGTAAGAGTTCGAAGAACACAAAGTAAGAGTTCAAAGAACACAAGGGAAGATCCCAGTCAGAGTAGAGTGGTTCATCGCCACTCGTCCCATGAGGTGCCTTGTAAAGTGCCACTTCGTTTGTCCATCGCATTCCCTAAACATCATACATTACATTGCTTGTAACATGTATCGTATCATCGCACTTATTGCATTTATTCGTATCTTGCGTTTTCTTGTATCATTTATCCTTTTACGCTGAGCGGCGTTTAAGATCATTGTCCCCCGAGGCTTGTCTCAGGTTGCGTCGAGCACGCTCCTGATTGGTTGTTTTCGGACCTTTTCTCACGATTTCAACGTGGTTAGAGTGTTCTTCTCCTCACACGATTTTAGCGTGTTTAGAATTTATATCAAGTTGCATGGAACACACCTGACTGGTTGTTTTCAAACCTCTTCTCAGGATTTCAGCGTGGTTAGAGTGTTCCTTTCCTCACACGATTTCAGCATATTTGGAATTTACCTTAGGTTGCGTGGAATGCACTTGAGTGGTTGTTTTCAGACCTCTTCTCACGATTTGAGCATGGTTAGAGTGTTCATTTCCTCACAAAATTTCAACGTATTTGAAATTTACCTCAGGTTGCATGGAACGCACCTGAGTGGTTGTTTTCAGACCTCTTCTCACGATTTCAGCGTGGTAAGAGTGTTCCTTTCCTCACACGATTTCAGCATGCTTGGAATTTATTTCAGGACGCGTGGAGCGCGCTCCTGATTGCTTTTCTTCGAACCTCTTCTCATGATTTCAACGTGGTTAGAGTGTTCATTTCCTCACACGATTTCAAAGTGTTTGGAATTTATCTCAAGACATGTGGAGCGCGCTCCTGATTGCTTTTCTTCGAACCTTTTCTCACAATTTCAGCGTGGTTAGAATGTTCCTTTTCTCACACGATTTCAGCGTGTTTGGAATTTATCTCAAGATGCGTAGAGCGCGCTCCTGATTGCTTTTCTTCGAACCTCTTCTCATGATTTCAGCGTGGTTAGAGTATTCTTTTCCTCACATGATTTCGGCGTGTTTGGGATTTGTTCTTCCTCCTCTCACGATTCTAGCATGGTTGGAGTATGTCACCCTTTTGCATCTCTTTATATCTCTGTTACATCCATTACATTATATAATTTTATCGCCTACATCCACGCTGGAGTATGTCATCCTTTCCATGTTAAGCTTAGTCTGGCATGTGCCCATACTTTCCTTCGTTAAAGCATGGTTCTGAGATAATGTGTACGCGCCTATTCCACTAAAAGAATTTTAGTCTGAGGGTGTCGGCACCTTTTCTATGTTAGACGTGGTCTGTCTTGTGTCTATGCCTTTTCTAGGCAAGATGTGGTTTGGCCGCATGCCTTATTCACTGCATCTATTGCATTGTACTTTGTTTTGTTGCATTCAGCACTTAAGGTCACGATCTTTCCTCAGCGGATCATTCCTCGCTTATATCATCCCACCCAATTACTTGTGGTCTTTTTGCAAAACACAGTTCTGCATGTGCACGTGCCTATTCCACTAAGAGAATTGTAGTTTGAGGTTTCCGGCACCTTTTCTATGTTAAACGTAGTTTGATTTTGCATCTCCATCTCTTTATGATATTTGTGTGGTTTTGCACTGCTTGCGGTTTGATTATTTCATTGCACTGTATTTCATTTGCACTGTTTTGTTACATTGTGTTTCGTTTTGCATCCTGCCCCTGAACTACGTTAGTTTGATTCCTTGCAAAGGGATACGTAGGCAGCCTGTGGGCGTAACCATTTGTTTATGCATCTTAATTTTATTTATTTGTCCAAGTCTTCGGCCTTGTCAAAAATGGGCCGTCTCTAGGCTTTGACATTCACTCACGTCACTTCATGACTTCAAGCTCTGTCAAAGAGGGGCAACTGTAGACACCCCATTTTTGACCGTCCTTAAGACTTGGGCGCCACTGATTGCTTACTTGATGGTACAGGCTATCTTGTGCAAAGGTTCGATTTCTTCGGCGATGGGAGCTTCAAATCCCAACCATACACCCCATTTTTGGACCAAAACCATTTTGACCGAAATGATTTTTAGACCTTAAAACCCTCTCTTTCAAAACATTTTTTAAAGAATTTTCTATGATGTTCTGAGGCTTGCATTTCGTTAAATGTTGCGTTTTTTGGTAAACCGAGCAAGGACAAAGTGAAATAAATGAAAAAGAGGTGAACACTTTGAAAAATCTTTCAAAACATCTTATTTAGAGGTTTGGAGTTGAAGAATATTGGAGGAGAGGGAAAAAACCAAGTTGGGGAAGAAGTTGGGCATGAATTGTTAAGAGAGAGTCGAGCAGCCCTAGCTGAATCAGGCCTATCCTTTTATATACTTGGATTTCAGCTATGAGGTCACTACTGTTAGAAAGAATACTTCAGGGGCTTCATTTTTCACTCAAGAATCTCCTAAAGCCGAGGCCGGATGGGGGAGATATGGTTGGTTGAAGTTGGGCATCAATCCGGTTGGACCGAAACTGAGCAGTCTTCACTAAAAGAAGGATATCTCTTAGCACACTTGGAATTTTGATGTGAGGCTACAACCATTGCAAAGAAGACTTTCGGGGCTACAATTTAGGCTTATGAATGACCTGAAAAGGAGTCCAAATGAAGGAGTCATACCCATTTGAAGTTTGACCTAGAGAGCAGAATTTGCTGTCTGCCATTGGTGGTGGCTAGTCGGCCACCATCACAAATGTGGCCGGTTGGCCACTAATGTCCAAAACCCATATTTTTGCAGATATTTCTCCTCCAGCTGTCCTGCACTATGCCAGCTGTCCTCTAAATCAGATATTTCAACCAAGACTTGTATTTTTGCTATATATGGAGGCTATATCTATCATTTTTCAAGGTTAGAAAATTTAGGAGTCTCTCTCTTGCCCTTTTGTGCATAAAAGTGGAGAAACACTTCTAGTTTGCCTAAACATCCTTTATCAAAGTTGCATATCTTTGGGCAGAGGTCCCTTGGAGCATAATTTGAGCTGTTGAAAGGTTGTTTTAGCCTAAGAAAGTGGCTGTTTTTGTGCTGTGCTTCAAGAGGTAAAAGTCTAACCTTGTAAGCTTATTTTGCACACTTGTTTTGCCACCTTTGCAAACTGTTTTTGGCCTAGTTTTCAACTACAAAAATCTTTGTTTTTCAGTCCTAAAAATGGTGGTTTGAGGCTATTTTGTGTTAGGGGGTTGTCTCTCCCTTTTGTTCCTTAGCTTGTATAGCTTTTTGCACCATTTCTCACTACCTTCAAATCAAAATTTTTGGGTCTTTTTACCACTGAAACTCAGAGGTTTTTCGGTGACAAAACCATGTTTTGAGGTCCAAAATATGAGGGTTGGCCTCCCATCCTTGTGTCTTCTTTGCAAGTGTAGATAGCCCAACATGTGAGCATGTTTTCTACTATCTCATGGCTTGATCTCATCATGTTTTTGTGACTTTTTGACCTGCTTTAGTTCTATTTTTGACTGGTTGGGTCACTTGTTGCCTGTTTCTTACACTTGTAGTGTAATCTTGCTTACTAGCTTAACATGCCTAATGAGTTAGCCTATCTTTCTACTCTTTTGTGGCTTGGTCTCAACATGTTTTTGCTACTGATTTAGCATGCTTTAACTCTGTTTTGAGTGGTCTTGGTCATATGAGACTTGCTATGCATGGTTGTAGTGTAAATAGCCTTCATTAGCTTTGTGATTTATGGCTTCTAGCATGCTTTGCTTGAGTTGTTTGCATGCCATAGCATCATTTAGCATGTAATTTCAGTACATATATCATTGTCATACTCTCATATATTCCACTCTTTCAATGCTTTTGAGAGTTGTGCTTTGTGTCTTGCTTGTGAGCCAACATGCGAGCATGTTTTTCTAGCCTTTTGTGCCTAAGTTTCAGCATGTTTAGGCCATTGTTTTGGCATGGTGTAGCTCTTTTTTGGGTTGGTTTGGTCATTTGAGCATTGTATTCCATGCCTCTAGTGTTGTGTCATTCACTAGTTTCAATGTTTTTGGCTCTTAACATGTTGTACATGAGTTGTTTGCATGTTATAGTCTTATTTGTCATGCCATTTCAGCACTAAAAACATCTGCAACCTCCCCCATTTGTTCATTTTTCAATTTGTTTTGAGGGTTGTTTGCCCTTAAAGTTTGTGTTTAAGCATGAGGTAGGGTTTGTGCTCAAATGGCTTTAACCCTCTTTTGAGGGTGCTTCCTAGTCAAAGGCATAATCCCTCTCATGTCCTAAACTACCTTTTTCGTTGACCCCTCTCATTAGAGGACTTTCACATTGGACTTAACCGGTTAAGGGATTAATTGGTAAGCAAAAATGTGTAAACAAAATTAAGCCAAGTAAAACATGACTAAGATAAGCATGTTGCATACATTGCATGTGTTTGGATCGGACGTCAATCCAAACACAAGAAATGTGAGACGTTTCATACTCAAAAGTGATGAAACGTGTCATATTTCTTGGTCATTGTCATCCTTGATCATGCATGATAGGGTGGCGGCCTTTCGAGTCTTATGTGTGCATTCATTAAGCTTGTACAAGCTTGGTTCTTTGGCCACCATGCATTGAAAATGCTTGGTTGGTGGCTTGAGAGACAAGTGTCACACTCCTTTGAGCTTGAGACATGATAAGGAGGGTGGCAATACACACATTCCTTGACAAATACAATGTTAGGCCTCTATTTGCTCTCTGTTGCAGCAAAATGAGGAAGTTCAAGAAAGCAGTGGCCGACCGGCCACATGTTCTAGCTGATCGGCCACCCAATCCAGCCGACCGGCCTCCAGTACTGGCCGATGGCCACCAATCATGGCTGATCAACCATCAGTGTATTCTTGAGATAAAAAAGAAGCAATCTGGAGGTTGGCACAATTTTCAGAGGTCCAAAGATGTGCAAACATAGGCATATAGAGACAAGGTGGTGGATTTTCAGAAGGACGCAATCGAGCATGCATATCTCCCTCGCTTCCCAAGGCCATTCATTTAAATTGCTTAGCTAATTAGTTCATTAGCTTAGTCGTTTTGTAATTAGTTAGTTAACTGTTTAATTAATTAATTCAGTTTGTAATTAATTAGCTTAGTGTAGCTACTTACTCAATTGTGTTGTAATTAATTAGCTAGAGTAGTTAATTAATTGGTTTGTAATAATTAGCGTAGCTAGTTAGCTTATTTATTCAAACCCTCCTTCGTGAGGGCGCAATGTTGTAATAAGTGTGCGTATATGTGTGCATGTCTTCCAACCCCACTTCTTTCTCCCTTGTAATAAGTGTAACAAGGGCACATTTTGATTAGCATACTTTCTACTTGCATGTTGCATCATTCATTTGTATTGCATGCACCGAGGCTCGACACATCATTCAAACTGCATCGTATTTCAATACCTATTTGAATACGTGTATCAAATTGTTTCATTCATATGCCATCTTAGATAGCTGAGCCTATTTAGTTGTATTATTGCATGTGTTGCATTAGGTATTTTGTATAGTTAGGATCATGGATTGATTTATAATTACTTTTTGTTTTGGCTTGGAGTACACTATGAGTGTTTACGCTTTAGTATAGTTGTATGAGTGTTAGTGTTGCCATGATAGCATGCTTGTCATGAGACTATTTGTTTAAGTGATAAACTGCATGAATGCCTGTGGATGAAGGTTTTATTGTTTGAATTGGGACAATTCATCAAAATGTGAGTTTTAAGCCCACTTTGCAAAGTGGCAAATCATCATGTTTTAAGCCCACCTGAGGGTGGCAAATCCGCGCTTTAACCCACTTGAGAGTGGCACTTTCAAACCATTTTCAAAAATAAACATGAGTTGTTTTGTTCCAATTCTTGCGATTTAGTCTATACTTGTATGTTGTGCGCATCACATAGTAAAGATAGCTAATAACTGGATAAGAACACATGTGTTTTTAAAACAACATATCATGCTTAGTAAAGGTCGATCCTTTGATCGGGCGAGCGGGGGTGCTCATTTCATGACCTTCCTCCCTCGTACCTAAGTTCCCAAGCCGAGGCAACTTTGGTAATAACAGACACGTGGCCTTTGGCATGAGTCAGGGTTTCCTAAATTTCCCCAAAACAAAATATTTAGGTGACGACTCTATAATCTGGTAAAGTAGTCCAATTTTGGCGTTATTTGATTCAAAATCTGATTTTCCAAAATGATTTGCCGGATTGGACTCTTTGGTGATTTATTAGTTTCACATTGCACTTTGTGAGATTAGATTCAGAACCATGACGGGAGTCCGAACTGTAGGAGACCTATTCGCGCCTCTCCAAAAGGGAGGCGCGCAAAGAAATTCGGGCGAGCTACATAAAGCAACTCATTTATAGAGCCAGGGAAAACCCATTGAAATCCCCACCAATCAATTACACTAGACCATAACTTCCAAGCAAAGGGACAAAGCAACAAAATATGATTAAGAGTTTCAGGTTCAGAATTACAAAACAAACACAAAGAAACAGAATTACCCCTTAGGACACCAATTCCATGAAGGAAGTCAGCAGTCTTTAGTCTACCTCTCTACACCAGCTAGAACAAAATTTTGGCTTTTGGAGGAGCAACATTATTCCAAATAAATTTTGATAACTCCAGAACATGACCCTCATGAACTTGAAGCCACCCATATAATGATCTAACTTGAAGAATTCTAGAAGGAGAAGGCAACCATCTAATATGAAACCCAGAATCTGGAGCAAACGAAGCAATTCCTCCTCTTCCTATGCACGAAGAGGTCTTTTAAAAGTCAAAATCCACCTACCATTTGCAACATTTTTATCAACAAACCACTTTAGAGATCCATGAGGCTCACTAGATAAACCAAAAAGTCTGGAAAATTGATTCTCCAAGCTTGATTGACCAATCCACTTATTACTCCAAAAGAGAATCCTACTATCATCCCCAACAACACGCTTTGAACATTCATTAGAACAAAAATTACTGATTCTCCTACATTTGTTATTGCATTCATATTGATTTCGTGGAAGATCTCTACACTGTAGTCGGACCAAGACAGGTATTTACTGAGGTTATAGCTTATGTTTCGTTAGAGAATGTAATGATTGAAATAGACGGAAACGGGCAGTAGTTGCTGTTGTGCCTTTTGTGAGAGGTCGTTCCGAGTGTTTTTCAATAATTTGAACCGTTTATATTGTAGGGTTTGTCGAGTAGATTATCCATAATAAAAACATATATATATCAAATTGATTAGATATCTGTAATCCTATAACCAAAGTACATTTGTTTTTATAAAACTTAACGGTTAACATAACTTTCATAAATTTTTAAAAACAATTAGGATCTAATCATAGGGTTATGAATATCTAATTAACTTGATTTTTTACATGAATTATATTCTTGACAAACTTTACAATATGAACGGTTCAGATCATCAAAAAAAAATACAAATTCACTTTTTGTTTGATTATAATGAAAAATACAATAAAAGAAAATAAAAGAAAAATGCAATATCATTTTTTTATCTTTTGAGTTCAGGCTCTTTTTCTTTATTCATTTCCTAACTCAACTAAACATAGTTTGAAATTTGAATCTCATCAATTCTTTCTCATTTTCTTTGTACTTCACTATTTCTTCCATTTACTTAATCAAATCCTTCAACCAAATACACCCATATTGTTCTAGTAACTTTCTCATTTTCTTTCTTCTTCACTTTTTCTTCCATTTTCTTAATCAAATCCTTCAATCAAATACACCCCATATTGTTCTAGTAACTTGATCTTCAATGATTCACCACTACGAAAATAACAGTTAGAAGTAATTTCATAAGGAATAGATATCATATAATTAGTACATGAATGATAAAAGGACAAATTACAATAAATCTTATAAAAACTCATTTGCACTTTATTCTCTTGAACCTCAAAACGCGAAACTTTACCTCAGCTCCAACTATTATTTTGTTACTCTTTAACACTTTTTGTTTAGGTTCTATTAAAGATTTAAATAGAATCATCAAAAATGTTTAAGACCCCCTTTCTCCCCACCCTCTTTGACCTCCTCTCTTTTTTGATTGGCTACTTTTTTTTTTTTTTTTTTTTCCTTCTCCTCCAATCACCACCCGCCACGTGTGTCTGGGGGTGGTGGGGGTAGTGATTGAAGGGAGTCTCTATCAATGCTCTAGAATCATGCCAGGTGTAAAGCATATAACACGAATTGATTTCTTAGTATAATAATACTCTTATCTAATAATTTTATTTGCACTTTGTCTCCCTTATTTTAGTGACAAAGTGTAAACAGAATCACCAGATAAGAATATTATTACCTTAAAATTTTAATCAATGTGTCTTGTTCTTTACATGTAATTTAATTTATGTAAATCTTTAATAAAATTCTAACAAAAAGGAGTTAATTATAATAAGATAATACTATGAAGTGATTAATTATTGAATTTTATAGTTCAAGTGGACAAAATACAAATCAGTCATAATTCAAAGAAATTTGTTATAATTTATCCATGACAATAAATTGCAAATTGCGCTACGTACATGAATGGTAATAAAATACAAATTACAAATGGTAGTCAATTTGAATAATTTTAGTTTGGAGTAAAATTGTAATAAAATCTTTTTAAAAAGGGGTGCCCAACCAAATAATAGATTGCATTTAGAAGTAGTGGAGACTTGAATGCTAAGTAGCATTAACACTTATATTATAGAGGTGTGCCTTATTGGGCACTCCTATTGAATGACGACGGTTACTTACAAGTATGTCTGACACTTCTTTAACGTATCTTAATTTAAAATTTTAAATCTATAATATCAGACACTTTATTGATACTTTATGGATACTTCTTGAATTCTCCTAATACAACTTATGTCATAAATCTCTTTATCATAACAATGTTATACATTATTTGAAATGCAACTTGTGTACTAATATGTTTTAAAACATTATAAGATGAATATGTGATATGTATTTCATTTTTTAAAAGGAAAAATTAGTCTAAGGTCTCTTTCCGATTTTTAGTAATGGAAGAGATCTACAATATTATTTTATGATGTCTAAGGTCTCTCAACTCCCACACCCATACACACACAGAAATTTAACTGAAATCAAACTTCAGCTTCCTACTTCTCTCTCTCTCTCTCTCTCTCTCTCTCTCTCTCTATAGAATACATACAAATGTATATATATATACATATAGCTTCAATGGCGGTGGAGCTGGATTGAAAAGCATGGAATTTGTACTCTGCCACAGCTCCATGCATCACCGCAACTAGATCTTCCAACATCAAGTCATCTTCGATTCCTTGGTGTCCCAATCACAAAACCTTCAGATTCCAAAAGTTCAATTCTAAACCTGTATCCAAACACGCCACCAAATTCGCTACGATTCGCTGCTCTGCTGCCACACCCACACGATGCTACACCATCACTCTACTTCCAGGTGATGGCATTGGCCCTGAAGTTATCTCCTTTACCAAGAACGTCCTCCAGCTCACTGGCTCTCTTGAAGATAAACCCTTGTCTCAAAAACCCCAACTTGATTTCTTGTTCGGTTGCTGAGAAAATAGAGGAGAAAGATAGGAAAATAACTGATTTATTAATCTCAATTTCTTGGTGGACTAAATGTTGTTCTAGAGGTCATCAACAGTGAAGAGTTTATGCTTAAATTTTTTTTACTTATTTCACAAACCAAACAGAGTTGTTATTTTATTTCAGTGTTCTTGACCAAAATATACACATATCTCGATTTAAGCAGGTTCTTATATACACATCAAACTGGTTCTTATATACACATCAAACTAGTGTTTGACCAAACAGGTTCTTATATACACATACACATCAAACTGGTTCTTATGTACACATCAAACCCAGAGAAAATTCAAATTTCTTTGGGTTCATTTTGACCAATTTTCTCTGAGTTTTTAAATTTCTCTGGATTCATTTTGATCAATTGAAGGCCGGTGAAGTTAGAGAAATTTTCAAATTTCTCTGGAGTGTTGAATCCAGGAGAGGCAGGGAAGGCAGAGAAATTTAAAATTTCTCTAGAGATGTAATTTTGTAGAAAGGCAGAGAAATTTCTCTAGGAGAGTGGGAAGTATATGGAAGGCAAAAAAATTTGGAGAAGGTGAGGAGAGAGAAATTTACAGTGGAAAATTTCTCTGTGACGTGAATTTTCTCTGGACTAATTTTCTCTGGACCAATTTTCTCTGAATCAACTTGAGGGACTTTAGACATTATGAAAATATTGAATGTCCTTTATGCTGTAAAATCTTAATATTAGGGACCTTAAAAAAAATTCCCCTTTTTAAAATACAATTCTACATAACTGATATATTAATGCTTAAATTATGTAATATGACTTTATAATTTTAAATTAGTGTTACGTTACTCTCTCCTTTTTTCTTTTTTTTTTTAATTTATAATTACTATTGAATAAATTATTCATATTTTTTTACATATAATAAGTGTATAAAAAATATAATTTTAATGAGCTGCATGTGTATTGTGTCCTATTTTTTTATTTATATATATTTTTTTTCAAATAATCATGTCAACATATTCATATCTTGTTCATGTTCTATTTCGTGTCCATATATGTGCCATGTATTTGCAATATTGTAGCTTATACGACGACTTGAGGGCCTTTGAGCCCAGCTGATCAACCTTTGCAATAAAGGGAGCTTTGTGAAAACTAGTGTTTTCTAATTTATATGAAGCCCTTAAGCAATCAGCAAATCCATGGACATTTGAACCTGAATATCTATATAATATATATATATATATAGGTACAATATTTGATGGAAGACGGGGAGATCATTTGGAACAACCAGTTATAACAGGCATCTGGGAATAGAATTTCAAAAATACAGATACCAAACCCAAAGAATTCTAATATCCTACTCCATTGTCCATGCTCCAATACTGACTCAAAGTACTGATAAATTTTGTGTGAAAGCTCATGGGCCTCTTAAAGTCCATTCAATGACAAAAGTGTCATTGAGGGAAGACATAATAGCAATTTCAACAACCACTAACATGGTGGAGTCTAAACTCTCATTTAAACTCATCCAAGAGAGTGATGGACTCCAAACACAGCAAACCATTTGAAAAAGGAAGAGTTGGGTGGAGTAGCAAACCCAAAACTTACACCAGTAGATGAATTTCCACTGGGGTATGTCCGTTTGTTTGAGTGATGAATTACCATGCAACTCCTCCAGCTTGACATTTTTAATTTGATCCTCGGAAGCAAAACCAATAACTCTTCAGTGCTAGCAATATTGGAGACTTGATTGAAATGAACAAAAAAGTAATCCAAAAAAATTGCAATACCAGCATTGAAATCAACAATATATCACTCCAAAATCGCTGCAGATCAAGCAAGTTATTGCAATAAAAGCCATCTATTCATATGCAAGTAAACAAACAATGTAAAATTGAAGGTAAAACTTTCAGAAACATGATTACTTAGCTCAACTGGAAGTTATTTAGTCTCTTCATCATATTCTGAATTGAAAATACACACACACGCACGCACACAGGCATATTCTTTGCTATATAGACATCCTCATTTAAATGCTCAATCAAATAGAGAGATACCCAGGATCAGGTCCAATCATAATTCTATACAAACTTATGAATCAACCTTATGATGTACACAAATTGTAAACTGGGTTTTTCTTAAAGTAATACAACCAAATCTGCATAAGTTCACACTAAATGAGGTAGTTGAAGGAAACAATTCAACTATAACTTCAAAACTGTATTCTTTATCATAAAAGAATTAAAAATAAATAAAAGAAACTTCAAGGCTACATTATTAATCATAAAAATAATCAAAAACAATTAGAGATGTACATAAAGATAAAGGGAGAGGGCAGAAGAAATGTGTTATCCATTGATTGGATCTTCTTGGAAGCTGAATTCGACCCATTTGAAGTGTAATCCAAACCACAAAATGCATAACCTACTGTCTTGATCACATATATTGCACCATGGAGCAACTCACAGATGGACATTCTTAATCATTGTAAGTTTCTAGAAAGAGAAAAACATTGTCTTCTTCCTGTGAGCAGATATTCCAAATTATCAACAGATCAGCAAATTCATTTAGAAGTCTCCAAATTCCATATGTTAAGCTACAATCTCATACAAAAACTTTCAATGATATTGAAATAGGCTTTGATAGGACAATATGAAAACAAAATATTTAAGTTTCACCTTTTCCCATACTCCTAGGCAAACTGGTTAGAAGTCCATAACCTATCTCTAAAAAGAATTCTGCTGATGAATGAAAATGATTTGAAGAAAGTTAGGTTCAAATACAACTGTAATTCAGGTAAAAAATCTCACAAAGTTCCAGAATGTGATAGAATCCATGGACATGGAACCAGGAATCAAGGAACAAATTAATAAGTCAATACTAACATAAATTACAAGCTAAGAAACACGGACATCTCTAAGAAGGTAGTCTGTTGTGTCCTTGCTCATGGAACACTTCTCAACTCTTGCTTAACACACCTCAAATATGTCCCACTATTTTTTTAAAATGTTCTAGGCTTGAACACACGCTAGACACTTGAAGAACACGTGCACATCACTTAGACACACGTGAAATACAACACAACTTTGAATAAGAATAACTTGAAGTCCAATAATAAAAGAAAACCAATGTTAATTTATATCTATTCTCCTCGTTTAAAATTTTTAAATTAGTATTACATAGCATTTTGTTATTGTCTTTGAATTAAATAGCTTCATACGTGACATATAATAAGTGTTTATCCTTATATATGACATAAATAAATATATAAACTACACGTTTTGCACATATACTCCAAGTGTCGTGTCTTACATTTTTTTGAAAATTTACGTGACAACGTGTCGACGACATGTCACGTGTCCATATCAGTGTTTCTTAGATTACAAGAATCCTGTTTAATTGACAGCACATTTTGTTACAAATTCCCAAAATTTTGAACATCATTTCAACATTTTGAAAATCAAATAACAATCATAACAATTTTTAGGAAGAAAACAAAGAGGACTCCCCAATAACACCCTCAAATATATATCAATCTTCTCAAGAACCATCATGACTCCAAACGTTGACATCTAAAGAGACATACTAAAATTTCCAAGGAAGCTTTCCCAAACTTTTCTTCTATTTGAAACCTTCACTACAGATATGAAATGCATTCCAAATATTATCAGTAAATTAAACCAACTTTTAGTCATAAAAGTTGATTTCTAAAATTGTTCTATATGTGTTTCATATTTTGAAAATACTGTTCGAATTCAGGTTAGTACTGATGGGATAAATTAGATCATCATCTATACAAAACAAAGGCTCAAGGAAGTTAAGAATCTGTGAGATCCTAGTACATTGTATTAAAAACAGCCTTGCCAATTTTGTATGCTTCTTTTCTATACTGCAGTCTGTAGATCACTAAATCAAACAAGTAAATTACTTTGGGGAAAAAAGAAAACTCATACCTCATCTAATTGCCTAATATAAAAGAGTTGGTTGAGTGGAAAAAAATTACAAAATCAACTTTGGTTTAAGATCATTGCTTTGGGGGGAGCTAGAATTGATGTCTCCCAAAGACACTGCACACAGACTACACCGCTGTCTTCATCTTGTAATCATAAGTAACTGGAGCTGAAAACGATTTCCATAACTGCTTCACAGTGTTTTTCGACTAATCTGCTGGATTAGGCCAGAACTTTTCCACGCTGAGTTTGCAAATAATAAGTCCATTACGTTTTCAACTAGTGATCCTGGTTTAAGACTCTAGGAATTCAATCTCAACAGATCATTGATTCTAACCTATGCACAAATTTCCCAAAAGCTGATAACATAACATATAGCATAGTAGACAATTTAGCCACTAAAAACTACGAAGTCTGCAGAAGGATTTGTTAAGTAATTAATAATACAAGATGAAACCCTTCACAAATTTAAATGTCTAAAAACGAAAACCTGATAATAGTTCCATTCAACACAGGCCTGAATACCCCACATGAACAATATCACACAAACTTAAAGCTAGGAAGGCTAGCATTGAAAAAAAAAAAGAAAAAAAGTGAGAATTGACATTAATCACCCAAAGATACACATCCAATATCAAATTCTTGTTAAGCCAGGGAAAGCCTAATAAAAAATAAATAAATAAATCAATCATGTTTCAGGCCAAAAAAAGAATATTTTATTTTGATCACCTTTTGAAACGAATTATTAGGTCATCGAAAAATATGGGAAACCCTTTCCCTCACCCTTTTCCAATTGCCAAATCAGATTCCTAACATCCTGAAAGGACGGCACCTCTTTCATAAAAATTAAAAATAAATAACAATATGATGGAGACATCAAGCACATGAAGACTAGGTTTTTGGAAGGCAAGACTCAAGCATTGACCAAAAGAAAGAATGGTGAAACTCCATCTCCTATTTGCAATATTTCATCATCCAAACCTATTCATCCTTAATTCTTGTTATGCCTCTCTATTGAAAGCTCAATTGGAGCTCTAATGATATTGTAGCAGTCATGACTGCAACAAATAGAGACACCACAACCACTGGCTACAAAGCATAAAATTATTGGAAGAAAGCCACTTATGTAATGGAATTCCATTGGTCTAATGCATTCCCTAATTCCATAGATTTCAAGGTTCTGTTCTAAAGAATCACAGTGCAATTTCAATCTATCTTGATCAACTTTCTCTCTTCAAAATAAATAGCAAATATCAATAGAAAAAGGAAAAGAGAATCCAAAGAAATATGCAACGAACTACACTATTCATAAGGGGAAAAAAAAGAAAAAAAAAAAAAAAAAGCTCTACTTAATTACACAAAAAAGCTAAAAAAAGTAGTCAAAATTTGAGTCAAACCCAAACTCTCAACACATAGCCCATACCCATTGATTCAATCAAACACCAATTGCCCACAAAAGCTTGCAATGGTCATCCCCAATCATCGAACCGGTGGCCTCGGAATACAGTCGAACAGTTGATCTGCAAATTGGACAATTGGGCACTTTGGTTAGCCATTTGTCCACACAACTCGCATGAAACATGTGGCGACAATCCGGGAGAGTCAAGCACCAATCGCCATCTTTGAAGCAATCCAAGCACACGGCGCAGTCCACCCAGGCAGTTCCGGGCAATCGGGCGTCGTATTTGAGCCTCGGCAGGCACCTCTGGAGGTCCTCCGCGGAATACCCGGCCGCCGAGGTGGCGAAGGAGTCAACGGGGAATTGGGTATTGGAACGGCGGCGGAGGCGGTGGCGATGGAGGACGCCGCCGGCGAGGAAGAAGTGGATGACGGCGACGGCGGCGATTCCGAGGAAGAGGAAGAAGAGGGAGATGATGAGGACCATGATGATGGATTTGAGGAGGAGAGAGAGTAATTGGGGAGTGGGTTTTGGTGGCGGTGGTGCTGGCTGAGATGGGTTGGGATTGGAATTGGGATTGGGATTGGGGATTTCATGGTGGGGGTAGTGGTGGTGGAATTGGTTGTTGTTGGCTGGCATTACCCTGATTTGGGTGCTGAAAATGGTTTTTTTTGAGGAGTTTATGAAAATTCAAATTCTATTAAAGGGATCAACTCGAACATAAGGCTATATATGCATATATAGAGAGAGAGGAGAGAGATGGGGGGAGATTTGCAGAGATCCAGAGGGAGAAGGAGAGAGATAGAGAGAGGAAGAGGAGAGGGTAGGTAGGTTTTGGGGGGCGGGGGCGCGTCTTGAATTGTGGACAATAAGGTTTGTCGGTTTTGGCACTTTTGGATAGGCTTGGAAAATAAATAAGTTCATTAATACATAAAAGAAGAGGAAAATATCAATAAATCTTATTTCACTTATTATTGAGCCTTTTTAATTTTTTTAATCTTATGGGTAAATTTTCCTTTTAACTTGGGGATGCATCAATAAATTTCAAATTAATAACTTATATATTGTTTAGTCCTAAAATTTTTTTTATAAACTAAAAGGTCTCATTACAATATTTCAAACATCAAATTAATGTTTTGAATATTAGATTTCGAATATCAAATTAATATTTCGAATATTAGATTGATGTACAAATGGGACTAAATGAAGCATAAGAAAACTTTTAAGACTAAATAGTCCAACTTTTCATAATTTTTTAATCTTATGGGTAAATTTTCCTTTAACTTGATTAAATTAGTTTTATTTAATTTATTTTGTTTAGATGGGATGATTATAAGACAAAAAAATATAATAATTATAATTTAAATAAGAAATTTTATCTTATTGACATACGTTAAATTATTTTATCTTTTTATGTTTATTTAGTCAATTTAATTCTTCTCAAACGAAACTTTCACAAAATATTTTCAAAAGGTACATTCTTCCATAATGAGATATCTTATCTCATTTTTACCCCTCATTTCATATGAATAACAATTTAATATTGCATTAAAAAATCATAATTCACAATAAAAAAAATTATTAATCAATTTTATCTTGTTTTGAAAATTATTATTAAATTATATCAAATTTCAATATTAATAAATAAGTCTTATTTTTCTTTTATAAATTGTTTTAAAAAATTCAATTATTTATAATTGTACATTTTACTTTAATTTTATTTTTCTCATTAAAATATGAACCAAAATTTTCACAAATAATTTATTTTATATAAAATTTTATGATAAAATATTTTTTAATTATTGAAATTAAATGAATTTTCATTAGTATAATATGCATCAACTATTTCATGCATTGACAAATATATAAATTTGTCATGGTATTATTTTCTATGACTTTTTAGAATTTTAATAGAATTAGCCTTTTTAGATTGATTACATTAAAAAAAAAAATTCAAAGTTTGAGATAATATAAAATAATGTATTTTATATTATAATTGTTTCGATGTAATAGTTATTTATGATTTTTTAGTATAATATTAATAATTTTTACAGTTAAAATCTTTAATTTTAATTAAGTTAAAATTATTTATAAAATTATTATTCATATTAAATGAGAATGATAAAACTGAGATATGATACACCATTATGAAAGAATGGACCTTTTGCGACATTTTATGATAAATAGAATTTAGTTTTTTATATTGAAACTTGATAATAGTAATCTTAAAAGCAAATAAGACTTATTGGTATTTTTCCCTAAAAAAAATTCCCACGATCAAAAGTTTATATATCTCATTTAGGAAAATCCTATGGCACCATTTGCCCTCTATTATAAATTGACATAATTTTGTCATAAAATTTCATAATATTAATTATAAAATGTTCAACCTCATTACAAATTGATATAATAAAAAAATATCATAATTAAGTCACAAATTTTTTTTTCATGAACCACAAAATTTTAGACATTTTATGCTAATTTGTGGTGGGGTTACGCATTTTGTAATTAATATTATAAAATTTTATGAAAAAATTACACAATTTATGGTAGGGTGCATATGGTACAGACTCTAAGATTTTTCCTCATTTATGATTAATTTTTTATAATCAATAATTATAAATGATTTCTTTTCATATTATTAATCAATTTCTTTTCAATAATCAATATTTTTTCTACTCTACCTCATGATCCTTCTTTTGGGTTTATAATGATAATTTAAACAGTTTATTTCGTATATTTAATAATAAAAATTAGTTATGTAAAAAATTAATTTTATTAGAATTACTATATGCATAAATAAATTACATTTTGTTTTTAAAAATAGATAATAACTATGAGTTTAAACTTCAATTTTTTATTTATAAAATGTGATTTATTAATTTACTTATTGATATCTGATCAAATTAATTTTTTATAAAAATAATCTTAACTACGAAGTTGATGAAACAAACGATTTAAACCATGATTGTGGACTATAGTGAAACTGAAAAAATTAAATATAAGAGAGTGTGAAAGATAATGATATAGAGAGAAATTATTTTTTTAAACTGTCACATAATCAAATATAATCTTCTTATAATTTTTTATTATTTACTTCTAAGATTGATTTTTCTATATAAAGACAAAAACTGCTTAAAAAATTGATTGATATATAAATATCAGGAATAGTCAAAGACCACCTTATGAAGCACACAGTTTTCCAAATTTATGATGTTATAAGAAACTTCGTCGGGATAGCGAAAGTCTAGAAAACTACCCAAAATAATAATAATAATATATACTAAATTTTTTTCTTTAATATATTTTATGAATTTCAAGTCATAAGTTTATTTTTAAATATTTTGAGTGATTAGGCCTAAATTATAATAGTTTTAGAGTAAAAGAACACAATTTGTTTAGAAGGACGATTATTTATTAAAATTAATTTATCTTTCTATCTATTAAAATCAATCTATTAGTTTATTTAGCCTCCGTTTGAAAAGTGGGTTGGCTTTTTGGTTTTTTTAACTATTTTAGCCTGGGCTAAAAAGTTTGGTTTGAGAAGAACTTTTTGACTTTTTTGACTTTTTTTGTGAGAGAAGAATGTAATGATTATAGGTTGGATGTGATATTTTATTTTTTGTGGCTAAAAAATATTTATTTTTTCTTTTTTTTAAAATAGTTAAAAAAATTTAGCTCTCTTGCCAAACGGAGCCTTAATTAATTAACTATTTATTAAAATGTGACATATATTACTTATTCAATACGTTATCTGTTAAATATCATACATTTATCTATTTCACTACCACCATCTACAGTTGCCAATAGTCACCGCTGGTGCCACCAATGACTTTTGAAGCAATTTTGCGACTAATTTTTAACGATTTTTCCAACATGTCTTTATCACCAAATAAGATTTTATCTTAATCTAATGTCTTATACCCATTTAAAATGGACTTTTCACAAATTTTCTTTATTTTTTAAGAATAATGTGGCATTTAATAATGTAGTCTTGAAATTTGAAATGTACCATGATGAATTTAAATCATAAAAAAAAAAATACTAAAATTACAAAAAAAAATAAAATAAAGATAATATGAAATAATTACAAAAATGTTGACAATCAGACCCAAAATATATATATATATATATAAAAGAGTAGTATATATATAACCTTAAAAAATAATTATTAAAATATAGTCCCTTTCATTTTGGTGAGGCCTCTCTCTCACTTCCTTTTCCATCCTCTTTTCCCTCTCACACTCTTTAGTCGCCGCCAACTAAGGTTGGGCCGAGTCTGATGGCTCGTCCAACCTACTCATCTCAACATATAGTTCACTTTTTTAAGAGTTTGAAATTGTTATTCAAGTCCATAGAACTAGTTTACGATAATTTTTTGAACTGCAAAATAATAAAAATAAATAGAAAAAGTTATTGATAAATCTTATTTAAAAGTGTTTTAATTCAAGGAGTTTATGAAATAATTTTTTAACCCATTTAGTCTCATGTATGTATAGTTTTATTCCATAAAGTCTTTTTTCTTGATTTACACTATTTTCTTGGACACTTATGCCTTTATATTTCATTTTGATACCCTTATAAATATTTTTTAAACGGTTAGCAATTTTATGATGTGAACATTCATATTTTAAAATTCACATTAGTAGGAATGTAAAATTGGCCGGTGGGTGGCCCGAAACTCGCCCGCAAGTCGGGGCGAGCCCGGCCCGTTGACAATGTGAATATTCACATTGACATGTTAACATTCACATTAATAGGAGAGTAAAATTGGCCCGTGTCCTGTGGCGGCGTGAAACCCGCCCGTGGCTCATGGGTGACCCGGGCGCAGGCCCGATCCGGCTCATTGACAATGTGAATATTCATATTGACATGTTAACATTCACATTGATAATAGTATAAAATTGGACCACGGCCCATGGGCGGCCAAAAGCCTGCCCGCGGCCCGGGGCAGGCCCAGCCCGGCCCGGCCCGTTGACAATGTGAATATTCACATTAACATGTTAACATTCACATTGATAGGAATGTAAAATTAGTCCGCGTCCGTCATTTGCCGAAAGTTACCCGCGGCGGGCGGGCTGACTGTTAACAATGTGAATATCCACATTGACATGTTAACATTCACATTAATAGGAATGTAAAATTAGCCCGCGCCTCGTGGCTACCCGAAACCCGCCCGCAAATTGGCGCTAAGCGGCGGGGCACCGCTGTTGACAATGTGAATATTCACATTAACATGTTAACATTCACATTGATAAGAGTATAAAATTGACCAGCGACCTAGGGCGGACCTGACCCCACCCGTTGATAATGTGAATATTCATATTGACATGTTAACATTCACATTAATAAGAGTGTAAAATTGGCCCGCAACCCGTGGACGGGCCGAAGCTCGATCGTAGCCCAAGGCAGACTTGGCCTGACCCGTGACAATGTGAATATTCACATTGACATGTTAACATTAACATTGATAGGAGTGTAAAATTTGCCCGCTGCTCGAAGTTTGCCCGCGGCCTGAGGTAGGGCCGGCTCGGCCCATTGACAATGTGAATATTCACATCGACATGTTAAAATGCACATTGATAGGAATGTAAAATTGGCCCGTGACCTGGTGGTTCAAGCCCGCCCATGGCCAGGCAAGACTCTAGGTTAGGGCCTAGGTCATCACTTTGAAGCCCGGCCCGGCCCATTAGACTGCTTAAGTCCCATTAAAGGCTCGATCCGAGGCCCAGCCCTCGCCGAAACGCAATATATTTTTTTGTGAAAAATAATAAAATTTTGATAGAAAAAATTAAAAAAAATGGCCAGGCCCCCCCAAGCCCGACCTAAGCTCGAGGCTAGGCCTAGGCCCACCAACCCGACCTGAGGCTCGATCCATCGGCCCATCCAAAACCCGAATACCCTTGTGCTAGAGCTAGGGCTTGGACTTAATTTTTTGGTCCGTGGGCCGGCTCGACCCGGCCCGAGAAAGGCTCGTTTGGGCCCAGGCTCGAGCCTAGTCCGAGACCCTAGGCTAGGGCCTGGGCCATCACTTTGAAGCCCAGCCCGGCCTATTGGCCCAGTTAAGGCTCATTCAAGGCTCAGTCCGAGGCCCAACCCGCGCCGAGGCCTAGTGTCTTTTTTTGTGGAAAATAATAAAATTTTTGTAGAAAAAATTAAAAAGAATTTAAAAAAAAACAAGCTCACCCCGGGCCGCCCACGGGCCATGGGCGGATTTTGGGCAGCTATGACGCACGGGCTAATTTTACATTCCTATTAATGTGAATGTTAACATATTAATGTGAATATTCACATTGTCAACGGGCCGGGCCGGGCTAGGCCAGCCTTGGGCCGCTGGCCAATTTTATACTCTTATTAATGTGAATGTTAACATGTTAATGTGAATATTCACATTGTCAACAGTTCGCTTCGACCGCAGGCGGGTTTCGACCACGAGGTGCTTTAATTTTACACTCCTATCAATGTGAATGTTAACATGTCAATGTGAATATTCACATTGTCAAAGAGCCGGGTCGGGCCTGCCCCCGGGCCGCGGGCGGGCTTTTGGCTACGGGTCAATTTTATACTCTTATCAATGTGAATGTTAACATGTCAATGTGAATATTCACATTGTCAATAGCGGACCAGTTCGGGCCGCCTATGCCATGAGCCGCCATGGGTTCGCCTTGAGCCAATTTTACAGTCTTATTAATGTGAATATTAACATGTCAATGTGAATATTTACATTGTCAATAGGCCAAGCTCGTCCCGGCCCGACTCAATTTTTTCCGGGTACCCACGAGGATCGACATGAGTCGGGCCCCTACACATTGACGATATGAACATTAACATTGACGGTGTGAACATTCACATTAGGGGTATTTTGGTAATTATGTCACCTATAGGACTTATTGAAACATAAGAAAATAATGTGAACTAAATGGAACATAAGTAGATGAAAATGGTATTTTGGTCTTCTTATCTCAAATAGGACATAATGGAATAGTCAAAAAGAATATGGGTTGGATGGAATAAAACTCTTAGAAAGTAGATTTATCAAAAAAGCTCCCAAATAAATATTATAGTTTAAATTTTTAAACCAAATAAATTATAAAATTATTAATTATTGATTTTATTATATTTATTTTATTTGATATATGGGTTTATTGGGCAAGTTTGAGCACGAGAGAAATTTTTATGCCCAATGTTGAGATTTTTTTTTTGTGGGTTGGGCTTTTTTGGGCTGTGGGGCTCACCACATGTCCCGTTTCGATAATCCTAACCGTTTAATGAGTAAAATTCTTCGAGTAATATATGCATACTATTTATGTGTAAAAAGTCACGTTAATCGGATATTGATAGATATCTGATCGGATCAGATTTTTGTCAACCGTTTATTTTTTATTATACAAAACTGATTTGATCACGTAACTATTGATATCCGATCAATGTAATTTTTTACAGACATATGGTATTCGACGAGTTCTACATATTTAACGATTCAGATTATAGAAACAAAACTTGTGGTAGACCCTCACAGGTCCAACAGTACCATCTGGCCTCTATTTTTGCACTGCTATGCCATTTACCGCTAGCCACACCCCCGCCATCCAGCCTCTCACCCACCCTTCCTGACACTCCATCTATAAAATACAAATACCGCCAACGACGCACCTCCAATTCCAACATGCTAGAAAAAATATGCTGAAAGTCATATTTATTTTATTTTTATTTTTTTGTGTAATGGGATTTATTATTTGATTTTAATAATGTGAGTTATTTCAATTTCAATGATAATTGTTATTAGTAATATTTACATTATATTATTTGTCTAATGTTTTGTATCCTACGAAGTACGTGATCTAGTATGTAGAGTACGGCTTACACGCAGAAGATCAAATCACTAGTTCTTGTAGAATAAAAGTAGTTCACAGTCTAAGATGGATTTAGACACCATCGGTGTAATTGCAGTATGATGTTTGAGTAAGTCTATCTTGACTACGGGAAATGATAAAGTTTCAACTCATTATGCTAGTACGTTTTGTGTGTATTGAGCATGACCATATTGGGATAATTGTTCATATACTGATTAGATGAGAAAATTTACGGGGTCTTTTGAGAAGAAGGTAAAAAGTCAGCTTTTAACTTTTTACCCATTTTAGGTCATATCACCCTTCACATTCTTTACCCACAAAAATACAAAATAGACTAAAAACAAATCAAAAAGGTAACTTTTTACCAACTTCTCAAAACACTCCGTAGTTATTATGAGCAGTGGCGGAGTTAAGAAATTAAATCAAATGGGGTACTTATTAATTATAACATTGAAATTTTTTACAAAAATGTTTTACATAAACTTTTACGATTGACTTCAAGAAAGATAAATATATATATTATTTGTAACTAGAATATCATAGACAATATAAAAAATTCATGGATATAAGTTTTAAAATAAATTATATAATGATAAAGTAATTTTTTATACAAAATTTCAGTAAAAGTTCAATATAATAGTAATACCACCACTACAAGAAATGTCACTTTTGACTACCAAAATATTGGTCGCCAAAAGTCAGAAATTTGGTCACTGAAACGATTTAGCGACTAAAAGGTTTTGTCGCCAAGTTCGTCGCCTATACTCTGTTGGCAATAGTATTGGCGACTAAACTTTTTTTGGTCGCCGAAAGTGTAACATTTGCCTACTAAACTTCTTTCGTCGGCAAATGTTAGCTTTTTGCCACTAAAACCAGTAGTCGCCGAATGTGACTTTTGGCTACAAACATTCATGTGGTCGGGAAAGGTGTTACTTTTTGCTACGAAAGAATTAGTCATCGAAAGTTAACATTTGGCTACGAATCCGTATTTAGTCAGCAAACGTGACATTTCGGCCACTAATTTTTTAGTCACTAAAAGTTTTACATGAAAATTTTAACCAACTATTAGAGACTAAATATTTTGGTCACCAATAGAATACATTACTTTTTTTCCACCAAATGTTTTAGTCGCCAAATGATACCATTTTTTTTCCGTGACTAAAAAACTTAGTGGCCAATAGTTTCTTTCTCTCATTCTCAATTGTTTTAGCTACTAACTATTTAGTCACAAAAAATTTTTTGGTTATGTTTTTGCTACTAAATTATTAGTCGCCAAAACATTTGATTACGTATTTGGCTACCAAAATATTTGGTGGCCAAATACTTTTTGTTTTTGTTTTAAAAAAAAAAAAATTCTAAACAACCTGTATCCATTTTTAATACAACCTGTATCCTGTATAACCAATATAATCCATCAAAGCTAAATATATTATCAACCATTCAAACATTCAACAATGTGCACACATTTTAACTCCAACCATCCAAAACATTAATATTGAACGTCCAATTCTATATATAATACAAATTACATATGAACCAAGTCTAATCCAACGTCAATAATTTCATTTCATACATAATACAGGACTAACCAAATTAATTAACAAAAAGGACAACCTAAATTAGCATATATGCTAATTTCTACCATGCCAAAATTAGCTTATATTTACCACACCAAAAAAGTAATTTGTACAAACCACTATATATACGGGTAGACGTATAAAAACAATGCCCTTCCGTACTTGTCAAAAAAAATCATATCCACATTTGTATGTCTAAAACCATCTGCAAATAAAAAAAATGTCAAAAGTTATGTTTATGGCAATTAAAGAGGCCACAGTCAACAAAAGCAATAAACAATTTCCCCAAAATATATCCGTACATAAACTAATAAGGAAAGAGTTAAACAAACTATAGTTTAAGATGGTAGTACCAAAATAGTTGCCCATAAAATAGTTGCCCACGACATGGGCATTTCATGTTCTACCACATATAGATGAGAATTCTTTCCTGGATTTGATCGAAAAAAATTTCAAAAATATAAAAATTTCAAAGGTAGTATTAGGGCATATACAATGTATTTATATATAGATGATAATATTTTAATTTCAAAAATGCTTAATATCTCTCAAGTTGAACATAAGCAAATTTTGCTGCTATTTGCAACAAATCATTGCCAAAGAGATTGATGGCATGAACCATTAGCATAAATTTAAAGGACTTTTTTCTTAATAAATCAAAGGAGTCATTTCTTAAGATTAATTACATACCATAGTGGAGCAAATGTAGATGACAAATCAAGAAAAGGGTATGGCCACCTGTTGCAAATAGTTACAGTTATAGGAAATTAGAAGTGAGATTTTTGTAATAAAAAGAAAAGAGTGTTAAAAGGGAGACGAGTTTACCAAAGTGAAACGCAGGCATGGACGATCCATTTTAAAATGTACATAAACAGCAGTCCACAGGAAAAAGTATGCAATTCGAAACAAGGGAACCGCTGGAAGAGAAAGACAAGTCTAAAAGATTAAATTGTGAAGCAAAATAGGAATTGAAATCAAGATAAAAGAACTGCAACATACCAAGCAATTCAAAGCAGTGTCGCTGAGCAGAAAAACAGCATTGATGGTATGCATATTTATAATCAACTGCCACGTCAAAGATTAAACACACTGTTTAGAAGACAAAGAGAAGTTTTGATGATGAATCTTACGGATTTGCATGATATCAACTTTGCACCATATGGGTTTTACTCAAGGAAGCTAAATGATATACAAATTGACACATAAGAGGTTGATTTCATGTAGTTATATATATATATATATCTAATGATATTAAAAGTTTTATGTTATTGAAACAGAAAATACCCTGCATCTATGAGACTACATAACCCTATGCTAAATTATGCAAAAATGTTGCTTTGATACAATCTGTCGTATAGTTTATAGTTGCACAAGTTGACTAGGTGTGGATTTTATTACTTACAAAATTCAGATCGTAATCTTTGATTGCTAGAAACGGTACAATTATGAACCAAAAGACGCAGTCCGTGAGCATCACCGCACCTGCATTCATCTATTGAAGAGAAAAATAAAAGGTCAATAACTATGTGCAACAAGGCCATTATGTTTCTTATTTTGTGCTTAATTAATCAATTTATTATTTTTCTTTTTCAATACTGAGCTCAATGGAACCTTATCCAACCACTTGGGATTATCTAGATGAATCATATTTTTCCATTTCATGCAATTCTGAATTAAATCACTAGCTGATGCATCTTTTCTTTTTAACACATTATAATCTCAGTAAATCAATATCTTCATTCTGAAATAGGAAAAAACTATGATACAAGCTTCATTAATACCAAACAGTATCTTTGGGCAACAAAAAGGCTAAAGGATTAAGAAGGGATATTAAATCGTGATTCACAACTCTTCAATTGCAATTACTGGCTTTTAGGGGTTTACCTGGAAAACTATTTGAAAGATATAACCCCAAAATCCTGCAGTTTGGCGAACTTGATGTTCTTGATTGGATTCCAAGTGCTTTTCCCCATTGGATTCATTTGAATTAGTGCCTTGCTCGACATCAAAATCCTCGGTTCTATTGCCACCAACTTTATTATGATATTGGTAGCATCCATACATGGAAAGCAATGATCCAAGCTACAAGTGCAGTTATGCAAGTGAAGTCCATGAGCAATGACATATAAAAAGAAAACGATTCAAGCATAAATCTAGAGTGATATGTGTCGTATAAATTTAAGGGGGGGAGGGGGGAAGAATCACATAGAAGGATGTATAACATACCCCAAAATAAATGGTTATCAGTGAAAAAGTCCACCTGTCCAATATCCAATTTCACCAATTAAATCCTATGATAAACAATGATGAAATTGAACCACATGTAATAAACTTAATATTGGCATTAAAAATAAATAAATAAAAACTACCTTGATGTATTTAACCTATTTTATGCTATCATTCTACTCAAGTATTCTTTTGACTCTGTCTCAATAAAGAAAAAGAAAAGAGAGAGAAAAAGAGAGAAATCTCCTTTTAACCTTTTTTTTTCTTTTCTTTTCTTTTCTTTAATTCCCCGAAGCAAACTCATGAAAATTTTGTAGTATATCAAAATTGTTCTATAAAACTCTTTAATTAGCAAAAGCTGCCATCTCTGTTATGTGAAAATCTACATGTTGATTTCATTTCCAATGATGCTAAAATAAAAATACCCTTTACAAGAAATGCTATTGGTTAAATGTATAAGAGAGAGTTTGATAAAAGTAGGATATGTCTATACTTTTGACAATCATGTTAAACCAATCAATCAATTTCAATCTCCCCTTCAACTATATGCAAGACTTTGTAATGAATGAGATAAAAACCAATAAAAAGGGACTACTTACTGAGTATAGAAGTAAAACATTTCACCACCATCAACAGCCGCATTTGCAATCAGTAGAGACAAAAGAACGAAGAACGCAACAACTCGGAATGCCAGCAACCAAGCAGGATGTATTCCTTTTAGGCACGGTTTCCAAACCTCATCCTCGTACAGTAGTCTTGCCGGCTTTTCCTGGGATTCTCTATTTCTGTGTCTCGATTTGTGTGGTCCTTCGTATTTTGAAATAAGAAGGGATGTAATAATCAATGACAACAACACCCAAATGATACAAAGCATGACCCTCCAGTTCAGCCAGTAACTTATCAATCTCTAAAGTCGAGTTTAAGCTGAGTTGAATAAAACAAGCATCAAAATATGGTTGAACTATTCAATAAGGGATATTTTATATCTTTTTAATTCCCATTTACCTACAATTTCTCTTACCCAATCAGATTTAAAGGGCAATCTGCTATAGTTCACAAATTCAAGAATTAAAGTTCTAGTTCACATAAATAATCTCATATAAGATCATCACAAATTCACTCGTGGTAAATAAAACAATGATGAATATGATGAGTCTAAGTTGTACAGAAACTTGGGCAGTCCACAAGATAACCCCAGAAGGCAAACAAGATGTTCAAGTTTTCCCTTAATAAACTATTGGAGAAGACACACAAAATCGATTACAGTGGCAATGCAGTTTGTTGATACATTTCACAACAACATAATGGGTAAAGATTAACACAATCGAGTAATTGAAATCAAGTGTTGACTAAATAAAGTTGAACATACCCTGCATTTCACCTCAGTATGCAACTGTCACAATTCTTTGAAGCATATATACAAACAGATAATGAGCTTATATGCTTTGCACACATATTAAGCTAAAGAACCAACACAATTTCCTTAACAGCTAAACTTAACACTGCCCACAGTAGATGTAAGGTTCATATATGCAAGTTGAACATTGCTGGCATTTCACCTTATTATGCAACTGGAACAATTCATTGAAGCATATAAACAAACAGATAGTGAGCATAGATTCTTTGCACTCTTTTAACATAAAAAGAGCCAACACCATTCCATTGCCTAACAAGCTAAAATAAACACTGCCCACCATAAATATATGCGCCATATATAAAGGAAGAGAAAAGGGAGACCTCGAGAGCGCGTTTGTTGAAATGGAGCTTCCTTAAGCGGTTGATGGTGTGAAAGACATGGCCTCTATGAATGGGAAATCCGTCACCTATCCAGCTCTGGAAGGCAGACCCAACAGGTTCTGTTCTTGGGAGCTTCTCAATCCTCCAACACAAACTCTTTGGTTCTTCTTCTTCTTCTTCTCTTCCTCCTTCATGGGTCAAAACTGAAGTCTCATTCTTAGATGAATAATGATTATGAGGGGGGAGGGTGGAGAAGCTGAAACTTGAAGAATGGAATTGGGTAGCAGCAGAGAGAGAGATTGAAATGGTTCCATGTATTACGACTCTAAAGACCCTCATCCTCTCAAACTTAAACAAAAGGGCCACTGCTTTCATGCTTACCAATCACCTAAACAATAGCCATCATCATGGGACTAATATTAATATGAAGTCAAGTACTACCATTAAAACCATAATAATAAGAAAAAGGGTAAATTACATTTATGATGAGTCTAGAGATAATGTCAGAGAGATCAAAGAAGACTAAAGAGAAAGGAAATAGTGGAACGCAGATCCTTGGTCGTAGATGTCGATGGAAGCGAAGACACGTTCGACACCGGACTTGAGCCTGGTGAGAGTGGCCTTCTTGTGGGCGACGATGAAAGGGGCGTCCGAGCTCGCCAGTGTCAAGAACAGAGCTGCAAATGGAAGAAGAAAACCCTAGCGGCTGAAATTAGGGGAAGAGAGACTGAAAGATAGAGACAGGGAAAAATAGAGAGAGGACATACCTGGGGCAATGCTCCAATGGTGGATTGACGGTGGTGCTCGTGTGCGATGGCAGTGATGCTCCCGTACCCGACGACGATGGAGACAAAGGCGAGAGAGAGAGAGAGAGCTGGAGGAGGGCAGAGGCGTGAGAGAGTGAGAAAGAGAGACAGATAGTCACAGAGTGAGAGACAGACAAACGTATGAGAGTCTGAGCGTGTGGAAGTGTATTTTTTAAACGTAGTTTATTTTCTTTCCCGACCAATTTTTGTAGTCGCCAGTTAATAAAGACGTTTTTCCGACTAACGACTTTAGTAGCCAATTAATTTTCCCTCTGAAATTCGAAGTCCAATTTTTAAAATTTTCAATTATAGTTGCCGATTAAAATTTTGTCGCTAAAAGTAAATTAAAACCGACTAAATTATTTTTAGTAGCTAAAGATTATACATTAGGGATCAAAATTTTTTTAGTCGCCTATAAGGTAATTTTTTAGCGACTAAGTCATTTTTAGTCGCCTATTGAGTAACCTTTTAGCTACTAATTGTATTTTAGTCGCCTATTGTGTTATATTTAGCGGCTAACTGTTTTTTAGTCACTGATTGGGTCACTTTTTAGCTACTAATTGTATTTTAGTCGCCTATTGGGCTATTTTTAGCGACTAACTATTTTTTAGTCGCTGATTGGGTCACTTTTTAGCTACTAATTGTATTTTAGTCACCTATTGGGCTATTTTTAGTGACTGTTTTTAAGTCACTGATTGGGTCATTTTTTTAGCTACTAATTGTGTTTTAGTCACCAATAAGTAATATACGGCTACAAAAAAAATTTAGTAGCTAAAAGATGAAACATTGCCGACCAATTCAAATTTTAGTCGCCAAAAGACTGACTTTTGGCGACTAAATTAATTTTAGTAGCCAATTTTGGTTGTCAAAAGTGTAATTTCTTGTAGTGCACGTCACCATTGACATATAATATCACCAACCAATAGTAAAGAAACACATAGAGGATGAACCCCAAATGTCAAATGTAACTAACAATTCAATAAATTCTATATCTTCATTGAGATTAATTATAATTGTATGTCAATAATGATAGACATTACTATTGTATTGAAATTTTTATGTATAACAATATGACTTATCGTAATATTTTTATTTCTAATAAAAAAAACAACCATTATTATTCTCATAATTTAAAAAATGTCATTAATATTTCACTCTAAATAATATTTTATAATTTTTTTATTTAAAATATTTTCTTTATGTTTGCAAAAAAAAAAAAAATTATTCCAAAACCCAAGGGGGGCACGTGACCCCCCTGGATTCACTGTGGCTCTGCCACTGATTATGAGTACTTATACTTTTAATCTGAAAATAATTAATAATCACGTGCATTTAGTGTTGGTCATTTTGATATATAAAAGAGTGAAATTCTTTATGAGTCAATAAACTTAATGAGTTGGGTGATCACTTTATATGTATGGTGGATATGGATTATTGACAGAATCCACGTCCCGATTTAGGGATTGATAATACCCACTTGAAGAAGCTTATAAGGTTTGATCATGTCAAATCCTGTAGGTGAATTTTGTATCTAATATATGAAATAAGTTAAGTGGAAGGTGTTAAGGAAATATTAAGAAGTTGATTAAATATAATTGTCAGTAATTTATTTAAGGGTAAACTACCAATAGGTCCTACTTTTGAGACTTATTACCCATTAAGTCCTGTTGATAAATTTATTAAGTGATAAAGATAAATTTATCAGTCTTTTATTTTTATGAATAAATTTATAGTGATAAATTTATCAGTCTCTTTATTTTTATGAATAAATTTATAGTGATAAATTTATCAATCTCTTATTTGTATAGTGTTAAATTTATTAGTTAGGACCTGTAGGTAAATAAGTCTAGTTAATAGGACCTACACGTAAGTACCCCTTTATTTAATTAATGGGTATTAGTAATATTTACATGGAGAGATAGATAAGTATTTAATAATGTGGAGTTCGAAATATAATTTGGAGTTCGAAATATAAGTACAATTATAATTCTTTAGTGGTATGGATTGTAAGATTGAATTAAGTTTTCCTAATTCCACAGGGAGTCATAATCATAATCGACTCCTAATAATTCTTGTCGTAGCCTATACATATGCGTTCATGCAGCTACTAAAAAATATAAATTTTTCGAGTTCTAAAGAGAGAGTAAAAAAGTTCAAGTTTTTTAGTCCACACTTAGTTCGTGATCAGGCATAAGGAAGGAATGAGATACAAGATTGTAAGGTGCAATTGAGTTTAGAATTCAACTACGATCTTCTGTTGGTGATTTAAACTAGATCAAATTAAACATATCTCGAAAATATAAATCCTAATATCTGCCTTATAGAATTTTATAAATCACTATAATTTTTTTAAATCTAATTTATATATATCACTGGTCTTGAGAATTCGATCTCAACACAACCATCACACCTTATAGACCCACAATCACCCGCTAAACCACTATGAGCCACCACCGGTCACAAGTATAACCACCATACACGATTAAAGTAAAGGCATCATCTTTCAATTATGATCACCAATGAGAATTCAAATCAAATCTGCTGCTAGATCAGGGTGAACAAGATAATATTAGGGGATTAGGGTCTTGCAGTATGTTCTTTCAATAGTTGTTTTTCTTTTGAGTAAATTATACTTTTGATCTCTCTAATAATTTAACTTAAATTTTAATTTAATCATTATTATTTCAATTTAAACAATTTTCCTTCTATCAAATTTCTTTTTAAATTTTTCTACATGTACATATAAGGAGATTTATAACTATCTTAAAATTGTTAATTGTAACCTCCAACTTAAACGCAAAGACCAAATTAAAATCAAATTAAAAGTATAATGACCAAATTATTTAATTCAAAATAATAAGGATCAAAGAAAATTTTAAATCAAACTAGTGTAACTTACCCTTTTCTTTTTCTTGTCAAGACCCTCTCATAGAGATGGGTATTTTTTCCCGCCCCACACCACCCAGTATGGTTTTTCCTTACCCCATTGAGGAAGTGGGACGGGAACGAGTTTTGCTTCCCCTGTCCTGTTCTACTTGACCCCGCCTTGATATTATTTATTAAATATACTTATATGTGTATAATATATAATTTAATTTTTTTTCATTATAATAAAATTAAAACACTATAATATTATTCTTAATATTAATTTTCAATCATTTATTTTCTATCTTATCTGTTAGAATTCTTATTAAGTATGAATTATTATCCATAATATATCATTTTGTTTATTAATATTTTTAATTTTCAATTTATAAAAAAAAAATTTGTCCCTCACCCACCCTGCTATCACCACCTTCGGATTTGCTCCTCACCTGATATGAAACAAAGCAGGGGCAAATTATGACAAATTTGTTTCAAACTCGATCTGTGACCATCCCTACGCTACTCTCTCAAAATTTCTTTGTAAATTTATGATCCAAATGTAATATGAGAATTTCAGAATTTTGGGTATAAACCAAATATACTCTCAGAGTTAAAGACTTTTGGTAATAAAACATTGTGAAGATTTTCTATTTGTTGTTCTTTTCCAGTTACTTTCTTGTTGCACATGATACATAGTAGGACCACTAAGTATGGGTGTAAAATTGACTCACGAGCCTGCGGCCCACCCGAAGCCTACCCAGGGTTTGGATGGGCGTAACTTAGTTAGGCCCAATCAAGCCCGGGCCCAACTCCAGCACAAAACCCTGGGCTTAGGTCATGTGTTTTATAGCCCAACCCAAAAATTTCGCTCCCTCACTAGCTGACCTAGCCCGACCCTCCCCCATCCCTCAACGGTTCCCTCTTCTTTAATAGTCAAAAAATTCAAAATCCTCCAACAGTCAAAAATTTCACTGTTTTCAGCCGTTGGGCCCAATTTTTTTTTCTTCTTCTTCTTCTTTTTATTTTTTATTTTTTATACAAATTAACTCAATAAATTTTGAAGTCTCATTGGGCCTCATTTGGCAAGTTAACAATTTAGCAAAAAAGCTAAAAAGTTACTAAAAAAGCCAAAAAGCCTATAAGCTATACCAAAAAGTCAAAGACTCCCTTTTCTCTCTACTTTTTGTACATCTTTTCGTAAAAAGCCAAAAAGCCACCCCAAACATACTAGTTTTTTTTACCTCATATTTTAGGAAAATTCTATTTCCACACGCTTAGTTATCTCAGTCTACACACTTAATGTAATATTATTTTAATAACAATTATACTCTAAACTAAAATGACTATAATGGGCATCCACTAACATCTATAATATTATATGAAAATATTCTATGTACACATCTTTTTTTTTTTTTTTTTTTAAATGTTAACAAATTGGCTCCCAAGTTCATAGAAACAGATTGGCTCCCAAGTTTCTAATAAACAGAGCATTGGGATTATTTGTTAAGAAGCCAATGACCAAATTTGACAAGAAAATCATTTTGGCAGTCTGAGTTGCAAAATGAGAGCAATTGTGATAAGTAATATTTTTTTTTTTTTTTGGGCACATCTTAACTAAAATTTGAATTGAGCTACAAAATCAGGGAAATTGGGATGGTAAATTCTTGGTTTTCCACACTTCACTAACAACATCGCTTTAAAATTCAAACCAATTACAAATCCAGTGTGCAGCATCAGCACGATAACAGTTTCATTTCTAACAAAAAAAGCTTCAGCCAAGAGGTCCAAACCCAAGAAGCTGGAAATAATGATCTGACGTTTAAACTATTATTTAACTATCCTATTCGATAAAACAAACATGAAACCACCCCCATCCTTTTTGTTACACTCTTTCTATAAAGCCTCGAGACAAAAGAAAAAAAAATTAAAAAATTGATCTGGACCAAGATGATATGTTCAATGGAGTTTTTCAGGTTTTTCTTTTGTTCAATGGAGTTTCTCTTCACTGTGAACTGAAATAGGGAAGACGTTGCTCTTCAACTTTGAATAGGTGTGTGTGGAAAAAGCGTTAGTGTGTGGAAAGAGGATTGAGGCGGTGTGTGTATAATATATGAGTTAAGGGTATGACTGGTATAATTAGTGTGTAGAATGAGAACAAAAAATAATAATCAAACTACTAAGTGTGTGCACTGAGAAACGATGTGCACTGAGATAATTATGTGTGAAAATAGAATTTTCTCATATTTTAGCCAAAAAGCCAAAAAGTTACTAAAATAGCCTGCTCCCAAACGAGGCCAAGTGGCAATTGTAATTGTACAAAAAGAAACTTTTATCAGAAAAAGTTAATTTTTGTCTCATATTCACAGTCAGTAACATTAATTATTTGAATTAATATTTATTAGTTACTCTTTTTTACGTTAATTATTTCTTAACGTATGTTACTTGTTATTGTTTACTCATTATTGTTTACTAGTTGATATATATTATTTTATTTACATTACTATGGATCTTAATATTCCTAATATTTATCTCGATATTAATGCATATACACAACATGAATCTATTGATTCTCTATAACGCTCCAAAATAAATAACAATAATCCGACTCGTAACATTTCTTACAAATGATCAACAATACCATATCTTCTATTCCATCCATATCTTTGATCTATGCAAAAGATGTCATATACGATATATATTCATAAACCCTATATTTTGAATCTATAACATAGGGCATGGATACATGAAACAAGGCAAAGGCAAAAGCAAAACCAAATAATTAATGCTCTAATGACCACAACTTTCCAAGTCGATACTTGAGTACAACAAAAAGAGTTTAACTCAATAAAAGAAAGTCCGAGGCTTAACAAAAAATAATTACATCAATAAACAAAAATGATGCCTTCAGCTCCAAGTCCTCCCAAGTTACGTTCATGGTGGAGGCATACCATCAGTACTTGAAAGTTGTTTTCTACATAGGATGAGTCATAACCCAATAGAGATACTCTAACACTGTATATGAATCTTAGCAAAATTATAAGGTGAATGCACATGCATGCTATTTGTCAAACATTACTCATTTTTCATCTCAAAACAATGTAATGCCAGATTATAAATAAATTCATGAAAATAATTCTTTTATAACAAAAAACAGGGCAGTGGATACGACACACTAAGAATCTCTAGGTACGTGTATGCCAATAGGCTATACAAGCACTACCAAAGCCATTTTATCGGTACTAACTGGAAGGATTAACACCTAATTGTGCGGGTTTCTGAACTTCACCAAAGACATACAGGCCAACATAAAAACCATAATCACAGCCCCTAACCAGATTTACCAATTTACCATTCCCCCCTCCTCAAAATCAATACATTTGCAATGTTCAATATGAAATCATGCTCATTGCACAATGTATGGGAAATTAGTTTCAATTCAACCTAATCCTCATGCAATGTCTACAACAATCAAGCCTATCCTCCGCTAATAGCTCAAAACAAATATTTCTATACACGGATAGTTTCCAATCAAAAAGACCTAATTCCATCATTTTACAATGGGGGTGATATTACATATCCAACTCCACCATCATCATCAACATAATCCTTGTTCCAATCTCATGAAACCCAACATCATTTTACATTTCTTTTCACAAATCCAAATATTTGAAATTTAGGGCAAAATTCCCTTTTCTTACAAAATCAATTCCAATAAAAGATATCCATCATTTTAATATATCTCATCCATAAACACATTCCCATAATCATTTTCAAGAATCCATTTAGAAAACCCATCTTTTAATTTCAAACCCAAACCCTAAATTTTCCAAAAATTCCCAAATCATTAACCCTTTTCAAGAGCAAATAACTAAGCTAAAATTCATATAAAAGAGTCAAAGAAATTCATACCTTAAAGTAGTAGACAAAAGGAAACAAAGGGTAGAACTTGACGGAGCCGAAAACACTAACTTCTCTGATTAGAACCAAACCCTCGACGTACTCAGCGTTTTTCTCCAAAGGACTAGGATGAGAAAACCAACGGATTTTGAGTATTTGGAGCTAGAGTACAATAACTAGAGAGAAGGTAAAGATTTTAGGATTTTGAAATGTTTAGAGAGAGAAAGAGATGAAAAGGTGATCCAAAAAGGCTTCTTCTCAGACTGAAATACGCACAAACTGCTTGAGCGACCAAAACATCACTCGAGCGAACAGATATAATAAGTGACATCGCTCAAGCGTACAATGACCCCTTCCTAGAAGTTTTTTGACTACAAAAGACCACTCGAGCAAAAACTTATTCGAAAACTGACTTCCCAACCTGTTCTCAACGCAACCAAAACTCCCAATAGCCAAACTCAACAAGCAATAAGATGGAAATGAGATGGGACAATAGCTAAGTACATGGATTCTTGGATTCAAAATCAAGAAAATGGGTCGAGTCTAAACTAGAATCATTATAATCTCCCCGCTTAAGGAATTTTGTCCCCGAAATTTAAAATTAACTAACATTCATTGAAATAAAACCAATCACATATCATCCAGACTTATAACAAGGATAGAGTTGTTCAACATCAACTATTACCATTCAATTCTCTAAAACATGTACAATGTTTATATATATATATATATCACAACATAAATGAAATTTCTAACACAAGTCTCAAACATCAACAAATAGGTTTGGATACTTCTCACGAACTTCTGCCTTACGCTCCAAAGTCGTCTCTTTAACTCTGTGGTGTCGCCACAACACCTTAACCAAAGGAATAGTCTTGTCTCGCAAGACTTGGTCCCAAAAGTCTAAAACTCGTACCGATCTCTCCTTATACGAGACATCCTCATCTACATCTAACTCGGTCCAATCTAACACGTGTGAAGGATCCGGCTCGTACTTCCAGAGCATACAAATATGAAACACATCATGAACCCCGAAAAGTTAGGGTGGCAAGGCCAAACGATAAACTACCTCCCCGATCCGCTCTAGAATCTTAAAAGTCCCAATAAATCTAGGGGGATAACTTCCCTCTCTTCTCAAATCTCATTAAACCCTATCTCAGTGATATCTTCAGGAACACGTGATCTCCTATCTCAAAAGATAAAGGTCTCTTCCTACAGTTGGCATAGCTCTTCTAGCAACTCTGAGTCGAAACCAATCTCTTACGAATAAGTGCGACTTTCTCCATCATTTTCCAAACTAATGCAAGACCTAACATAGGTACGTCACCCACCTCGACCCAACATACTAGAGATCTACATAGTCGGCCATACAAGGCCTCAAACGGTGCCATACCAATACTAGCTTGACAGCTGTTATTATAGGCAAACTTCACTAAAGGTAAGTGTCTCTCTCACAACCCCTTAAAATCAAGAACACAACTCCGAAGCATGTCCTCTAAAGATCTGAATGGTTCATTCGGACTGCTCGTCAGTATAAGGATAATAGGAGGTGCTAAACCTCAATCTAGTACCCAAGGCATTCTGTAGGCTTTACTACAATCGAGCCATGAAACGAGGATCTCTATCTGAAATGATAGTCACAAGGACCCCATGAAGTTTATCTCCCTAACATAAAGGCTGACGAGATAATCTACTGAATCACTCATTCGCATAGGTACAAAATGTGCTGATTTAGTTAACCAGTTGACTATCACCCATACGACCTTATTACCCCGTTGAGTCCTCGGAAGACCCATAACAAAATTCGTCGTGACATGCTCCCACTTCGACTCAACTATAGGTAAGGGTTATAACAAACCCACTAGTTGTTGGTGTTCGGCCTTCACTTATTGACAAATAAAGCACCTCAAAACAAACAAGGCTACGTCTCTCTTTATTCCCCTCCACCAAAACTGGTAGCTAAGATTGTAGTGCATCTTTGTGCCTCTTAAGTGTACTACAAGGTGTGAATGGTGGAACTCTTAGAGTACCTCCTGTCTACAAGGTTTTGGCATGAAAAGATGGTTCAAATATCTCACATTAGAGTCAGAATACACATTTAAGGCCTTCTCCAGCTTCTCACTAGTTATCTTCCCTCGGATAGCCTTTACTTCTAAATCACCTCGTTGTGCTTCTATAACTCGGCTCACTAGCGTAGGTTGGGCAACTACAGTGAACAAAACAAATGACTCAATGGACTCATTGAGATGGAAGTCAAACTCGCCAACAGCACCCAACATCTCCTATTCTCAGATAGCAATACTAGCTATATTGCTTACAGACTTCCTACTCAAGGCGTTGGCCAATACATTAGCCTTTCCCGGATGATAATGTAACTCGCAGTCATAATCCTCCATAAACTCCATCCATCTCCCCTGTCTCAAATTCAAATCTTTCTGTGAAAATAGATATTTCAAACTCTTGTAATCGAAAAACACCATGAATCTCTCATCATATAAGTAATGCCTCTAGATCTTTAAAGCAAAAATCACCGCCACTAGCTCTAAGTCGTAAATAGGATAATTTCTCTTATGAGTTTTCAACTACTACGAACTGTATGCTACTTCTTGCATCAATACACAACACAACCCTTCTCAAGATGCATCAAAATAAATTGAACAGCCTAAACCCCTCTCTGGAATAATCAACACTGGAGCAGTGGTGAGTCTAACTTTAAGCTCTTGAAACGACTTTTCACAAGTCTCACTCCACATAAACTTCACCCTTTTCCTCATTGATCTAGTCAATGGTAAGGCCAATCTAGAGAAGTCTTTCACAAAACGTCGGTAATACCCGGCTAAGCCCAAGAAACTCCAGATCTCAAAGGCATTCTTAGGTTGTTCCCAATCCTGCATTGTCTCTATCTTAGAAGAGTCTACCATCACCACTTCCCCAGATACCACATGACCTAAGAACTTAACTTTTTTTAACCAAAACTCGTACTTCCTGAACTTAGCATATAAACGGTGGGCTCTAAGCAACTCAAGTACAACCCGCAAGTATTCCTCGTGTTCTTCCTCAAAGGATGAGTAGATCAAGATGTCGTCAACAAAGACAATCACAAAACAGTATAAGAACTCATGAAAAATTTGATTCATCAAATCCATAAACAAAGCCTGTGCTTTAGTTAGCCCAAAAGGCATCAGTAAAAACTCATAGTGGCCATACTGCATACGGAATGCCATATTCTAAATATCCTCCTCCTTCACCCTCAATTGGTGATAACCCGATCTCAAGTCAATCTTAGAAAAGAAACAAAACCCCTTCAACTGATCAAACAGATCATCTATACAAGGTTATGGGTACTTGTTCTTAACAGTTATCCAATTTAGCTTTCGATAATCTATATACAGCTACAAAGTGCCATAATTCTTCTTAACAAAGAAAGCCAATGCTCCCCAAGGCAATGTGCTAGGGTGAATGAAACGCTTATCTATCAGCTCTTGGAGTTAAATCTTTAACTCATACAATTTAGCTGGTGCAAATCTATACGGTGCCGTGCCGGACACTAAGTCATTGGAGAACTCAATCTCTTGGTGGGGTGACAAACTAGTAAGATCCTTAGAAAAGATGTCTGGATATTTACAGACCACCCTCGGCAACTCAACTCGGATCACATCACTCTTACTACCCAAGAAAGCTGCAAGAAGACAACTAAGCCCACTTCGACCATGCTAGTCAAATATTGGCAACAAGACACTATCAGCTCGGTCCCCTAGAAAATAAAAACAGTCACCACTCTAGGTGCAATCTATAACAGCACGGTACAAAGATAACTAATCCATACCCAAAATGACATCAAAGCTCGACATGTCTAGCAATATAAAAGCAAAAAGAAGTCGGTGACCAGCAACCTCAATCTCACAACTATGACATCCCAGGTCCAAGTCATCCTTATCCTCAACCGATGACTCTACCCTGAGTGAAGATGCTAATTGATCCACTTCTAACCCCAAAACTGAAGCGAATATAGACAAAATGAAGGAATGAGATGCACCAGTACCATCAACACATTAGCAATAGAATTGAACAATAGAAAGTTATCTCTCAAAATAAAAGGTGCTGGCAATTGATCTGACGTTATAACAGCATACACACGCCCCATAGGTCTCTGCTCCACCTGCTCACCCCTCGGAGCATAAGATCGATAAGTTGATTGAGCTAAAAGGGCTCTTTGAATGGTCTTCAAGTCTTGTGCTGACTGGGTATACTGATGGCTCTATGTCTGTCTTGAACCAAGCGCACTAGGTGTGCCACCTATCTAAGGTCAAAACCTCTTCAAGTGTCCTGACTGCTAACACTAATAATAGGTAGGCGGCTGCCCTCTCTCCTAACTCGACTCTATGAACGAGTCGCAGACGGCGAAGACTGCTGCTCTCTTCCTCTCTGCGGGCAAGCTGGAGACTCTTGGCCTAACTGACTAATACTCCATGAACCAAAACTTGGTACAAGAAAGGTGGATCTGAACTGTGCTGCTTGGGAGTACTATGGGGTAGAACCTCTCTACCTCTTGTTATCCTGCTTCTCCCCTTAAACCTCTTGACTCCTTTACCTAGAGCCCTCAACCTCTCCTCCTTCGTTTGAATCACAATCTCTACATGAGCCACCGCCTCCACAAGACGACTGTAATCCCGAATCATAGAGAGGCTAGTAAAAGCGGCCTCAAACTCTGCTACAGGTGTGTTTAGCTATTTGAGCTTCAAGAACTGATCCCTTAACTTCTCCCTAACAGTTGAAAGCAAAAATTATCCTGGAAGGTGTTGAGAAAGGCCTCCCAAGTCACCTCAATGCGCCCACATACATACTTCCACCACCAACTCGCACCTCTTTTCAGTTGGGAGGATGCCAAGGTCACCCTCAAACCATCATCCTCGATGCCAAGTATCTTAAACGTCTTCAGTATCTGCTCCAACCACTCATCTGCCTTCAGTGGCTCCTTTAAGTTCTCTAAAAACTCATCCAGATTTGATCGGAAGAACTCCTTCTTCAGAAAGGATAGCCCTATCTTAGCACTATGGGCCTAGACTTGATTCGTAGCCCTAAGAATATCCATAGACTCCTGCAAGGCACCTGCCATTTCCCGAGCCAAAGCACCCATGGCTTGCTGACCTTTGGCTCGGCCACGTTGGCCTGCCTAACTTTTCTTTTCCTGTGCCGGAATGCTATCCAATAACGACACCTCCTGTCGCCTAGGCCTACCATGCCTACCACCTCCACGTCCAGACATCCTAATAAAGGTAACACAATAAATTAACACATTCACAAATATGCTAAAACTAATTCACTCGTGTCCTAATGTGGTGGACAACAAGTAATTCACTCAATATAAGCACTTAACCACATAAATACCAACAAATTTCCTTTCTAGATAATGACTATGCCGCGACATTGTTAGAATTCCAGTTAGAAATAGTAGTGATCAAGTGTTCTTCTAACAAGACTTCTAGAAACTCATAGACCCAATCAATATCTAAGAATTAAATCACATACCCATGTAGTCACATAAGCATGTTTTAACATAGCTTATCAGGTCTATTTCTATTATCATCAAAGAAGAGAACCAATTGTGGTAAAAACTATATCGCATGATCCCAAAGTATTCTAACCTGGTAGCTTTGATACCAAGCTATAACGCCCAAAAATAAATAACGATAATCCGACTCATAACATTTCTTACAAATGATAAACAATATCACATTTTCTATTCCATCCATATCTTTGATCAATACAAAAGATGACATGTGCAATATACATTCACAAAACTTAGATTCTGAATCTATAGCATATGACATGGATAAATGAAACAAGGCAAAGGCAAAACCAAATAATTATATGCCCTAATGACCACAACTTTCCAAGTCGATGCTTGGGTACAACAAAATGAGCTTAACTCAATACAGGTAAAGTCTGAGGCTTAAACAAAAATAATAACATCAATAAACAAAAATGAAGCCTTTAGCTCCAAGTCCTCCCAAGTTACATCCTTGGTGAAGTATATCATTAGCACCTGCAAGTTGTTTTCCACATAGGGTGAGCCATAATCCAATAGAAATACTCTAACACAGTATATGAATCTTAGTAAAATTATAAGGTGAATACACATGTATGCCATTTGTCAAACATTTCTCGTTTTCCATTTCAAAACAATATAATGCCAGATTATAAATCAATTCATATAACTGAAAACTGGGCAGTGCATATGATACACTGGGAATCTCTAGGTACGTGTTTGCCAGTACGCTATATAAGCACTACCAAAGTCATTTTACTAGTACTAATCGGAGAGATCGATACCTAACCCTGTGGGTTTCTAAACTTTCACCAAAGACACACAAGCCAACATAAAAACCACAACCATACCCCCTAACCAGATTCACCAAGGTATTCACTCATTTTTCTCAAAATCAATACATTTGCAATGTTCAATATAAAATGATACTCAATGCACAATGTATGAGAAATTGGTTTCAATTCAACCTAATCCTCATGCAATGTCTACAACAATCAAGACTATCCTCCACCGATAGCCCAAAACAGATATTCCTATACACAGATAGTTTCCAATCAAAAGACACAATTCCATCCTTTTACAATGGGAGTGATATTACATATCTAACTCCACCATCATCATCAACATAATCCTTGTTCCAATTTTATGAAACCCAACATCATTTTCCATTTCTTTTCACAAATCCAAATATCTTAAATTTAGAGCAAAATCTCATTTTCTTACAAAATCAATTCCAAGAAAAGATATCCATCACTTTAACATATCTCATCCACACACACATTCCAACAACCATTTTCAAGAATCTATTTGGAAAACCCCTTTTATAATTTCAAACCCAAATCCTAAGTTTTCCCAAAATCTCCAAATCATTAACCCTTTTCAAGAGAAAATAACTAAAAATCATATAAAAGAGTTAGAGAAATCCCTACCTCAAAGTAGAAGACAAAAGGAAATAAAGGGTAGAACTTGACGGAGCCAGAAACACAAACTTCTCCAATTAGAACGAAGGCCTTGACGTATTCAACGTTTTTCTCCAAAGGACTAGGATGAATAAACCAACGGACTTGGAGTATTTGGAGCTAGAGTATAAGAACTATAGAGAGAAGGTTTTAGGGTTTAGAAATGTTTAGAGAGAGAAAAAGATGAAAAAGTGATCCAAAAAGTCTTATTCTCAGACTAAAATACACACAGACCACTCGAGCAAACAGGTACAATAAGTGACACCGCTCGAGTGACCAAAGCCACTGCTTGAGCGTACAATGACCGCCTCCCAGAAGTTTTGCAGACTGCAAAAGACCGCTCTAGTGCAAGAAGTATTGCTTAAGTGTAGATATCACACTTCCAGTAGTTTTGCAGGCTGTAAAAGACTGCTCGAGCGCAAAAAAGACCACTCAAGTGAAAATGCAATAACTTATTGAAAAAATGACTTCCCAACCTATTCTCAACACAACGAAAACTCCCAATAGTGAAACCCAACAAGCAATAAGATGGAAATGAGATGGACAATAGTTAAGTACATGGATTCTTAAATTCAAAATCAAGAAAATGGGTCAGGTCTAAACCAGAATTGTTATATTCTCCATCTAATAGCTCTTCCAACAGTAGCATTATCATCTAGTGGCACGACTAGTATTGTTTGGGAGTATTTTATTTTAAAATAGTATCTGTAAATAATCCTGATGGTATAACTACAATTAAAGCAAAATATAAATATTGTGCACCTGTGCTTAGTGTTACATCTGCAGGGGTACTGGTCATCTGAAAAGACATACTACCAAACATTTACAAAGTCAACAACCTGATATGAGAACTCAAATGCAATTAGGGGATTTATCAACTGATAATTTGAAAATATTTTTATATGATCCTATACGTGCACAAAATTTTGTAATTAATTATATTAGTAAAAAAGAACAATCTTTTACTACTAGTGAATGTCTCGATTTTTTAGAAATGATTCATGGAGGTTTTGCACCGCAATATCAAGGTTTTTCAAGAAATACTATTAGAAACAAGATTTTAAAAAAATTTGAGGATATTAAAAGTGAAATTTTAAATGGAAAAGTTTGTTTAACATATGATCTGTAGTTAAATAATGGTTTAAAATATCAATATATTACTGCACATTTTACTGATAATGATTAGAAATTAAATAAAAGAATAATTTCATATAGATTAGTGGAACTTTCATGCACTGGTCATTCACTTGAGGTAAAAATAAGAAATGTATTATATGAGTGAGCTTTGTAAAATAAAATATTTATCATAAGTTCATATAGCGATTCTGGTTTAAACTCACCCATCTTGCATTCTGGACTTGGGTTTCATGATTCTGTATTGTTGTTCTTGTCTTTTTTCCCTAATTTCTCATTGAGTTTGAATATTGGAGTGTCTCAGTTGTGTGCGGAACAGGTTGGTTGCCAGTTGGTTCAAATTGTTGTTGCCCAAAATTTGGCCTCTTCTCTCAAGCAAAGCTTCTTGCACTTGAACGAGCTTTGTGAGCTCCTAGTACTTTTGCAGGCCTGTAGAGATACTGGGGAGGTAGTGTTTTTCGCTCAAGTAGAACTTCTTGCACATGAGTGACGATCTTTTGTCTGTAAAACTTCTGGAAATATGCATTCTGCGCTCGAGCGAAACAACTTATTGTGTCTGGTCGCTCGAGCGACAACTCTTACGTTCGAGCGAGCTGCGCGTATATCAGTTTGCAGCAGCACCTTTTTACATCACTTTTTCATATCTTTTTCTCTCAAAACCCTAGACTAACTCTCTCTCTCTCTCTAAAACCCAACTTCTCTCTACATTTTCACCTAGATCCGTTGGTTTCTCTACCCTAGTGTCTTTGGGAAGAAGGTAGAGTGTCTCAAGAGCTTCACTTTGATTCGAATAAAGCTTGGTTTTGGTGTCTTTGAAGTTCCACTATTTCTTCCTTGGTCTTCTAAGCTTGAGGTAGGGACTTTCTATAATCTTTTATGAGTTTTAACGCAGTTATTTGTTGATGTGTAAAGAATATTGGAATTTGGTTAATTTGGACACTTAGGTTAATATTTGGGAGACTGGGAGTCATGCCCTAGATGGGTCAATTTGTGTTTTGTGTAAATACACGAAATTGATTATAGTAACATGGAATTGGATAGTTGTTGATATAAATGGTGGAACCGGATATGCGTTATCTCGCTCCTATGGAAGTTTAAATAAATTATCTGTCTTGAGATTGAATATCTATTTAGAAATATCTATATTGGGCTATCGGTGGAGGATAGCTATGATTGTTGTAGAAATTGCATAAAGATTAGGTGAATTGAAACTAATCATTTAATTGGTGTCATTGAACATGATGGTATTTTAGATACATTGTATATGTATAATGTTTTGGGAGGAGAAAGGAGATGTACTCCATGTTTTGGAAGGAGATAGTGGATGGACTCCATTAAAATTAAGTTGGCCGAAGTGTCCAGGGTGAAAATTCTGAAATCATGTGTATACATGGGTGCTGATCCCGAGAACAAAATTTTCGTAAAATGACAAAATTGAAGTACTTGTATGATGATTGTGTTGATTGAGAACCATGGAGTTGTAGTCTCAGTTGGATTATTCAGAGAATTATGAATTTGGCCCATAAATTGAAATGAACTGAATTAACTTGAAATGAATAGATGGGAATGCATTGAGACATGAACATCAGTACCGTAAGGTCATGTGAAGAATGAATGTTTTGTCATAGATTTTGAATATACACTTGACATTTATATTTTCGTTAAACCTCATATATTATGTTAGAATTGTTTGTACTGGGCTTTAGCTCACCCTACTTGGGAAACCATTTTCAGGTACCGGTGACATGTTTCCTCCAAAGACATAACTTGGAAGGACCTAGGAGCTGGATGCTCTACTTTGTTGTTTTGTACTTAATGTTTAATTAAGCCGAGGGCTTTATATATATAGAGCTTATGACTCTCTCTCTTTTGTTGTAACCAAGTAATGTCTTGGAAAGATGTAAGCCCGTAGGACATTTATTTTGTTGATTTTTAACTGATAGTACATGTTATAGATTCAGGATGAACATTTACAAATGTATATTGCATGTATTATCTTTTGTACTGCGAACTTTGATGAATGAAAGCATATCGTTTTGCTATTACTTCTCTTATGAGTTGGATTTGTAGTATTATTTAGAGGGCGTGTAGCACGTCCCGCGGGGGGACCTCGCGCTACAGTTCGGACTCCCTTTGTGTCGCGGTTCTAAATCTGAACCAAAGAGTCCAAATCTGGCAAATCGTTTGAGAAAATAGATTTTTTGTGAAAAGTAGTGCCAAACATGGACTGCTTTGCCAGATTACAGAGTCGCCACCTAAATATTTTTTAATGGGAAATTTAGGAAACCCTGACTCGGTGCCGAAGGCCACATGTCCGTCATCACCAAAGTGGTCTTGGCTCGGGAGCTTAGTGCGATCGGGAAGGTCACTATGAGCACTTTTCGCCGGTCCGAGGACCGACCTCTACTAACCGTGATATCCGTTTTTGAAAACATTACATGCTCTTATTCCAATTATTAGCCTAGAATTACTATGTTATCTTGTATGACAAACAAGTATAGACTAGATCGCCTAATTTGGAAATAAGCATTGCATATCTCTTGTTTGGAAAACAATTTGAAATTGCTACTCACGAGTAGGCTAAAACCACATTTCAATGAGTATTCCCAACTCAAGTAATCCAACCTCCACCCACAGCATTCAAGCGGTTTATCATATAAGCACTTAGCCTCATGGTAGTCATGCTATTATGTCAACACTCACACACATGTGATATGCTAAAGCATAAAAGCTCACCTAGTACTCGTGCCAAAAGCGATAAACTAATTAGCAAAACAATGCATGACCTAGTTCATGTTAAATGGCTAATGCAACACAGGCAAGAATGCAGTTAGACAGGCTCGGCTATCTTAAGCATGGCATATGAAATGCTATCACATAGCACGTATTCAATTTTGGAATTTGAAAATTGCGATGCAGTTTGTATGATGTACCGAGCCCGGTGCATGTAAACAAATGCATGGATGCACTCATGCATTGCATAGGGTATGCTAATTTAAAATGCCCTAATCTACCACTGAAAGCGGGTAAATAAAAGGGAAGAAAGAAATGGGGGTTGGAAGACATACACACACCCACACACCCTTATTACAATTTACCCTCGCTCGGAGGGACCGAATAAATAAATAATCTGAGACGAAGAATAAATGAATTAATAAATTATTACAAATTTCTAAGTACTGAAATTAAAGCATCTAAATGAAATGAAATGGGGCCTCGGCCCTGCCTCGGGATGTGCGAATGATGCATGCTCGTCGCGACTTGCCCGGAAAACCCGTGTCATGGCATTCTTTATACATTTTCTTGCCTCCAAAAATTCCCAAAGCTCTGAAATACCTCCCAAGTGGTGCGAGATACCCCACCGGTGGGAGAGATTATCTTCGTTCTCATTGATCACCGGCTGCTTTCTATGTTTATCGGCACAAATAAAGTGCCGATCGGCACATTGAACTGCCGGCCGGCATAAAGTTCTGCGGCAGATGCCAGATGATGACAAAGCAAGAATGCATAGGCATGGTTTTTAGGCAAATGTGAGCATGTCCAACACCTCCTATCATGTTTAGGGACTCAAGGGGGTGTGGCTCTTGGTTCTAGGGCTATCAATTGTGCATTTGATGCATGATAGCCTAAGGAACCAAGATTGCTCATTTTAATGTAAATATGCATGCAACACAACAAATGAATACTAAGTCCCTATCATGTAGAAATCAAGGGCCTTAGTGACCAAGGATTGAGGTAAGTTACACCACTTAAAATGTGAACTCCCCTCAATCCTAGGCTTGGCTTGACAACCCCAAACCAAGCTATGAGATGCAAGTATGCAAGCAAGGCTCAAATGCAATGCAACCTATCACGTTAAGCATGCAAAGAGCTAAAGTATGTAGGATACCAAATGGCATGCAAGATGGGCCAATTAACATGGAACTAACAAGCATGCATTCAAGGCTACATTAACCAAGCAAGCAACAATCATGAAATAAGCATGCAACAATGGACTTAAGCCATAGAGGGCAGCCCTCAAACTCCCAAAAACAGTGGCAAAACAAGCCTCACAACATGATCGAAATGCCACACAAGCATGCTATTCAATGGGCCCAAGTCTAGGACACCAAAGAGAGTAATTTGACGTCATTCATACAACCACTCATGGCATGCATTCAACAAACAAAAAAAGATTTTAAGCATGTGGAATGACACTCAAATCCCCCCATGGCACCCCCAAAAATGCACCAAACATGAAAGCATGCACAATGTCTATTTTAAAGCATTCAAGGGCATATCTTTAAAACATGAACTAAGCCACATATGCCAACATGCAAACATGACTAATGGACTGAAATGAGGTCTAATATGATGCCAAATCACTAGATCAAAACAAGTCAATCATGCTAGAACTTCATGGAAGCAAAGTTTACAAGCCTAAAATGCAAGACATGCACATCAAGCATACCAAGGGTGTCCAAAACAGTGGCTCACAGCCCTATTACATGGCAAATAGATGCTAATATCCTCATGAAACCAAGCTAAAATATGCAAGAATCAAGGCTAAAAGCATGACACTACTTATAAGCATGAAAGAGCATTCTAAAGCCAACATGGAAAGCATGCAAGAGGCCATGGAATCAACTAAAAACAGAGGTCACACATGACCTAAAATACACAATAAAGCTCTGAAATGAAAGCTAAGGAAAACATGCATGCATGTTATGCTATGAGCCAAAACAAAGGCCAACCAAAGGACCAAGGGAGAGGGTGTCTCTCCTTAGAAGAGACTCGAAAATATCATCCTCACCACTGAAAACCCACTGGTTTTCAGTGGTGAGAATATCAAAGAACACCAAAACAAGAAGGCCTAAGAAAAAGGCACCAAAAATGGCAAAACAAAGCTTAAAGTAATGAAGCTTAACTAAAACCATAAAATGACCTTAAAGAAGGTTCAAGAACAAGTAAAAACAAGACTTTTTTATGTTAAACACAAACTCAAAAACTCAAAGCAAAGAGGGTAAAAAGTAGTTGCAAGAATGGGGAAACTAAAGTGAAAAGCTCACCCTTGAAGATCCAATGAAGAACAGATGGTCCAGCCCTCCTCAAGTGATCAAAACCAGTCCAAAATCACTCAAAACAAACCTCCAAGTCTCCCAATCTCGGAGCTAGGTGTAATAGTGTGTGTAATGGTGCAAAAGTGAGACAAAACACACTATTTAGGCCCTAGAACACACACACAAGAGGAGAGAGAGGGAGATATAGATATATATGTATGTATGAGCTCTGGTTTTGTCTCAAAAAGTTCTAACCCTAAAACCAAGAGGAGAGGCTTCTCTTTATAGGCAAAGAATGCTTAGCCATTAAGCAAACCAAAGCTTCATCCCTCCATACGTGTATGGAGAAGCAAAACTTTACAAATGCAATAAAAATATCGATAAAGCAAGTGCACGATGCCGTAAGCAAAGAGTGCCATTTTAAAAAGTGCGGTCGGCACAAAGGAGTGTCGGTCGGCACAATAAAGTGCCGATAGAAGTTTCAGCCAGCCGGTGGCCTCTAGTTCCAGCCGGTGGTGCGTAGGGATGCCTCACAAGGCATTCCCTTCCTTTTCATGGCAAAACACAAGTGTTTGGTGCAAAACCAAACACAACTGGTCGAGTTCGGAGGTCTGAGGCGCAGGCGCAAGAGAACTCCGGGAACTCCAAATGAACACAAACATGGATAATCACCGAGTGTTCCAATGGTGACGTCCAAGTCTTGAGGACGGTCAAAAATGGGGTGTCTACAGGGCGTTACAATAATTTCTTCAAGCTTCTAATGAGATTCCTCTGCATGAGAGGAGACTCTTGAAATAAGAGTTTTTAGTCCAAATTTTGATATATAAATATATAAGAAAGAAAGAAAGAAAGAAAAGAAAAGGAGAAATTTTTTTAAAAAAAATCAACCGTTGGGTTGATCGAAAATCGGGACTGATTCGTCGATTTTATTGGTTGAACCACTGATTTTCCCTGTTCTTGCAAATAAGGCCAGTTTTTTTCCTAGGCCGATTTTTGTGGACCATTCGGACTGGAACTAGGTTCGATCACTGTTTCTACCGGTTAAGCCGGCCGGTTCTTAAAACATTGCATGGCAGGACCTTATTGTAAAATAATAGTTAAGAAAGATCTTTGATCAAGTGAATTCCTCACATTGAAACAAAGAAAATAATAAGAATAATAATCTTATATATTTATATAGAGTATTTTATATATATCATAAATGAAATATATCTAATAATAATTTTCTCTTTCCTAGATATATGGTATATATATAGATTATAATAAAAGTTGATAAGGGTAAAATAGTCCACATAATACTTCCAATATAGGGAAAATGACCTATTGAAATATAAGTTCAAATGTATGGGACTAGGTGGAACACAAGAATATTTTGTGAACTTATTGGGCTATAAGACCTTCAAATGAAATTTATAAATAAATCTCTCAACATAAAATTTATTTCAAATATATAGAAACAATAATTGAGAATCAATTCAATTTTAACCATTTTTATCACAGTTACTCATACGATTTTTTTTTTAAAATTTTATTGTTATGTCATCAATTGTTTATTCTAAATTCTTAATAAAAAAATACATGTCATAATTTTATTAGTAAAATAAAATAAAAAAAGATAAATTACAAAAAATTACATTTACGATAAAATATAAAATATTTTTCAAAAATGATTAAGAACTCTAATTTTGGAGCTCTAGGAGCTCTAATGGTGGAACCCATCATGCGATGTGATGTTTATGTTTTTCTTTTTATTTTATTTTATTTTATTATTATTATTTTTTTTATGCCACATCAAATTAGAACACTAATTTTAGAGCTCTTAATCACTACTCAATATTTTCCCTCCTATGTGTTTTGTAATTTTAGTTCATTTTATGACAAAGTTTGCCCAATAATATCATTGTCTATTTTGTAATTCCTAAAATTTTGTTTACATAGGCATAAAAATTATATTTTGCCTTATGTCATTATTCTAAAGTAAAAATAGATGAGGATTGATTTATGGAGTTAAAATTAGACTATACCTTAAAAGTGACTTAGAAATCAATCGATTCAACCTTTACGTCAATTTGACCTTGACTTCATCACTAAGAATCATCTTGGCATACCACACCCATGAATAACTTGACCCATTTAAATTGGTTAAATTTTTCATAATAAAAATATGAAATATGTACATGTTAATGCCATTTTCATTAAAAATTTAAATTTAGGTAAATAATTTATATATTCATGTTTAAAACTAGTACATGAATAGTTAGGTATATTTATATATGAAAAATAACTATTTAAACTCAGAGTCAATTTAAACTATGAGTCAAGTTTCAACCCTAACCTTGTATTTGATCTAAAAAAATTGACCAAATAATTAATGGAAACATTTGGAAATAATAAATTTAGACTTTATATTTAACTTATATCTGTGATGACCAGGTACGTAACCTGTCTCATTCTTCTTTGAATTGTGTTGGCATTACTTTTGTTAGAGTGTCGGGTTTAACGTGAGGCCTTGTCAACCATTTGGGTTTGTTGTTTTTGAAAACTTTTCTCAAAATTCTTGTTCTTATTTATTCCGGTGTCGAGTTTCACTTGTTTGGGAAGCATGAGGTTAGATTCGGGAGATTTTTGTTCAGCTGGTAAAATTTATGGCTGAAAGGTAGAGCCACACGTGCAGAAGAGGGGCCACACATGCGGGAAGTGAGGTCGCACATACGGGAAATAAGGGTTGCCAAGGTGCAACACTGAAATAATTGCACGTGAAATTGCAGATGCGGGGAAGGAGAGCCACACGTGTGGGGTGGAGGCTGCACGTGCGGTGAAGGCGTGCCGTACGTGCGAGGAAAGGGGCGCACGTATGGGAAAACGCTGAGTTCGAACTCTGCCTTTTTCTTTCTTCTTAGGCTGAGTGTATATCACTTTTGCACATTTCTTTCTCACTCTAAAATTATCTTTTTCTCTCCATTCTCTCTAAAAACTTCAACCAAACACCATAAACTATTGATTTCTTCCATTCCATTGGGGTTTTGACCCAACATCCTTCATTATTTTCGAAAGGCTAACCGAGGGCTTCGTTTTGTGCAGTGGAGATTTGATTTCAGCACCGTCAAATTTGGGGATTTCTCATCTTTTCTTCTCCAAAATTTGAGGTTGGGATTTCTTAGAGTTATATATATTTTTGCAAGATTATGTTGATTATAGAACCTTTTCTTGTAGTATTAAATTTTGATTTTTGTGTGTGTGTGTGTGTTTCAAGAGTGTTGATGATTTTAAAAAGGGGTGTCACACTTGTTTTCAAGGAAGTTCTTGAGAGTTTGAATTACATTGTTAAGAATGGGTGTTGTGTTGGAGATATTCTTCAAATGCGAAAATGTTTAGTTCTTGGTGAAAAACCTAAAAATTTGGAGATTTTTGAGAAAATGTTTTGAAGTTGTAAAATTGATATTTGATAAATGTTATGACAATGTTGAATGAAAAGAATTTCATGGAGTATGAGGAATAGTTGGTTTTGAAGTTTGTCATTCAAAAATGTGGATATGGTCATGAAATGGCTAAATTGTTGACAATGCATGAAATGTGAAAGTGTTGCTACTCTTGGATAGATATAAATTGATATATGTTTATCTTATGAAATTGCATTGGAAAGGGAAATGAAAATTGTGATCGAAATGGAGAAATTGTGTGGAAATATTGCAAATGGAAGACTATTATAATGCCTTGATATATGTTGCATTGGTATTTCAATTCATTTGATTGTTACAAATTTCGAATTGAGATTTGAAAACTTTTGCATTGAGAAAGGAATGCTATGAAATAAGATCTCATTGAAACGCTTTGGGATAAATATGTTGGTAAGTCCGGATAAGGAGTGTAGATGAAATTGATTAAGTTGGCCTAAGTGTCTAGGGTGAAAGACCGAAAACACGTGCGGAGGAGGTACCACGTGCCTTCCGATTAGCCACTGGTAAAAGGGGGATTTGGTAGTGCTAGTTATGCCTACATACAGATACTAACCTAGGGAGTACCTGAGTCGTATTTACTGCCCCTTGAACTTAATTTAAAATTATTGAACTGTTGACTTTTTTTTTTTAGGTTTCATTGAGCATGATGGTTTTGAAAAGAATGAAGATACGACTTTCTTTTATAAAACATGACATGGCATATGCATTTCACCTCATGAGAATTGTATAAAATGTATATACTTTGTTAAGATTTTCCTACTGGACTTTATGCTCACCTTATGGGATTTGTGCAGGAAAAGATGTGGTGATTCCGCCAAACTAAGGGCGTAGATGTATACGTTGAGAGCATAAGACTCTTGTTTTTGTTGTGATTATTTTTGCGAGTCAAGGGCTATATATGTGTGAGTTCGAGCAACCATTTTGTGTAATAGGGCTTAAGCCTTGGACTTTGTAGCCCTTGAGGGCATTTATCTACTTTTGATTGATTATTTCACATGCTATAGACTCATGTACTAAAGTCGTTGAATGTGTATTCGCATGTGAGATTATTTTACAAATCTCTTATGATTATGTATGCTATTGTCGGAGATTTAGAGTTAACGTGAGCATTGGAATTTACTTATGTTTATCGCAAGGTTGGTAATTGGTGTTCTCCATTTTTATTTTATTTTTTGGCGTTACAACTTGGTATCAAAGCTACCGGGTTTGAATACTTGGAGCTCGTGGGAGGTGGTTGTTTTGCCTCAATGGGTTTATTTCACTTGATTAAGAGATGTTGCATATTTGGTGGTTATGTGATAACATGTTTATATGACTAGATGGGTATGAGATTAGACTTTTGGAATGTGGTTTGCACCTATTAAATTCCTTGAGGTCTTATTAGAAGGGTACGTGATCAATACTCGTTCTACTAAGAATTCATGGTATTTCGTGGGACAACTTTCATCGTAAAGAAATGATCCGTGTATGTTTATGTGACTAAGTACTTATGTGGAGTGAAACTAAGTTGCTTATGTGGTAAGAAAATATATAGAATTGTGTGGCTGAATGTGTGAGGTAAGTTGCGGGCACGTTTGAGTTCGTGTGCTAAATTGTTTACTTTATTCCCTTAATAGGATGTTAGGAAGGGGTCAAGCCTGTGGTAGTAGAGGCAGGAGGCGCGATAAGCCTCGTCAAGGTGTACATAAGGTACCAGTCCATGAGGTTCGGGTGCAAGAAGAAGGGTTCGGTCAAGCCAATGCGGCCAAGCAAGCGGGCCAAGCTAATGTGGCTGAGCAAGTAGGGCAAGCGAGGATTCTAGAATAGGCGGGTCAAGCCGCAATGGGGGCCCTAACCCAAGAAATGGCAGGGGCTTTGAGGGAATCGATGAACTTGTTGAGAGCGGAGAACCAAGACCGAGAAAACGACGTAGAGACAAGGGCGAGTTTTCTCACTAGAGAGTTTTTGCAGGCCAAACCAAACAAGTTCCATGGTGGCCCCGAGCTCAAGAAAGCGGATGAGTGGCTTGAGTAAACAGTCTAGTGAGTTACTACCTTAAAAGGGATGCAGGCCAATGGTGGAAGTACGCCAAGGGTAGAGTGTAGCCAACATGGGAAGCCTTTGTGATTGCTTTTCAAGACAAGTATCTACCTCCCACTGCTAGGGAGAGATTAAGACAAGAGTTTCTAGACCTCAAGCAACTTAACCTATCTAAGGCCAAGTTTGAGGCGACCTTCACTAGTTTGTCTCATTTTGCGCTGGAGTTGGTGGCAACGGAAGAGTGTTGTTACATAGAATTTGAGAAAAGGTTAAGAACTAAAATTTTGTTCAAGGTTGCTAGAAATATGATTCAGAACTATGATCGTCTTGTAAAGGCGGCAGCGCATGTAGAGATCATTGTGCAAGCTGAGGAGGAGGGCCAAGAGTCACGGGGTGATTATAGATGCAACAAGAAGAACAGGGGCACCTTTTCATCCCAATCCCAGTCACAACATTCTAGATCTACTTTTCCCTTGCCTAGTGTAGGCCTGGGAAAAAATGTACTGGGTAGTTTTTCATGTTTCAAGTGTGACCAACCGGGTCACAAGGCCTTTTCCTGCCCGCAGAAGGGAGGAGGACATCAGATGTTACAACTACCACCACTTAACCAATCTCAGAGTCAGTCCTAGAATAGAGGACAATGACTTACTTGTTTTTAGTGTGGTCAGTCTAGGAATATGAGGAGAGCTTGCCTGCAATTGGGAGACACATCTAGTGCATCTGGGTCAAGGCAGACTCAAAGCCACCAGTAGGCTCATTCAGTTCAAACTTCATGAGCTAATCAAGAAGCAACTTCGGCTCAGTTAGTGTAATAGACCTATGCTCCGAGAGATGCACAGGTTGATCAAAGACCATAGAGGCGCGTGTATACAGTTACCGCGCTAGAGTAATTACCAGGATCCTCAGTTGTGAGAGGTATTTTTGTTGTATGTAATTCTTTGGCTAATGTGTTGATAGATACGGGTGTGTCACATTCATTTATATCTACTACATTTGCTTCTACATTGGGGTTAGAAGTGGCACAGTTAGTGTCTTCGCTCAGAGTAGAGTCACTAATTGGGGGTACGGCTGACTTAGACCGAGGATGTCGTGGTTGTGAAATAAAGGTTGCCGGATACAGACTTCCGTTTGCTTTTGTGTTGCTAGACATATTAGGTTTTGATGTCATTTTAGGCATGGAATGGTTATCTTCGTACTGTGCTGTGATTAATTGTTATTGTCAGAGAGTTACAGTGTGCACCTCGAGTGGTGACTGTTTTTATTTTTTGGGAGACCAAGTTGATAGGGTCTTGTCACCAATTTCTGACCCTTGTGGTAGGAGCAAGCTTAGTGGTCTTTTTGCGACTCTCTTGGATAGTGAGGGTGACGGGGCCTGTGTTGAATTGTCAATGATAGTTTGTGAATACTCAGATGTCTTTCCCGAGGATCTTACTAGTTTGCTACCCCACTAGGAGATCGAGTTCTCCGTTGACTTAGTGCCCGACACAACACCAATTTCAATGGCACATTATAAATTTGCACCCGTCGAATTGCATAAGTTGAAGATTCAACTCCAAGAACTCTTAGACAAGGGCTTCATTCACCCTAGTACATCACCTTGGGGAGCGTTGGCTCTGCTTGCAAAGAAGAAGGATAGGTCGTTGCGGTTATGTATTGATTACCACAAGTTGAATCGAGTTACCGTTGAGAACAAACATCGTCTACCCAGAATAGATGATTTATTTGACCACATAGAGGGTCTCACTGCTTCTCGAAGATAGACTTGAAGTCGAGATACCATCAGTTGAGAGTCTAGGTGGAGGACATCCAGAAAACGACCTTTCGCATGCCTTATGGCCATTATAAATTCCTTGTAATGCCTTTTGGTTTGAGCAATGCACCTGCTTCCTTTATAGATTTGATGAACCGAGTTTTTCGAGAATTTTTAGACCGTTTTGTGGTCGTCTTTGTGGACAACAGCTTGATTTATTTAGCCTCCGAGGGTAAACACGAAAACCCCTTGCGGCTAGTGCTTGATTTATTAAGGGAGCACTAATTGTATATCAAATTTGAGAAATGTAAGTTTTAGTTAACTGAGGTGAAGTTTTTGGGGCATGTAGTGTCGAGAGGAGTAATTGTAGACTCTTCTAAGATAGATGCCATGCAAGATTGGGAACAACCAAAAAATGTTTTTGAGATCTGGAGTTTCTTGGGATTAGTTGGGTATTATCGTCGTTTTGTAAGGGACTTCTCCAAATTAGCCGCACCTTTGACTAGGTTGACAAGGAAGGGTGTCAAATTTCTATGGAGTGAAGCTTGTGAAAAGTCATTCCAAGAACTTAAGACTAGATTGACCATCGCACCGGTTCTGATAATTCCGAAAAGAGGTTTGGGTTATACCGTCTATTATGATGCGTCCTGGGATGGGCTTGGTTATGTCTTGATGCAAGAGGAAAAGGTTGTGGCCTATGGTTCACGACAATTGAAAACTCATGAGAAAGACTACCTCCACCCATGATTTAGAATTAGCAGCAGTAATTTTTACCTTGAAAATTTGGAGGCATTAGTTGTATGGTGAGAAGTTTGAGGTCATCTCTGATCATAAGAGCCCAAGATATTTGTTTTTCCTAAAAGACTAGAATTTACGCCAACGGAGGTGGATGGAACTTATGGAGGATTACAACTTCGAGTTACATTATCATCTGAGAAAGGCTAATGTGGTGGCCGATGCCTTGAGTCAGAAATCTGTGAGTAGTTTGGCAAGTGTGGCCATTCGGGAATGGGATATGCTAGACGATATCGGTAAGTTTGATTTTTATTTGAGTGAGTCCAGTGAGGGTGCTACCTTGTTCACCTTAATTGTTCAACCTACCTTGACTAGTAAGGTCATACAGGCCCAACAAGGTGACTGTGAGGTGGAGTCAATTCATGATAGGATCTTCAATGAGGAAGCAAGAGAAGGGTTTGAACATTCACTTGGATCTGAGTGTACATTATTTAGACCGTTTGTTTGTACCGAAATCTTGTAAAAAGGAGGTACTTCGAGAGTTCCATCACTTACGCCTTGCGGTGCATCCGGAAGGCACCAAAATGTATCATGATCTTAGTCGCCAATTTTAGTGGAGGGGTATGAGGGGGACGTCGCTTTATTTGTATCGAAATGCCTTATTTGTTAGCAAGTAAAGGCCGAACACCAAAGGCCAGTGGGTTTTCTACAACCCTTACTGATCGTTGAGTGGAAATGGGAGCATGTTACCATGGATTTTGTAGTTGGGCTTCCTAGAACTCAGTAGGGCAATGATGCCGTTTGTGTGATTGTTGATAGGTTAACTAAGTTTACGCATTTCATTCCGATGCGCACTAACGACTCAGCTGAGTATTTGGCAGAATTGTACATTAGAGAAATAATTCGATTGCATGGGGTCCCTGTGACCATTGTATCGGATAGAGATTCTCGTTTCACCGCCCGATTGTGGCAAAGACTTCAACAGGCGTTAGAAACTAAGTTGACATTTAGCACTGCTTATCACCTTCAAACCAATGGGCAGTCAGAGCATACCATTTAGATTTTGAAGGACATACTTAGAGCTTGCGTCTTTGAGTTCAAAGGGTCTTGAGGGAGACACTTACCATTGATTGAGTTTGCCTATAACAATAGTTATTAAGCTAGTATTGAGATGGCACCGTTTGAGGCCTTGTATGGCTGACCTTGTAGATCACCAATTTGTTGGACCGAGATGGGTGATGCACTGTTGTTGGGTCTAGAGATTGTTAGAGAGACAATTGAGAAAGTTGCTCTCATTCAGAAGAGGTTAGCTATGGCTCAAAGCTGACAGAAGAGTTATGCCGATAAGAGGAGACGACCTCTATCTTTTGAAGTTGGTGACCACGTGTTCCTTAAAATCTCACCAAGGCGGGGTTTGATAAGATTTGGTAAGAGTAATAAATTGTCTCCAAGATTCATTGGGCCTTTCGAGATATTATAGCAAATTGAGGAAGTGGCATACCGGTTAGTCTTATCGCCACAACTTTCAGGGGTTCACAACGTGTTTCATGTATCCATGCTTAGAAAGTATGAACCTCACCCTTCTCATGTACTTGATTGTGATGACCGGGTACGTAACCTGTCTCATTCTTCCTTGAATTGTGTTGGCATTACTCTTGTTAGAGTGTTAGCTTTAACGTGAGGCCTTATCAACCATTTGGATTTGTCGTTTTTGAAAAATTTTTTCAAAATTCTTGTTCTTATTTATTCCAGTGTGGAGTTTCACTTTTTGGGAGGCATGAGGTTAGATCCAGGAGATTTCTGTTCAGCTGGTAAAATTTCTGGCTGAAAGGCAGAGCCGCACGTGCGGGAGGTGAGGCCACACGTGCAGGAAATAAGGGTTGCCAAGGTGCAACACTGAAATAATTGCACGTGAAATTGCAGATGCGAGGAAGGAGGGCTGCACGTGCGGGGGTGGAGGCCGCACGTGCGATGAAGGCGTGCCGTACATGCGAGGAAAAGGGGGCACGTATGGGAAAACATTGAGTTCGAACTTTGCCTTTTTCTTTCTTCTTGGACAGAGTGTATATCACTTTTGCACATTTCTCTCTCTCTCACTCTAAAATTATCTTTTTCTCTTCCTTCTCTCTAAAAACCTCCACCAAACACCACAAACTATTGATTTCTTCTAATCCATTGGGGTTTTGACCTAACATCCGTCATTAATTTTGGAAGGCTAACCAAGGGTTTCGTCTTGTGCGGTGGAGATTTGATTTCAACACTGTCAAATTTGGGGGTTTCTCATCTTTTCTTCTCCAAAATTTGAGGTAGGGATTTCTTAGAGTTACATATATATTTTTGCAAGATCATGTTGATTATAGAACCTTTTCTTGTGGTATTAAATTTCGATTTTTTTTTTTTTTTTTTTTTTTGTGGTGAATGTGTGTTTCAAGAGTGTTGATGATTTTAAAAAAGGGTGTCACACTTGTTTTCAAGGAAGTTCTTGAGAGTTTGAATTACATTGTTAAGAATGGGTGTTGTGTTGGAGATATTCTTCAAATGCGAAAATGTTTAGTTCTTGGTGAAAAACCTAAAAATTTGGAGATCTTTTAGAAAATGTTTTGAAGTTGTGAAATTGATATTTGATAAATGTTATGACAATGTTGAATGAAAAGAATTTCATGGAGTATGAGGAATAGTTGGTTTTGAAGTTTGTCATTTAAATATGTGGATATAGTCATGAAATGGCTAAATTGTTGACAATGCATGAAATGTGAAAGTGTTGCTACTCTTGGATAGATATAAATTGATATATGTTTATCTTGTGAAATTGCATTGGAAAGAGAAATGGAAATTGTGATCGAAATAGAGAAATTGTGTGGAAATATTACAAATGGAAGATTATTATAATGCCTTGATATATGTTGCATTCGTATTTCAATTCATTTGGTTGTTACGAATTTTGAATTGAGATTTGAAAACTTTTGCATTGAGAAAGGAATGTTGTGAAATAAGATCTCATTGAAATGTTTTGGGATAAATAAGTTGGTAAGTCTAGATAAGGGGTGTAGATGAAATTGATTAAGTTGGTCTGAGTGTCTAGGGTGAAAGACTGAAGACGCGAGCGGATGAGATACCATGTGCCTTCCGGTCAGCTACTGGTAAAGTGGGGATTTAGTAGTGCTAGTTATGTCTACTTGCATACATCAACCTAGGGATTACCTAAGTCATATTTATCACCCCTTGAACTTAATTTAAAATTATTGAACTGTTGATTTTTTTAGGTTTCATTGAGCATGATGGTTTTCAAAAAAATGAAGATGCGACTTTCTTTTAAAAAGCATGAGATGGCATATGCATTTCACCTCACGAGAATTGTATAAAATGTATATACTTTGTTAAGATTTTTCTACCGAGCTTTGTGCTCACCCTATGGGATTTGTGTTGGGAAAGATGTGGTGATTCTGTCAAACTAAGAACGTGGATGTATACGTTGAGAGCACAAGGCTCTTGTTTTTGTTGTGATTATTTTTGCAAGCCAAGGGCTATACATATGTGCGTTCGAGAAACCATTTTGTGTAATCGGGCTTAAGCATTGGACTTTGTAGCCCTTTAAGGCATTTATCTACTTTTGACTAATTATTTCACATGCTATAGACTCATGTACTAAGGTCGTTGAATGTGTATTCACATGTGAGATTATTTTGTAACTCTCCTATGATTATGTATGCTAATGTCGGAGATTTAGAGTTAATGTGAGCATTGGGATTTACTTATGTTTATTGCAAGGTTGGTAGTTGGTGTTCTCCATTTTTTTTTTTTTTGAGAGGGGGGGGGGGGTCGTTACAATATCATATTTTCTTATGTTGTGATGAGCATGAGCTAGTTTGAAGGTATTAATATTCAATTAAACACTAAAAGTAACTTAGAAACCGCGTTTGAGTCAATTTTTTTGCCAACAATCCTTAGGGCAAGTCCAATCTTTGTAAAATTATCTTGGTTCATGTTCAATCCATAAGTTACCTAGTCTACCTATTTTATTTAATATTTAAATTGATAAATATATTTTTGAATATTTTTTGTGATAAAAATAATATATATTGGTATATATGGTAACATTTTAAAATTTTTAATTAAAAAATTATATATTTATTCTTAAAATATGTCTAATAGTTGTATCGATATTAATGTATATTTACATTTGAAAACCTGTTTAAGACTAGATCGGGCTAGTGCATAAATTATATTTTTAGCTCAAAATGTGAATAAAAAGGTCATGGCTTAATTTAAAAAATATTTTATAATTATAAATTCAAATTTTCATTTAATGTTTTTCTTTATAGGATTAGGCCATTTCATAAATTATAATGTATAGCTAAAATTGCATTCCTACTATCTGTTTAAATATTTTAAATTATATAAAATTAAATTTCATTTGTACTTTTCAATTAAATCTCAAATTAGATATAATTTAGATATGGTTAAAATTTTATTTTTCACTTTCCATGCACAAAAAAGATAAATAGGCCAAAAGTTTTATACGTTGTATTATTTTGGGATAACCTCCCCTTCATACATCATTTCTCCATACCTCTGTATCTTCTTTTTGTGAGCCCCAACCTAAACACACATAGATGATTCGAATCGTCTAACTTGTAGGCCTCATTGTAAAGGTTATCCATTCAAAAAATAAGTTTCATTTGACAACTATAAATACATGAACAAATCATAATTTATTTTATAGAATTGACAGTATAAGTTTACAATCATATTTGTTGTTTATTTTATAAAACAAAAAGTAATTTGTTCTTGTGTGTATAATTGTCCTATAAAACTATTTTTTTTGCATAAATAACTTTTACTACAAGATCTACAAGATAGATGGTTTAGATTATCGATATAGTTGGAGTTGGACCCCAAAAACAAATAAATAAAGAGTTTGAGAGAGAAAGAATTGGTTTATCACAATTGATATATCATAAAAAAAAATAATAAAAAGAAATTAATAGGGAAATCGGAAAGAGAGTTTCAATTAAAAAGAAATTGAGAGAGGAATAAGGGACAACAGTTTCAATTTCAATTTAAAAAAAAAAATTACAAATAAACAACTCTAGAACTCAAATAAAGAGTTTAAGAGAGGAAGAATTGGTTCATTTATAATAAAGAAATAAAAAGAGAAATTGAGAGAGAGAATTGGGTGAAAAGAAATCATAATCAATCCTAGCCTGGAAAATAAAAAAATAAAAAAAAAGGAGTTTTAGTTTGCAGGAAAAAGGAAAAACACTCTACAATAATCTACCAATGTTCTAAATATATACCAAAAACAAATAACTAGAGTAGAACCCAAATAAAGAAAGAGTTTGAGAGAAAATTGGTTCATCCATAACAAAGAAATAAAAAATAAAATTGAGAGAGAGAGTACTGGGAAAAGAGTTTCAGTTCAGAAGAAATTAAGAGAGAGAATTGGAAGGGAAAAAAAAAAAAACTCTACATTAAAAAAATTTTAAAAATATATATACAGTACTGTACCCATGTTCTAAATACATGACAATAAAAAGAAATTGTATAAAACAAACATAATTCACAATGATCGTCTTTGTACATATCAATAATGATTAAAAAAAAATAATACTGAATAGGAAAAGGTGAAATCCTGAAAAGAGAGACGAGGGCAATAATCAGATTTTGTTTGGAAATAAATTATTTTAATAATTTTTTAATTTTTTAATTAAAATATAAAATAAAAAAAATTAATATATTTAAAATGATTTTTTTGATATTTTATAAAAAAATATACAAAAAATAAAGACAAGATAGAATCTTTTAACTTTTTGCACAATTTATTGATATTTTTAGCTTTTTAGGATTGGCTTGGCAAGTGTAAAAAAAATTAAAATGTCAAAAAGTTATTGAAAGAAATTAAAAGGGAAATTTATTGATAAATCCCATTTAGAGATGTTTTATCCCAATAAGTCCACAAAGAAAAATTATATCCCAATGAGTCCCATATAGTTTTCTGATTATTCCATAAAGTCCATTTTTTTAATTTCATATTTATACGTGGACAATTATGCCCTTATATATATATACACTGTGAATGTACGTAAAACACGTTCCTGTGATTTCGGTAGTCAGTTTTGGCAGTTTCTTTATTTCTAATTCAAATCGATTCGATTCTATCTTGCATGCTGTCGTTCTATCGTTATGAGGCTTTGATGTGCTACGGTTCGATTGTTGTTGTTCTTGTCTGGTATGGTGATTTTCAAGTGAAGAGGACGACATCGCACCGTCAATTTGAATATAAGCGCCTCGAAGCAATTTTTTGAGTTTTTGCACGACTGTAGGTTTGCCTGATTTAGGTTAGTATCATTTTAGTTTTGAATACATGTTCACTTTTTGTTTTGATTTGTAGGATAGATCAGATGCTTTGTTCTTTGAGTGATATTGATTGGAGGCTCTGTTTTCTCATTTACATGCATCATACGTGAGCAGTTGTTTTTGAGTTTTTGCACGACTGTAGGTTTGCCTGATTTAGGTTAGTATCATTTTAGTTTTGAATACATGTTCACTTTTTGTTTTGATTTGTAGGATAGATCAGATGCTTTGTTCTTGGATTGATATTGATTGCATGCTCTGTTTTCTCAATTACATGCATCATACGTGGTCATTGGAGGGGAGGTTATTCAGATATATGTTGAATATGTCTGAGTGATATAATTGTGATTATATGGATCAATGTGAATGTTTACATCGTGGTTATGTGGAGGGGAGGTCATCAGATTAGTGATGAATGTGGATCCTGTATAATTCACAGTATGTGGAACAATATGAATGTTTAAATCGTGTTAGTATTACGTGAAGGATGTCGATGTTTGCATTGTACTTCAAGTTTTGATTAATGAGGCTCTGCGTGAGTGATATAATTGAGATTAAATGGATCAATGTGAATGTTTACTTCGTCGTCTTGTGGAGGGGAGGTCCTCAGATTAGTGATGAATGTGGATATTCTCTATTTAAGAGTGTGTGGAACAATGTGAATGTTTACATCCTGTTAGTATTACGTGAAGAATGTCGATGTTTGCATTTTACTTTAAGTTTTGCTTAAGAAGGCTCTGTGTGAGTGATATAATGGAGAGTATATGGATCAATGTGAATGTTTACATCATGGTCCTTTGGAGGGGAGGTCATGAGATTAGTGATGAATGTGGATGTTCTATAATTCAGAGTGTATGTGTCAATGTAAATGTTTACATCGTGTTCATATCATGTGAAGAATGTGGATGTTCTCACTTTTACTTTGATGTTTGCTTAATGAGGCTTTTGTGTGGGTGTGAATATTCACGACTTGTTTAATGATGGTTGTTGAATTTAACACTTGAACTGCACTTGTATGCTTCTAATTTTTTCGCACAATGTGAATATTCATATCGGTTTGGATTATTGTTAATTGTTGTATTGTTTTGTTTTTTAGAGATGGATAGCTTTATGATGTTGGTGTGTACATATGGAACCCGGTACCCTTGTAATAAATGCTGCCCGTGCGTTGCGTTATTCACGTTTGGTGGATTTGTTTGTGTGAAAAATGGGGAGTTGTGCTGGTTCTATTTTATTGTTACGTAAATTACAGGATTAATAGGTGTGATTTGGAGAATGAGGAAGAATTTCGAACATGTTCTTGCTTGCTAAATCAATGGGGTACAACATGTAGAAGTTGTGGTTGAGTTGAAAAGTGATATTGGTCGATCAAGTAGTTGGGATTGGTGCGTGTGGGGGTTGAGGAAGAAGTTGATGCACTACGGAGATTTTGCCAGCATAAGGAGAAGGTGTTGTTGTCAGCCCCTTGGGCAAATGGTATTACGCACGTGGGACAACGGTTTGTTGGAGGTGCACAAGAATTTCGTGATGTTTTGTGTAAGTATGCCATCCAATGTGGGTTTCAGTTTACATACGTGAAGAACGAGACAACAAGAGTTACTGCTGTGTGCGCGATGCGAGAGGAGAGGGGCTGCTTGTGGGCTATACATTGTAGAGCACAACGAGCAAATGATTTTTCTACATCAAGAGGTATAGTGATGTGCATACTTGTGAAATGCGGATGTCCGAACATCAAAGAATCCACGAGTTAGTTCGGATTTGGTGTCGAGTACCATTTATGAAATTGTGAGGGACAAGCCGTTGACTCGGCCGTGTGATGTAGTGACTATTTTGAAGAGGGATTATGGGCTAGATGTGAGTTACCATGTTGTATGGTTGGGTGTGGAGAAAGCAAAGGCTGGTATTCATGGAGATCACTCGTTATCATTTGACCAGCTGCGGTGGTATTCGGATGCCGTGATGCGGTACAATCCGGGGAGTTATGTCAATATTGACTATGATGCGAGTAGTCAACGTTTTGTAAACTTCTTTATGTCATTATTGCGTGTATTTACGGGTTCAATGCTTGTCGGCCTTTATTATTCTGGATGGAACATTCCTCAAAGGAAAGTACAAAGGTCACCTACTTGCAACAAGGACGGAAACAATGGTTAGTAGTTTTTTTTAGCTGTCTATTCATGTCAATATTCACTCTGAGCAGCATTGATTGGACAAAAGAGTGATTGGTAAATTATAAGTAATGTGAACATTTACATTAGTATGCACTGATGTGAAGGTTTACATCTGTTAGAAGAAAAGACAGTAATGTGAACATTCACATTACAACACACTGATTTGAATATTTATATTAGTGTATACTAATGTTAGTTGATCCACTAATGAACAGTATTGTGAATGTTAACATTGTCAGTGACTCAACAATCAACAATGAATTATGAATTGTCGTTAATTGTGTATTGGTGTTGTGTTGTAGGTCTATTTCCTGTTGCTTTTGCGATTGTTGATTCAGAGACCACGGCCAATTGGTCGTGGTTTTTGCATGAACTTGGGAAGGTTGTTGATGGGAAGCGAAATATTACTTTTATTTCGGATCGTAATCTTGGTCTGTTAGAAGCTATGCCAAAGGTGTTCCCATCGGCTCATCACGGTTATTGCTTACAACACTTGAAGAGCAATTTAAGAGACCGGATGAAAGGAATTGATAATGGATTCAGGGATCACCTAGTAAGTAGTTTGGGTGACTGTGCCTACGAGCCAACTGTGGTAGGGTTCCATGAAAAGCTTGCAAAATTAAAAGAGGAGGGTAAACAACGAGCTCATAATTTTTCAAGGACTTGCTTTTTGAGCCTTTGGGCAAATTCGTACTTGAGTAATAATAGTTTCCTAAGGTGTTTATCTTTGTGAATTTTAGAATGGTAGCGAAGTGAATTATTGATTTAGAATGGTAACAATCTTCGAATTGTGTTTCATGTTCACTGTAAATGATGTGAATGTTCACATCTGCTAATGATGACTGATATGAATGTTCACATCTGTTAAGTTGTCAAATAGTCATTCAATGTATTACAGATTTGAATGTTGACACGTGTCATATTTTGTTGTTGTTGTTAACATGCACATATTGTCCATCGTTTAAGTTGACGAAATAATAAGCATGTAATGTGAACATTCACATTACAATAAAGCTATTAGCGATGTGAAATACCACATTATTATACTGATGTGAATGTTCACATCGATTGTATTCTCCTTTAGTACTATGAATGTTCAAATCTGCACGTCAATGGTCGGACACATTAAATTTCGTATTGTACAATATTTGTCATATTGTGCGGGGCATGCGTTATGGGAGATGACATCCAATCTTGAGTCATTCAATAACTGGATTAAAGAAGCACGTAATCTTCCTATCACTCAAATGGTGGACACAATTGTACTCGATTGATGCGGCAAATGTCCGCAAGGCGTGACCAAGCAAACAAATGGAATGAGCTTATTTGTCCGACATTGAAACAACAAGGCTTATTGATTCGTTCAATGGCAGGCTTGGCAAGTTAGCAAAGCCAATGAGGATGTGTTTGAAGTTCATTCGATACCATCTATTACGCTTGATGTTTTCGAGGTACATGTTCTTGCTTCAAATGGCAAATCAACGGTTCCGTGTGACCATGTTGTTATTGCCATTCAGAAGAGCCGCTACAATCTGAATGATTGTGTGGAACATTACTTTCATGTTCAGACATATCGTGCAGCCTATTCGGGAGCCATATTCCCTATACCATCGGTGGAGAAGCCGCCTTTTGATCCCACGGACTTCACTATATACCCGCCAACTGTGAAAAGACCACCCGGAAGGCCGAAGAAGAATAGGATCCCATCAAGGGGTGAGAAATTGAAGCAAATAAGGTGCGGGAGATGTGATAAGTTGGGGAGCCATAATAGGAAGTCATGCACGGAGCCGATATAGGATGTACCTTTTTTCCATTTCAACATTGTATTTTACATTGGATTCTTATATTCATTTTTGAAATAAGATGTGAATATTCATGACATCGTTGTTGCCATTCGCGTAATCAGAAGTTATGATGTAAATATTCACATCATCAAATTATTAGATGTGAATATTGACTTGTGTTAAGAAATATCAACTCATAAGGTGTGAATATTCATGACATCATTGTTGCCATTCGCATAATCAGAAGTTATGATGTGAATATTCACATCATCAAAATATTAGATGTGAATATTGACTTGTGTTAAGAAATATTATACGCACACCTGCCATATTGTGTTACTTGAACACTTTAAGCAATATTCACATTCATCAGTATGGTTTAAAACAGAAGAAAGTGCACGATGATTCTGCGATGTGAACATTCACATCATGTCATGTGCATTAAAAAAAAAAAAAAATTTACAATCTCAATGTGTATGACCAACGCAAAATAGGCCTGAAAATGCATATACATATATTGAATGAAAAATATCTGTACAAGCAGTGATATAGACTTGATTTAGAATTAAGATAGTTTGCTCCAATATGAAAAATCTATTGACACTAAATTGTCTTAATTGTGGATAACAGAGTTGGGTAACAGTGATAGGTGGACAACCCCCACCTATAGGTTTTCACATTGCACTGTCTTTCTGTGGTTCAGGAAAAGGTGTACTAATAAGTCTCTTATTTGGCACCATTCATAGCGAGCTAGGCTGGCAACAATGTCTTCACGGTATACATGCGCCCTCATGATGTAACAAACTGCAGGCCCGCAATCCACCCTGAAAATGTAAACTTGTTAGATTTTGGAATTTAGGTGGGTAATGGTTGTGGAACATGTGTAGAAATCAATTTTAGGCTTACGAATTTGGTGCTTGTTGAGGACAGATGTCCATTGATATGATTGTTTTCGAAGTATTCTGGCTTGATAAGTTGGTCCATAATGGTGATGATGGTCCAATGTTGTGCACCAACCCTGTGATGTAGTCCCTCTGCCAACAATTAAATTTCATATTAGGCACCAACCAACATAGGCATACATCCAATTTCAAATATTACACGTCACGACAAGTGTTATGTTTGGCAGTCACTTACCAGTATTTGTGCTTTGTCAATATGAGGGTCATGTATGCCTTCTCTTGGGCGCAGTGAGTTATAATGCCTCCATACATTCTCTTTCGTGTCGTACACAACAATTGTCCAATGGAAGTTGTCGTGTATTGGGAAGATTAAGAATCTCTGGCCTTGATACTCCTTGATGTGTACATCAATCAGTTTATTCCTCTTGTGAGGGGGGTACTCTTGCACGATTTTCTGCACACAAAGGGCATACAATGATGCATATGAGTTTGAATATCAATGTTTGATGTTAATGATGTGAATGTTCACATCTGCTAATGGCGAGTGATACTACTGATGTGAATGTTCACATTTCGTAATGGTGAGTGATACTATTGATGTGAATGTTCACATCTGTTAATGGTGACTGATACTACTGATGTGAATGTTCACATTTCCTAATTGTCAGTGATATTACTGATGTGAACATTCACATCTGTTAATGGTGACTGAGACAACTGATGTGAATGTTCACATTTCCTAATGTTGAGTGATACTACTGATGTGAATGTTCACATCTGTTAATGTCAGTGCTATTACTGATGTGAATGTTTCTATATGCTAATAGTGAGTGATGTTACTGATGAGCATTCACATGTATTGAAACGTAATCAACATTAAAGTCTAGTTTTACCAAACATGTGCTTGTGAAGATGAATGATGAATCCTCCAAACTTGGGTTGACTAGGCCTTGTAGTTCAAGGAGAATTTCACCGTAAGCATCTATCACCTGCAGAACCAGAGGGGTGGCAGTACATTATTTTGCGATGTCTTTCTTGTGTGTGTGTGTGTGTGCATGTATTTTGTTCACATTTCCAGTTCACATCGTTGTTTGTTATTGAATCTTCCTTGATTATGTGAATGATGTCATCAAAGTACACATCTTTAGTCTTTGAGTCCCTCGCCACACTAGCAACTTTGTGCATTGTGATTACATAAAAGCGTTAATGTTAACATTGCATATTTATGAAAGTATTGAATTTGTCACATATGTATGTGAAGTGAACATGACCCCAAAAAAAAATTAAAAATCCAGTTTGGGATATGTAAGATCACTTACTCGTCTCCGCCATTCTTGTGTAAACTTTGGACTTTTTGCTTGTTGAGTTTGTTCATGTTAGCCCAGACCTTGATTTGTTGTTCAAGGTTAACTTCTTCGACTTTGTTGGTACGCTTTTTTCTTTGGTTGTTTATGCGAATCTTGTGCGATTTGGAATTTGGATGTGATTGCTCTTGGCTCCCTCTTTCCCTTTCTTGACCAGGCGGAGTTGGGGTATTCAAACTCGTCCAACGGTGTTCTTTCCTTACCTTTTGCTTTATGCGCTTTACCCTCGATGGGGTGACAATGTGTTCCAATCTTTGCGGGGATGCTTGTCGGTGTCATGAGCCTTTTGTGCTTGGCTTGGGTGATGATGTGGACCGGTGATCGTCAAAAAGGTCTTGAAGTATTGTTTTTTCACATTCCAAGTTGATGACCAACTTTGTCAGCCGCTGAATTTCTGCATCTTTCAACTCCATGCAAGTCTTCATGTCCATGTGCACATTGGATGGGCTTGATTGGTCAAATAGTTTGGCTTCAAGGGCAGCAATCACCCTTGCCCTCAATTCCCAAGATTCTTCCAATTGTTTGTATTTCGCTTCCCATTGCCGTACAAGACCCCAAGCTTTTCGGTTTTCTGCTATGAGTACTTCTACAATGTCGGGTTCAGTTGGTTGTGCTATGACGATTCCTTTCTCAACATTGGGGATGCTGCAGCTGGGGTTGGTATAATGTCCAACATCATTTAGGTCCGTTGCATCGTCAGAAAATGCATCCCTGTCATCACTGTGTTGACTGGCTTCACTTTGATCCTCATTGCTTTCATTTTTCTTTGCTACTGCACTTGACAATATCTCGAGTTTGGTCTCCTCATTCGATTTTGTATGGCGGTACATCTTTGCTTGATTGGTGATGCCATTAGCTCGCCGCCATATACCGCATTTGGAGAGCGGTATGTTAGTTAGCTAGTTCCTCATCTCATGATGTGAATAGGCACAATATATTTGGTTGTACTTCTACCTCATTTAATCGGCAAATTAGCCAAAGATATGGACTTCATGTTGCTATGTAAATCTGTGAGGTCCCATTTTACGCATCGTGGAATAGCATTGTGGTTACGGGGTTGTAAGATTGTTGTATGCTCACACAGCCAGTACTGAAACAAATAACAAATATGAGTAATGTGAATGTTCTCATCAATTAACATTGATGTGAATGTTTACACCACTAGGGCAGTAGTGTAAAATTTTACATCAATTAACACTGATGTGAATGTTCACATCTGTTGATGTGAATGTTCACATCTGCTAATGGGGAGCCATGTTTCTGATGTGAATGTTCACATTCCGTAATGGTAAGTGTTACTAATGATGTGAATGTTCACATCTGTTAATGTCACTGCTATTACTGAAATGAATGTTCACATTTTGCTAATGGTGAGTGCTGTTATTGATGTGAAAATTCACATCTGTTAATGTGAGTGGTACTACTGCTGTGAATGTTCACATCTCTTAATGTGAATGTTCACATCTGCTAATGGGGAGCCATGTTTCTGATGTGAATGTTCACATTCCGTAAATGTTCATATTAAACATAGAATAAGTTTTATGAGATTTACCATTACCACCACCACCCATCCGGTGACTCGGCCTGGTTTTCCACAGTTTTGGCTCAATGAACCCATCAAGTTTGCCCGGATGCTCTCAGCCCAATCATACTCGATCATCTTCTCTAACGGGTCCATGTATGAGTAAGCCCATCCAATTGTTTCACGGATGTAGAGAAGAATAGCTTGACGATGCGTACATGCAAACTAATCTTGCGACCTCCTCATTGTCATGTTTTTGTGCCCTTCAATGCTTCGCGAATTTCTCGTATTTTGGCGTGAGATAACCGACTAACATCCTTGCACATTCGATTGTATGATGCGGTTGTTGGTTTTGCACCATAAGAGATGTCCATCGACTTGGTGCATGATCCACCAAAAATCGGTGACACGTCGCTTCTAAAAATCTGGATGTTCTTATCCCCAATGTAAAACCTCCGCTAGATTGCTTGAATATACGTACTATCGTACAATGACATCATCATATTTCATCACGATGGTTGAGGTCGATTTATTCTTGATCAAGCAATCAAATAGTGCCCGAGCGGAGTTTTCTGAGGCACTTGGTTGTCACGTGTGAATTTTGTATCCTTCAAGAGTTTGACCAATCTGTTAGGTTTGACGGTAGTTAACTTTTTCATGTTCACTTCTTGAGAACTGACTATTTGATCGAGTTTGGTTTGGCACGGGATTCCTCGCTTTAAACTTGCCATCAACTTTGTGGGGAAGACTGTGTGTTCAAATAAGCACATTTAATTGGTCAAACACGGAACATGGAACCGAAGCACCAAACAACATTCAACAACCAACATTGTGATAATGTGAACATTTACATCATTGTAGACTGATGTGAATGTTCACATCAGTGTCAAATGCTCTAAGTTTGAGCGAAGTTTGGATGGTTCTGACAGTAATGTGAACATTCTCTTTATGTGATTGTTCACATCAGTGTCTACTGCTGTAAGTTTGCCAAGTAGTCAACACTGTTTTGAATGTTAACATAATCCATGTTTGCAAAATAAATACCGAATACGACAACAGTTACAAGGCAATGTTAATATTGACATGGGTGACCACATTACGTTATAATTTACGAAATATCAAAGGGGGGAAGCAACAGCGCCAAACAACACCCAATAACACAAACAACTACGAGATTGATGTCACAATGTGCATATTTACATTAATGTGAATGTTCACATTATCCATGTTTGCAAAATAAGTTCAAAAAATGACAACAGTTACTAGCCAATGTGAGTAAAATCAAAGGGGGGAACCAACAGCACCAAACTACACCCAATGACATAAACAACTTGGACATTTACGGCGCAATGTGAATATTTACATCATAATGCATCACAGTGTTGCGTGAAGTTTGGGGGTTCTGACATTAATGTGACTATTCACATGATGTCCATGTTCATATCAGTGTCTACTACTGGAAGTTTACCCTGTAAGGAACACTAATGTGCAAGTTCACATCATCCATGTGTGCCAAATTAATTCTGAAAAGTACAATAGTTTTAGGGCAATGTGAATGTTTACATCGTTGATCAAATTATGTTATAATATGCTAAAAATCAAAGGGGGGAACCAACAGCACTAAACTATACCCAATGACACAAACAAGTCCAACATTGATGTCACAATGTGATTATTTACATCACATTCCATCACATTGTTGACTGAAGTTTGGGGATTCTGTGGACATCAACAATGAACAATATCAACACTGACTGTAATGTGAACATTTACGTAGTCATACACTGATGTGAATGTTCACATCATTATACCTTCTTTGTGAATGTTGACTGGCGGTGTATACTCTTCATAAGTTTGCCCAAGAATCAACGCTTATGTGAATGTTGACATCAACTATTTTCACAAAATCAATTCAAAACATCTATGTTTCCGAATCCAAAACCGGAAACCCAGGAAGGTGGATGTATACATCGGTGATAACATTATGATTGAAAAGCAGATGGTGGAATGTTAGTACTTACTTTTGTTCGTCATTGTTGGTGGGTATGGAAAACTTCGGTGGGGCGGCAGATTTCCGAAACGGCAAGCACGCTCCTTCCGATGTGAACCTTCGCGTGGTGAGATGAAGACGAATCTGGGGTTGATGGTCGACGATGGGACGGCAGGGCGTTGGTGGCGATGTGAATCTAGGGTTTTTGGAGGCGATGTGAGTATCGTTTCGTTGATTGAGTTTTCGTTTTGGAAATTTTGGTTGATTGAATAGTTGGAATAGGAATGGGTTTTGAAGAATCAGTTACACGCGGGAGAGACGGGGAGGGTTGTTTCGTCATTTTATAATTAATGGACCTAATGGAATATTAAGAAATAGTTTGGGTTTTATGGAACTAAACAGTTATAAATGGGACTTTTCAAAAAAGAGCCCAAATTAAAAAGTTATCAAAAAAAGTCAAAAAGTTATCACTATTTACCAAAAAAATATAAAAAAATTAATCTACAAATATTAAATACAAATCAACTTTTTCTCTCATCAATGTATTGACATCAAGCCAGCTTCGGAGGGTTGGAAAAAAAAAAAAATTGCATATATACATTCACTAAGTTGGATGGTAAAGTTGAGCCCATGGGGGCTCACCATGGATCCCGTTTTGATAATCCGAACCGTTTAAGATGTAGAACTCGTCTAGTACTACATGCTTATAAAAAATCACGTCTATCGGATATCGTTAACTATATGATCAAATCAGTTTTGTATAAAAATTGGATGGTGTCATAGTTAATAGTAGACAAAAAAAACTAACACGATCAGATAACTATCGATATCTAATCAACGTGATTTTTTACAAGCATATAGTACTCGACGAGTTCTACACATTAAACAGTTCCGATTAGAAAAACGGGACTCGTGGTGGAGCCCCACGGGCCGAACAATACCGTCCAATCAAAGCCCGAAAAGGAAGCAATTTTTTTCCATGTATTCACCCAACCGGTTGACTGCCAATTCGTACGGTGTACTACACTATCTTCTCTTACACACTTATTTATACAATTTTTTAATACACATTTTTTCATAAAAAGTCAAAAAATTAACCCAAACATCCATATTTTTTTCTCAATTTTTTAATTCAAAAAAATAAAAAATACACTTATTTAAGATACCCCAAAGTGTCAGTTTGATTTTTAAGTTAAAATTTGATATTTCCAGACGAGCCAGTGTAATGGACAGTTGTTAATTATTTTGAGACATTTACAATTGTACCCTTTTTATAACTAATAGAAAAGAAACATTAAATATGAAAATTATATAGTTGTTATGGATTATTTTGGAAAAAAATAACAATCATCGGTGATTAGGCGTAGTAGAATCCTTTAGTTAGTGTCCTTTAGTTATAGGGGCTCCTGCCACAACTCATGTCACGCCCCCAAAAGAAAATTCCCTCCATAAATAATCCTTAACTCCCATTGTTAATTATATACATGGACAGTGTTTAAGGTTAACATCGTCTACAATCTCTACATTTGTATTCATTGATCATTGAAAGATTTACAAAAAGTGTTCCACATACAAATATACATTCAATATTTCTAGTATATGAATCTATGACATGTTGCATAGCAGTTCAAATACAATTAAATGGCCTCAAGGCTACAATTTCCAAAATTTAAATCTTGTTACACAAAAATGATTTCAACTTATACACATAAAGCTCTTGGCTTGCCAAAAAGAATTACAACTAAAGAAAAGAGTCTTGTACTCTCAAAATATATCACACGCCTCTACCTCAGTAGAATCACCATTATCTTTTTCAGCACAAAATCATATAGGGGTGTGTACAAAATCCAGTAAGAAAACCTTAACAAAGTATATATATTTTATACAATCTCACGAGATAATCGCACATGCCATGCCATGTTCAAAATAACATATATCTTTATCTTTTGAAAACTTTCGTGCAGAATGCAATCATGAGAAAATCAACATTTTAATAATTTCAATATAGTTAACAGGAGCAGTAAATACGACTCAGGTAATCCCTAGATTGGTGTCTGTAAATAGGCTTAACAAGCACTATCTAATCCCCACTTTACCCATAGCTAACCGAAAGGCACATGGCACCTCATTCGCGCGTGTTTTCGGTCTTTCACCATGGACACTCAGGCCAACTTAATCAATACCATCTACACCCCCTATCCGGACTTACCAACGTATTTATCTCAAAACAAATCGATATGATCTTGTTTCACAATTCAATTTATGTTCTCAAAATAATTCTTTTCTCGAAATAATAGTTTTCAATTGAAATTCTACATCAATGATAAGAAATGAAATGGAATGGCAATGCAACATACAACAATATACTTGAATAATTCCAATCTCAATTTCCACCACACAATCTTCCATAATGATAAAAAATTCCCATACCTCTTCGCAAGGTAATCTCAAAATAAATCTATAAAGTGGTAAAAACAACACCAATTATATGCATCCTCCACATGTCAATCAACCATTTCAAATTATCCACTTCAAGACAAGTTAATGATATATTATATATCAAACTCTCAAATTCAACATTTCTTGTCTTACCAAGAATTTCTTCATTTAAAAAAAAAAACATGGCAATCCTCTACAAATTATATACCATAATACTTTATAAATCATAAATTTCATCAAATCACAACATTTTTATCTTTTTGTTTTCAAAATCCCCAAAATTCTAGGGTTTCACCAAAACTAAGTTTTTTCATCATTTTTGAAAGGGTTTCCAACAACAACCTTTTTCAATAATGTAGTTCATACCCCTGAGAGCTTCATTGAAAACACTGAGAAAAAACCCCTTTTTAAAATCATCAAGACACCATGAATAAAAATAAATCTTCCATACTACAAGAAGAAATTCCAAATTAACATAGACTTGCAAAAATGTATATATAACTTAAAGATTATTCTTACCTCAAGTTTTAGAGAAAAATAGAGAAGAAACCCCCAAAATTGACGGTGTTAAAACTTGATCTCCACCACACAAAACATAACCCTCGAAGAGTTCTCTAACTTTGATAAAGAAACTAGGATTAAAACTCTAATGTATTTGAAGGAATCAAAGGATTAATGTGATTTGATGGGAGTAATGTAGAGAAAATGAGGAGAAATGTGTTTTAGAGAGAGAGAGAGAGAGAGAGAGAGAGAGATGAGAGAAAAAAGGAGTGGTGCTTAACCCAAGAGAAGAAAAAGAGAAAATTTTTAGACTCAGCGTACTCCCACACGTGCGGCACATACCTTTCGCATGTGCGGCACTCTTCCCCACACGTGCGACTCACAATTCCGCACCTCCCACCACTCATGCATATAAAGCAGTCTTGCACCATCGGCTGCTTCACCTCACTACAAGTGCAACTCACCTCCCACACATGCAACCCCACTTCCATACGTGCGGCCCAAGCCCTAACATGTGCAGTTCTGCCCTCTGCCCAAAAAAATACACAAGCCGAAACTGAGACACCCTTGATCCAATTCCACACCTTTCAAAACAAAACGAAACCCAACTTAGGAATAAAATAAAGGCGAGAATTTGAAAAAGGTTTCAAGAATGGTGAACCCAAGCGGTCGACAAGACCTCATGTAAATCCCCGACACTCCTAACATGAGTAAGCTAATCACAAATAAAAGGAAAACAAGATGGGTTACGTACCCAGTCATCACAATTCGGGCTGACCTATAAGCTAGAAACTTAGGCCTAGGCCTAGGCCCTGGGGGTATTTAACCCTTGGATGAACCGGGTCGGTGGGCTTAGGCAGGCCTGAACATTTTTTTATATTTTTTTTCTATTTTTTCCATCAAAATTTTATTCTTTTCTACAAAAAATGACACTAGGCCCCAGGTGGGCTAGGAGGGCTAGGCTTTGAGTGAACCTTGAGCGAGCCGATGGGCCAGGCCAAGCTAGGCCTCAAAATGACAATCCAGGTCCAGGCCCAAGATCTCGGGCTGGGTTTGGGCCCGGGCCGCAGGCCATTTTTAAACCCCTAGTTATATGGAATTGTGATCATCTTCATTTCAAAGTTGCAATAAAAGATTTCCATTGCATTATTTAAGGATTTATAATGATTATTTTTAAATTTAAAATATTGATAAATTATTATTATTATTTCACAATCCTTACGTGATATAATTGAAATCTTTCATTATAACTGTGGGGATGTATTTTTTGAATACCAACACGTGGCTAAGGTGACGCCGACGTATCAGCCGGGGTGCCACGTGTCCTGGTCGTGACGCCGAGGTGATCTCAGCTAGGCCGAGGTTATCTCCAAAGATATTGGAGTCCGGGATAAGCGGATAAGGGACAAGAGTCCTAGAATGAGGAAGGACCTCAGTCTGGATAAGGATAAAGTTCTTAGGGAGTTTATCTTTATCTATTGGAGAGTCCAAGATAAGCATTAAGCTGAAGTCCATTGAAGCTAGGCTTCTATTGGGGCTAGGATTGAGTTGGCTATAAGAGAGAGGCACCCCCAATGGGTCTAAGGTACGCAATTTAAATTCTGAACAGTGAGTTAAGCACTTTTGCTATCTTTGAGAGATAACTGACTTGATCGTCATAGTGCCCCTAGGTGTCGTTCGGGCTTAATCTATTCTGCCGGTGTTCTCCAGCTAAATACTTAGTTGGCAGTGTGGTCAGAAATTCACTCACATAATTTGGCGCCGTTTGTGGAAAAGAAAGAAGAATAGATAGCCAACGATGGACAGAAAGAGAAAGCAGGGGACAACACTCCTATGGGGAGTGGAAGACCTATTGACCTTGACATCGAAGGAGACAACTGTAACGAAGAGACTCGTGATAAGAATCACAAAGGAAAGGACGTCGACTAGAAGGGCGACGTACCGAAGAAATCAGACCAAAACGAGTACTATAATGAGGATAACCTCTAGGTATGGAAAGAAAGATGCCTACGGAGGGACAAAGAGATGAAGGAGATGGCGAATAAATTGGCAAACCTACAATCGGTTGTCAATTTCATGATGCAAAACAACGTCATGTAGCCACCATTTCCGTTGCAGGACACGCCGATTCCAGCGGCCAACGCCCGAAAGGGAGGGTAGAAAACAATCTCTGTAGCCCCACAGCACACCAGGAGCGAAAAACACTCTCACCGGCCTTTAAGGGAGGTTGGGCGAGGAGAGTCGAGAAGGGAAGAATCTTGAAGGACATACCGCACCAAGGAAGCAGATCCCAGAGAACATCGGCATGTTCAAAGGTAGGAGTTGTGCTTCGATGCGACCGGTGGAGAAAGGTCGAAAAGGGTTCACAACGAAGCTGAGAGTAGTGCACCTAAAAGACTGAAATCAGGAGATAGCCGAGCTCCTGGGCAGACCAAGGAAGACTTGAGAGATTACTTTAAGAGGAAGCAACAAAATGCCGAGGTAACTTCCCCTGTTAAGCCGAGAACACCATTCTCGGTGGAGTTAGACAAATTTGAGGCCCCAAAAAGATTCAGTATGCCGAGGTTCCAGATATACGATGGTAAGTCGGACCCTAACTTTTACGTCAGTTTATACCTGAACTTGATGGCATTGTACACTGGGAACGAGCCATTGCTTTGCAAAGTGTTCCCCTCATCCTTCAGGGAAATTGCATCAGACTGGTTTTACAAATTGCCAAAAGGAAGTGTGGAGACCTGGGAAGGCCTGGGCGAGATGTTCGTGGCCAGGTTCGTGACAAACAAACTACAACCATTAAGGGTAGACGCCCTAATGGCCCTGAGGATCAGTGAGGATGAGGGCCTTAGGGCCTACGCAAAAAGGTATTATGAGGTGTTCAATCGAATACCCAAGTGCAACCAAGAGATGGCAGTCGTGTCTTTCAAGAACGGCCTAAAAGATGATTGTACACTACGAAAGTCATTGGCAAAGACATTTCCAAAAAGCATGGAGGAGCTCATGGCCAGAATTGAGAAATATGCCAGAGCCGAGGAAGACACGCCAGGGACTAAGGCGACAAAGCAAGAGAAAGCTAACGGCTCGCCGAAGCGAGGCCGAGGTAATAACGGATCCAACAAGCAAGAGGTAGGACTGAGGGCTGCACAGGCAGTCACAACTATATTCCGAATCCCAATTCACAAAGTCCTGGATAAAATCCGAACCCAACCCTATTTCAGAGCACCAGCAAGGGTACTAGGAGAGTTTATGGGAAGAAGCCTTGGTAAGCATTGTGCGTACCATAATGAAGATGGGCATCTGACTCAGGGTTGCAGAGCCCTGAAGTCACACCTGGAAGACCTGGTAAGGCAGGGCCATTTGAGGGACCTTGTAGATGAGACCAGGACAAGGGAAGAGCAAGCAAGACTTCCTCAGGCACCAGCAGCTCCACCTCTCCCAACACAGTAACCGCAGGCAGACGGACCTCGGGTAATTAATGTAATTCACTCGAAGGTCAACGAAAACGAAATTTAGGGGGAGACCCAGAAGGTAAAGTACTTGCAGCATGTGTACCAGGTCTGACAGAAAAGACCTCGGACTGAGGAGTGCCAAGGACTAGTGGTGTCCTTTACTGAAGCCGACCTAGAGATGGTCCAACATCCACACAATGATGCTCTGGTAGTATCCCTCCAGGTTGGGGAGTGCCATGTGAAGCGCATCCTAATCGACCAAGGCAGCTCTTGTGACATCATGTATGTCAGGTGTTACAAGGAGCTTGGCCTTTACCTAGATGATATGGAGCAATCCAATGGCCCAATGGTCGGGTTCAATGGAACGCCGACGTAGCAACTGGGAGTAACAAGCTTGGAGGTGTAGGTTGGCACCAAGAAGGTAAAGACAGAGTTCACCATAATTGACACACCCTCCCCTTACAATGTTATCTTGGGAAGGCCATGGTTGCATGCAATGAGGGTTGTTCATTCAACATTGCATTAGCTATTGCGGTTCCCAACTGAGCATGGGATAGAGGAGGTTAGAGGGGATCAGCTGCAGGCAAAGAACTACTCCATGGCAGCAATGAAATCCACCTGCAGCATACGAGAACCGGAAAGGGCAGAGATCGAAGATGATGACGTGGAAGTCCTAGAGGACGTCGGCAAGGAGCCAGCCAAGAAGAGTGAAGAAGCCCTAAAGAAAATCCTCGTCTAGTAGGGGAATGAAGAACGCTTCTTTCTTCTCGGTTCGGGTTTAGCCGAAAAAAAGGAAAAAGAGCTGGAGGCTTTCTTGAGGGCAAACATTGAAGTGTTTGCCTGGACGCCTTACGAAATGCCAGGTATTGACCCCAAGGTCACTTGCCACAAACTGAACGTAGACAGGTCGGCCAAACCCATAATTCAACAGGCAAGAAGACCGACGTTGATGCATGTTGAGGCAGTGGAAGAGGAAGTAGACAGGCTTCTGGAGGCTAGAGCCATTCGAGAGGTAAATTACTCGACATGGCTATCGAATACAGTGGTGGTGAAGAAAAAGAATAGTAAATGGAGAGTCTGCATGGACTTTACCAACCTAAACAAAGCCTGTCCCAAAGACAGTTTTCCTTTACCTAAGATTGACCAACTAGTGGATGCCACATCAGGGCATGGGAGGATGAGCTTCTTGGATGCCTATAGGGGGTACCATCAGATAGCCATGTACCCCTCAGACGAAGAGAATACTGTGTTTATCACCCCAAAAGGACTATATTGCTACAGAGTGATGCCTTTTGGGTTAAAAAATGCAGGAGCAACTTAGCAGAGATTGGTAACCAAGATGTTCAGACACCTAATTGGTTGAACAGTAGAGGTATACATCGATGACATGGTCATGAAGACCAGGGAACCTAAGGACCATCTGGAAGACTTGAAGGCAGTCTTTGACATCTTAAAAACATATCGACTCCGACTCAATGCATTAAAATGCGTACTTGGAGTTGGATCCAGTAAGTTCTTGGGATACTTAGTGACCAAAAGGGGCATTAAGGCCAGCCCAGATCATATCAAGGCCATCATAGAACTGAAAAGCCCAACATTGGCGAAGCAAGTGTAGATGTTGACTAGAAGAGCTGCAGCCCTGAATCGGTTCATAAGCAGAAGTTCTGACAAATACAAACCTTTCTTCAGCTTAGTGAAGAAGGTCACAGACTTTTTATGGACAGAAGAATGCGAAGTCGTCCTGGCCGACTTGAAGAAGTATCTGACCACGGCTCCAGTTCTCTCAAATCCAGAACTTGAAGAGGAGCTGTTCCTATACTTAGCAGTTTCGGAACATGCGATAAGCGCAGTGGTAATCCGAGAAGAAAAAGGGGAACAAAGGGCTGTTTACTATGTAAACAAAACCCTAGCTGATGCAGAAACCAGGTATTTACCCTTGGAGAAGTTAACGCTAGCCTTAGTAATGGCTTCAAAGAAGCTGAACCACTACTTTCAAGCCCACAAAATTGTGGTGCTAATTGAACATCCTTTGAAGTCCCTGTTGCAGTAGGGAGATCTGACAAGCAAAATAGCCAGATGGGCAGAGCCTTGGGCTAGTATGACCTGGAATACAGAGCCAGAACAGTAATCAAAGGCCAAGTCATGACCGACATTGTGGCCGAATTCACTCCAAGAGCCATCGTACATCGGGTTCCGTTGAGCTGAGGTCAACAATGTCCAAACGAGCAAAGAGGAGCCCAGCTGAGGGCAACAAAACAAAGGAAGGAAGAAAAACTCAGGCCCTGCAGCATTTACATCGGCGACTCCTTTCGACTGTTTGTTGATGGGAGTTTAAATTGACAAGAAGCGGGGGCAGGAGTAGTACTGGTATCTCCAGATAGATAGATACTAGAACAATCCATTCATTTGGGGTTCAAGGCCTCAAACAATGAAGCAGAGTATGAAGCACTTATTGCAGATCAAATTGCAGAAGTAGCGAGAAGCGAGATGAGGTGATAGTCTTCAGGACTCTCGACTTATAGTCAACCGCATAACAAAGTAGTTCGCAACCCGAGATGAACGTATGTCGGCATACGCAAAGGAAGTAGGCAGGTTGGTGGCCTTGTTTCAAAATTGCCAACTACAGTAGGTTAGCCGAGATGATAATAGTCATGACGATGCCCTGGCCAGCTTGGCTAGTGCAATACAACCTGAAAAGGCAAGGACGATAATGGTCGACTACTTGTCGAGCCTGAGCATCGAATCACTAACCACAGAGCGTGAAACAATGTGTGTGGACATAGGACCAAGCTGGATGGACGCAATAATAACATTCCTGAAAGAAGGAAAACTACCAGATGATCACAAAGAGGCACACAAGATCAGATTGAAATCGGCAAGATTCAGTCTGACAGCAGAGGGACATCTCTACAGAAGATCCTTCACTGGACCCCTTTTGAGATGTGTACATCCTTCCCAAGTTGAAGATTTTTTGTACGAAATACATTAAGGAATATATGGAAGCCACTCTGGGGGCAGATCACTTGCTCGTAGGGCCATTACCCAGGGGTATTGGTGGCCCTACATGCAGAAAGATATAGAAGCCTACGTCAAGAAGTGTGAAAAGTGCTAAAGGTTTGCACCTCTAATACACCAACCAGCAGCAGACCTAAACCCAATATCTAGTCCTTGGCCGTTTGCCCAATGGGGCATGGATCTTGTCGGAAAACTGCCCCAAGCAACTGGGCAAACGAAGTACTTGCTGGTAGCAACAGATTACTTCACCAAGTGGATAGAAGCTGAACCCCTTGCCAAAATCCGAGACGTGGATGTGAAGAGCTTCATATGGAAGAACATCATCACTAGGTTTGGGATCCCAAGAGCAATAGTTGCAGACAATGGAACTCAAAATCTATAAGGAAAAAAAAGAAAGAAAAAAAGTCAATGTTAAAATATGTTTTTCAACGAAATTCAAGTTACAATCTCAAAAAATATACTTGAACTAAGGTTGGAGAGCTCCATAATTTTACATCAATCTTTGGTGCACAACCAGGCACAAACCTGTTTTGGCAAAAAATGGATCACACAGGTGGGTGTTTGTGTTATAGAACAAAAAGAAAGAAAGATGCTTCAAACTGTAAATATACATATATATTTTTTGCTAACAAGATTCAAAGAAAAAAAATTAATTTAAAAATTATCTGTAAACTATCAATTGATCTTCCAATTTTGATTATTTATAATATGACTTTTCTTTTTTAATTATTATTTAACAAATGGGAGAGAAGATTTCTCAAACAAAGTCACATATAGTCAAAAGCGAAATGTGGCGACAGTGTGAACCAAGGATTGGACGAAGCGTAGTCGGGTTTCATCGTCAATGACAGACAATCAATGCGAGCTTCGTTCTTTGTTTGTTCTTCTCCAAGTCCAAATTCGTTCCTCGTCTTCTCACTCTTCGATCCAGATTTGTTGAGGATTTGAGACTATTTTTTTTTTTCCTTATAGATTTTGAGTTCAATTTGGTGATGAAAGAATCTGGTGATGAATGGAGGCAGAGGGGTGAAGAAAATAATGGTTGGCTGGAGGAGGTTTGGGGAGATGAGATCATAATTGTGACATCTTTCTGTGATCAGATTGGAACTTTCTTTTACTTCTTCTGATCTCTCTCTCTCTCTCCACCTTTTTATTTTATTTTTTTATTTTTATAGTAGATGTTTAGAAAGTTGTTATTTTAACATGTTATTTTAGTTTTTGACTATTTTAGTAAGTTAAAATTTTTGTATTTGGGAAGATGATTGGATGTTTTTATAGTTGGATGTAATGTTTGTGAGAGAAAAAGTGAAATGATTATGAGTTTGATATGATATTTTGTCTTATTGGTTATTTTAGCTTATTTTGTCTTTTAGTGCTATTTTAGCCAAAAAAAAGTTAGAAAGCCTTCTTCTCAAACACCCCCATAATTTCCCCTACCAAAATGACATCGTTTTGATGAGGGATTGATTTCAATCCTTAGTTCCATTAGTGAGACAAATGTTGCGCCCTCATAAATTCACCGTAGGAGATCACTCTACCATTTCACTCTAGCGGATCTTAACGCCTTTTGTCAAGCATGCCTCATTTTTTTTTAATTTTATTTTATTTATTTATTTTTTTTTACAGGAAAATCCCCTCACTCTCCCGCAGGTCCAAGGCAGCGCCCCTTGAGGAAATCACTAGGGTGTCCTGTTGTTCGTTCTGAGTAAGAGACTATAACCTGGAAGCTTGTCCCGACCTTCCAAGACAAGCTCCGCTTCAGTCAGGACTCGCACAGCGGGAGAGCATTAAACCCACACTAAGCTGCTGATTAGGCATCCTGAGGTCAACCTCCTAACCAACTGTGCTACGCCCAGGAGATTGGCCCAGAGGGGAATCGAACACAGGACCTAGGGGCATAAACCCCAGGCCCTTACCAGGTTGCCACCCACCCCTGGGGTAGCATGCCTCATCTTTAATACCATATATTTCATATTTCTTTTACTTTATTCGGTGAATTACATTGACACCCTTTTAAGGTTTGATTCAATTACATCTTACTTCTTGACATTCTGAAAATTATATTTTCACACCTGTGATTAATAATCTTATTTCACAAACCCTTTACTTATATAAAAGGTAACAACTCCTAATAGAAAAACAGAGAAAATTATATTAAAAAAAGATAGTTAAGTAAAGGAAAAGAAAAATTAAATAAACAAAGAAAATAAAGCAAAGCAAAAAAAGAAAGAGTGCATAAGTTTAATATTTTTATTCTGCCTAAATAATTACAATGACAGGGGAATTAATATAATTTCCTAAATGTTAAGAAGTGATATGTATTAAAAGCAAACCTCATGAGGTGTAAGTGTAATTTATCCTGCTTTATTTTATTGGTGTTGTTACCCGAAACTTATAAGGATGATCTTAATTGTTTATTTATTAAATTTTATAAAAAAATATTATTTGTATAAAAAATTAATTTTATCTGATATTAATAAATAAATAAATAAATAAATATATTGTATTATATTTTATAAATAAACAATTTTGAGTTTAAACTTCTAATTATCATTCATTAAAATTAATTTTTTTATTAGGTCTACGAAATGAAGGATTTATAGATCCGAAAGTAAAAAAAATAAGATTTGACTTCTCTTAAGTTAACTATTTCAATTTGAGAGAGTGTTTGAGCTTTTTAGCTTTATTTTAGAACTGATTTTGGTGATCCTAACCGTTCATGTTTTAGAACTCGCTGAGTAAAATTTTTGTACAAAAATTAAGATAATGGAACATCAATAGATATATGTTAGAATCAAATTTATATTTCAAAAAATGAATAGATTCTTGAATTCATATTTGTCATCTTTTTTTATAAAAAAAAAAACAAATATGATTATAAAATATAATTATCAATATTTAATCATCTTATTTGTATATATTTTACTCAACGAATCTTAAAAAATGAATGATTTAAATCACCGAAATCTGTGTCAAAATGTGTTGGCTTTTTGGCTTTCGAAAGGTATTTTTGTAAATGCGAGCGTGCCAACAAGGATCAATCAGTCCTTACAGAAATGTTAATTGCCAACCAATTATCAGACAATTGTGTTGTAGTTCTTTCAGTCTCAATGAAGAGGACTTTTACTGGTGGCTTGACTTAGGAGAAATTAAACAAAATAACAGTTAAATGAAGAACAATTGAAGTATTTCATTAAAATGAAAACTTACAAAGATCCGAACTCAGCCTCGTAGAGGTTTACAGCGATAATCTACTTGAAACTACTCCTATGAAGGAAGTGCAATGTAGGAATTTAATGTGCAGGAATGTAAAGAGCAAGAATTTAAAGAACAGGAAATGTAAAACTGAAAAAGAAAATATGTAAAGTAAGATTGGTTTGTATGATCTGAGTCTGGGGGTTTTTTCTAGGGTCTTCTCCGCTATTTATACTTCTCAAGGATGACTATCGAACTGCACTTCAAACCGTCAAACTACTCCTCCATGATCGTTGATCATGCTGCCTTATAAGTAGTTCCACTACGCCATCACTTGCAGTTAGGCTTCCCTCCTATATTTGAATTTGAATCTGAGTAACCGTTGAAGCCACGTCACCTTACACTTCTTTATTGATCCAATGCTACTCAGATCACGTGAGAACCAATACTAACTACCATGTATACGATCAGGATTGAAGACTTGAATAATCTTCCTATATTACCCTTATTCTGCCACGTGTTAAATTGTAACTGGCTTGTACAAAATATGAAGCCAACATTACCCCCCGTACTAATATACCCAATACTTGGTGATATTAGTGGATCAAAGCCCTTTTCCTGCATTTTTTAGAACGTGCATGGGGTCTGTATTCTGGAAACGCAATCGTCATTTATTGATGATCATTTGCATTAATTCTCTTTCAATCTTTTGAACACCCCAATACCTTAACACTTGCACAGACTGATACGTCTTCTATGGTCGAATCAACTTTCTCCTCCAGTGATTGAGCACACGAAGAGTCATATGATGATGTTGTTCCTCCTCGAAAGAATTTTCATGCATTAATTGGTCACCTTTATCCACCTTTCCATATTCAGGTCATGGATGCCTCTGCAAATTATTGACCTTTGGATTACGAACACATTGCCCTTAATCTTTCGATTCAGAAACTTGCGAATATAGATACAAAAAGTTCTTCCTCTGACTCACCCTTGTGCTTCGAACAAACTACTCCCAAATCTTTGATTCGGAAAGTCGCAAATATAGACTTGGGAAACTCTTCTTCACAAACCTTTGCATGGGATAAAGCTGCAACTTCTTCATCTTCTGGGGTTTCTAGCTGGACAAGCTGGTCAACACCTGAGACCTATGATTTGAGGGAACGAATCAACCATCATTTTGTTGAGTTCATTGACCCTTTAGAGTTTCCTTTCTACGCTCGAAGTTCAGTGGTCTCCCCCTACGTGCCTATTGACCATCGACGTAGTTTGGAGGAGAATCTGTTTGTGGCATGGTATACATCTTCCATGCCTACAAAGACACTGCTTGTTGCTCGACGCCCAGAAGAGGCACAAGGATACAATCCATCATTCTTAGCTCAGAAAGCGAAGATTTGCTCTTATGACTGGCTTGATTATATTAATGCCCTTGTTCCTTTTGCCCTTCCTCCACCTCTTGAAATGGAAGCATCCACACCTTCTCCTCCACCAAATCCTTGCTGGATAGAGAAATTGAGGCTTGCCGTCTCTACGGATAAGGTCTTTCCACCTTACAAACCTCCACCTTCCCCTACTCCGGCCGAGTGAAAACAAGCACAACTTCTGCTTGCGGTTTTTTCTCACTTGCCCTTCAATGTTCTTGAGGACGAAGTCCCTCTTAAGAATTTTCGTTGGGCTTGTGATATTCTAACTCGGGGTCACATTCTCAATCCCCTTGCCCAAGCAGAGCTTCACATGTTTTTGGACCGGCTTCCATTGTTTCTCCACTAGCATCAGACATCTATGAACACCACACAATCCTTAGACCAACTTTCGTCCCTTCGAATTCATGCCCAATATGAAGTAGAAAACTTTATTGAAGAATTCGATGATTACAAGAATAAAGATTCGGCATACTGGGATGATTTGGATATAGACGAATTGGAACAAGGGTTGAGAGAAAAGGCTTTTGAAATAAAGGCTGAAGAGCTTTACTACGAAGTGAGAGCACACCAACTCATGCAGCCAATGTTGGAAGAAATAGAGGACAGAATAAAGAAAGAACAGAAATTCATTGATCATTGTTGGACTAAATTTCATGATCTTGTTATTTATTCCATTCCCTATTTTTATGAGCTTGAGTTTGTACCCAAATAGGGCCACTCGATGTAACTGCTTTTGCTTTAATACCACTAAGACTTCTGTTTATGGTTTGATCTTGTCTCCATTTGTCTTCAAAAGCAATTTTAGAGCTTTGAACTGAACACTCTTTTCTTCGAACCTGGATTCAATCGTTTTAAATGAATATTAACCAAAACGACCATGAACTTTTCCAATTTATGGAATGCAGTTGATAGTTTTTTGATGTTTTCCATTCAAGATCCATGCTTCGAATTTAACAACCTTACTCTTCAAAACTTGTTTCAATCACAACCAATACATGGTCCATGATTTATTATGATCAATCAGTTTTAAATTGATCCTTTTGTCTTGAACAACAGTCCAGACTTTCAAAAATATGGAAGCTCCTTTTGAGGGCTGTGTTGTTTTAGTTCGAAAAGACAACTTTTTCTGAATATATATAAACCAACTAATGGTTTTGATGTTTTGAATGCCAATTCCATTCCTAAGGGATTTCTAGTTTTACTTCGAAGAACATCACTTTCAATGAGAAATCTAAAACAAGTCTTTAATTCCTTTGAAGTAAACGAACACTTGGCATTCTTGCATCCATTGGGCAGGGAAGATGCTTCGAAGTCGGCTTCTTGGTTTCGAAGCTGTTGTTATTGGCCTTTTGGCGTCAAAAACTGGTGCGTTACGTTTTGAACACCAATTCCCATCCTCACAGAGTCTCAAGTTTCACTTCGAAGGACATTACTTTCACTAAGAAACCTAAGATAGGTCTTTTAGTCCCCTTCGAAGTAAATCAAATACTTGAGTACTCTTACATTTTAAGTACGGAAATGTGCTTCGAAGCCGTTGTTTTTTGGCTTTTGGCGCCAAAACCTGGTTTCGAAGCCAAATATTTACTTCGAAGCTAGCCTCAGCATCTGGGCTGTGTTTTTCCCTCCAATACTATCAATATTTGAAGGAAACTCTTCGTATTTGTACTTTTAGTGTTTAACGAACCAAGTGTTTATATATTTCCCAAACACAAAGGCTTTTGAAACCCTTTTATTTCGTGTTCTGAAATCATTTGCTCGCCCAACACACAAACCTTTCTTTCCACTGATTTTCCACTTCTCTCAACTCCCTTGCTGCCAATGGATCCTTCCTCTCTAAAAGTACTTGCGGGTGATCGTATCAGCCCAACTATGGCTTTGAAAAAATGTATTGACGAAGAAATCGCCAAGCTAACATCTAGTGAGTCAAGCACCATAGATGGACGTCTCTTCATTCCTCGTCACAGTAACAAAGAGGAGTACGTCCTAGGTCCTATTTTTTGGGAAGCTCCTGCTAAACTTCCGGCTCTATACCCTCATTTAGAGGACCATTTTCTTCTTTATGAAGGAGGGCTTGATTGGGGAAATTGGAGGATGACTCAACCTTATCGTTGCTGGCCGACATTGAGGACTGAATGAGAAGAATGGTATGACAGAGTTGTGCCTGCTAGAGAAGATGACCTGCAAGAGCTCTGTATCCTCGATGCTCTTTGTCTTTCCAGGTTCCTTATTCCTGAGGACCCCTTTTTGATTCTTGCTGCTTTATGCTTTTGGAATATGGCTTTTAATTTCTTCTAATTTCGGTGCGGTATGATGGCCCCCACCGTTCTTGATATTTTCCATCTCTTAAGGCTTTCATCCCTTGGCTCTCCTTTTACTCCCAATTACCCAGACCTCCCTGTCAAATTTTCCCTTCCAACCCTAAACTCCTCTTATAGCGACTTCGTAAAGGCTGAAAATAAAAGGGAAGGTCCCGTGAGAGACAGAAAACTATTTTCCTTTATTTTGTACTGGTTGTGCAAATTTCTCTTTTGCACCTCATCTCAAAGGATTATGCCTGAGTTCGCTCCTCTTGCGAAGGCACTTGTCTTGAAAAAACGCATAGCTCTTGCTCCTTATCTTTTAGGTCATGTCTATAGAGCTTGCTCCCAATTTTGCGAAAAACCTCTTAATGTTAACCAAGGAGGTCCCCTTTGGGTGCTCCAACTCTGGCTTTTCGCCTATTTCACTGACTTGCACCCCAAATGTCTAAGATACCTTGTTCAGGATCCTAGTACTTATGGGAAAAAGTATGCCAGGATTGCTCTCTATCCTGCCTCCTTTGCTTATTACCTTACTTTTTTTCACCAACTCCCTATTTCTCCATCTGCCAGCTTCTTTTGTCTTTTTGATGCCACCAAAGGTCCTGTTTGGCTGCAAACCTTTTTGGCTGATAAGGAACGCTCCACCTCTCCACATGAAGATATATGGGCTTCAATTTTGCTACCGAGGGAGTTATTTATTGGCACTTTAAACCCTCGAGCTTATAAATGTATATCTGAGGTGTACTGCCCTTCTCAGTTTGCTAGACAATTTGGGCTCACTCAAGAGATATCTGTTCCACTTTGCAGTTTCTCGAATGTCCACCTCACGGCTAGAGACTTAAGAATATCGAAATCAAAACTAGAGGCGGTAACATTCAAACTGCTGAAGAAATTGAGTGAATTCAAATTTGTCCCCTTTCTTCCTTCTGGCTTAGTCTTGCAAAGATTCCAGAATTGGTGGTCAGTTAATATGGAAGTGCGCCTATCTATACACCCTCATGATTTACTGATAGGATTAGGAGTGCCTTCGAAGACTAAATCAGCAACAGTTAAGAACATTCCTCCTTCTTCTGCAACTACCACAATTTCTTCTACAGCCTCACCTCCTCCAGCTAGAGTTACCAGAGTTGCTTCGAAGAAGGGTAAGCATTTCTAAGTTCCTCTTTTCTTCAACTTTTTTGTTTGTCTCCTTTATATTCACATATTTTGGTGCAGGGTCTCCACAAGAAAAATCTCCTAAAAGAGCTGAAACTCTAACTGCTCTCAAGGCTAGACAACAGCAGAAAAAGAAAAGAAAACTGGTACTCACTTCTGAAGAATCTGAATCTCAAAATGAAGAGAGAGAGATTGAGCAGGAGCAAGAAACACCATTACAAAGAAAAAAGAGAACAAGGGTGGCTGCCCTCTCTTCTGATTTGGTCGAAGATCCTAATTCCGAGACAGTTGACAAAGCAATAGAAAAGGAGCTTACTTCTGAAGAACTTGATCCCCAAATTGAAAAGAGAAAGGTTGAGAAGGAGCCAGTAGTATCATTGCCAAGAAGGAAGAGAAAAAAAGTGACTGTTCCTGCTACTGACTTGATTGAAGATCCTATCCATGAAGCTGCTGCCAAGGCAGTAGAACAAGAACATTCCAAAGCAATGATTGTCTTTGAGAGGGCTGAGAAGAAACGATAGCAACAATTTCTAAGAGACGAAGCTGCTGCTGCTGATGCACTACAAAGGGAAACTGCACGAAGGCAACAAACTGCCGTACACTACCCCCTTCGTAGCTCTCCCATCATTGCCAATACTTCTGGAACAAGTAATTCCTCTCCTGCTTCTGCTATTTTTCCTTACCGAATTTTGACATTGAAGCCTGACCTTATGTTTCTTCCTTTTTGCAGCAACAACTACTGAGGCTATACTTCCAATGAGGACTCCCTTAATCTCAGTTGAAGTTGATCAGATGCAGAATGTGAAAGCCATTCAGATAATACTTCCACTTCCCAGGCCCACATTCCATGTACCTCCTTTGAGTCCCAACATTCCTGCAACTCTTTTTTCTGGTCTGACTCCATATCTTCCTTATCTAACCTTTAACCTGTCTCAACTTACTTCTCAGTCAGGCCTTGCTCTTCCTTCTCATTCTAAGGAAATTTCAACCATTTCCTCTTCTTCGAAGGTATCTGATTCCCCAGTTGAGGGTGCTGGTAATTCTCCAACTCATGGCTCATTGCCTTTGCCTACTTCCAGCCCCTCTTCACTTGATTCATTAGTGGCTAAGACCATAGAGGCTGCCAAAGATGCTCCATCTATTTCTCTCATCCCCATGCAGCTCTTTATGTCTTCCACCACAACTTTCTCTGCACCCCTCATGTCTATGGAGGAGGTAGACATCTTCGAAGCCAGGCTAGCCAGTCTCTTCGATGTACCCTCTACCTCTCCAATAACCAATTTTGAAGCTGAGCCATTAGTTTTGGCCGACTCCTTGTTACAAATTCTGGAAAGCTCTCCTTCCTCCAACAGCAAGCCTTCTGCACCTTTGATGGGTTTAGACACCTGCCTAGAACTGTTAATCTCCTTTTCGAGGCTCCCCTTCGAGGCTTTGCAAAGGCCTATAATAAAAGATGGGTTCCTTCAATGCTGCAAAGTTCCTGAACAGTCAGGCATGGATGTCTCAAGCCACTTATCCCAGGCAGCAGCTACAATCGAATTCTACATCAACATCTATCATGCTGCCAAAGCTGCAGAGGAAAAATTGGCTAGAGACTAGAGTTTTGTTTCCCAAGTACATACTGAAGTCTCAGAACTCAAGGAACAACACTCCTCTGCCTCTCACTTTTGAGTTCAGTTGCTGGAGAAGAAAGCTCAACTTGAAGAGGAGCTATCTGCAGTGAATCAGGCCTTAGTCCGAATTGATACCAAACTGCAAATCACCAACCAAGGGCTGGCCGATCGGAAAGAAGAAATGGCTGCAGCTATTCAACTATTTTCATCACTTAGCAATAGGAAATCTGTTGTAAAGAACAATTAAGACATTGTAATAATTTTTGGGCCAATTTGTGGCAAAATGTACTTAACTCTTTATGAAAAACAAATTCTTGTCTATCATCTGAGTAGTCTTGCGTTCTTTTGCTTGACATTTATTCTACTCCTTGTGTTTCCCAAATAGTTGGAAAATAAGGCTTTAAATATCTGCCATTGATCTTTTTGGGATGTATGTATCCATTCAAATTTCTTAAATGGTATGCCCCAAAAGGCAGGACTTTATGAATTTGATATGGTCCTTCCCAGTTAGATGACCATTTACCAAACTTATGGCTTTTGATTCCTATCGGGAGTATTGTCTTCCATACTAAATCACCTTCATCAAAGCCAATATATTTGACCTTCTTATTGTAATTTTTGGCTGCTTTCTTCTTTTGCAAGAGAATGCTATTTAATGCCAGAATTCTGGCTTCATCTATGCCTTCTAATTCCAAGCACATACTCTGATGGTATTGCTCAGGATTTAGCTGGTCTTGGCACCTTACCCTCAAAGATTTAACATTAATTTCCACAGGTAACACTGCATCATGTCCATACACTAAGGCATAAGGAGTAACTCCGGTGCTTGACCTTGGGGAAGTTCTGTAAGCCCACAACACATCCGACAATAAGTTATGCCAATCCTTGGGATTGTCCTCCACAACCTTTTATATTCCTTTTTTCAAGGATACATTGTATGATTCAGCTTGACCATTGGCTTGTGCGTAATATGGGGTGGAATTAACGAGACTAATTCCAAATTCTGCCACAAAGGACTTCACCATCTTCCCATCGAACACAGTCCCATTATCCACAGTTGTAGTTTGTGGAATGCCAAATCTATGGATTAGATCCTTAATAAATCTAATAACCTCAGTCTAGTCTACAGCCTTGTATGGCTTAGCTTCGACCCACTTAGTGAAGTAATCAGTGGCCACTAAAATAAAACAATGATGTTTCGAAGAAGGTGGGTGTATTTTTCCCATCATATCCATAGCCCATCCTCTGAATGGCCAAGGCTTCACTACTGCATGTAGGTTAGTTATGGGCACATGCCTTATTGTGCCATGCTTTTGGCATGCCTGGCAACCCTTTGCATACTCTATGTAGTCTTTAAGGATAGTTGGCCAATAGTAGGAATGCCTTCGAAGCAACCATCTCATCTTCATACCAGGCTGATGAGCACCACAGATGCCTTCATGAACCTCAGCCATAGCTGTTAATGCTTCTTTTGGGCCTAAACATTCCATCAATAAGCCATCTCTCTCCCTTTTGTAGAGAGCATTGCCATATATCATATGTTGCATAGACTGCAATTTAATTTTCCTGCTGGCCTTTGAAGATGGACCAGCCAAGTACTGCATTATTGGATGCCTCCAATCTTGTTCTTGCAAGTCATTATGATTGACTTCCAAGACCACATTCCTTTTATTCAAAGGTGGTATCAATTTTTGATATGTTGTTTGGCTTATGTTCCTTTGGGCATCATCCCTTCTCTTGAAGTTCGAAGCTTTCTGAGCCACATCATTAGCTCTATTATTCAAGAATCTTGGAACATAAGTTACATTTGTTATTTGAAATTGAGAAAGCAAATGTAATGCAACAACATAGTATGGTAAAATGCTTATGCTTTGACACTTGAAATCCCTTTCACTTGGTTAACCACCAATTGAGAATCTCCAAATATGTTAACTGCATGAACTTGTAATCCAATAAGAATTTCTAGTCCCACTATTAAGGCTTCATATTCAGCTTGGTTATTGGAACAGGTAACTTCATCCACTCTGAAATCATGTGTGGTCTCTACCCCTTGTGGAGACCTAATCACAATACCAATTCCAGTTAAACCATTGGCTTTCGACCCATCGAACCACATCTGCCATGGCTCAACACTAGCCATACCAAGTTCCATTATCTCTTGGCTCTCTGTTTGAGATGGATGGTTCGCCAGAAAATTGCCTAAAACTTGCCCTTTTACTGCCCTTTGAGGGACATATTCTAGATGAAATTCTGATAAGGCTAGTATCCACTTGCCAATTCTTCCCCTCAACATAGGTCTAGATAACATGTACTTAACCAAATCTGTGGTTGCAATTACCAAGACAGTTGTAGGTAAAAGATAGTATCTTAATTTCATTGCAGCAAAATACAAAGCAAGACACAGCTTTTCAACAGTTGAATATTTACATTCACAAGAATTTAAAAACCTACTAAAGTAATAAACAGCTTGGTCCTTGCCTTCTTCATTATCTTGGGCCAAGAAAGCTCCCAACGAATCTTCTGCTATAGCTATGTATAACTTCAAGGGCTTGTCACCCTTTGGTGGCATCAGCACTGGAGGGTTGGCCAAGTAGGCTTTGATACCTTCGAAAGCAATTTGATGCTCTGCTGTCCACACAAATTCCTCTTCATCTTTCAGCCTTAACAAGGAAGAAAATACTTTAGTTTTCCCTGCAGTGTTAGAAATGAACCTTTGAAAAAAGTTAACCTGTCCAAGGAACCTTTGTAATTCTTTCTTACTTGATGGAGGTCTGGCTTCAATGAAGGCTTTGGCTTTATTCTGGTCAATCTGTATTCCTTTCTTGTGTACCACATAGCCCAAGAAGTTTCCAGATGATACGCCAAAAGCATACTTAAGAGGATTAAGCTTCAATTTGAACTTTCTCATTCTTTCAAAGGCTGTTTCTAAGTGAAACAGATGCCCCTCCATGGATTGGGATTTAACTACAATGTCATCAATATAACACTCTAAATACCCTCCAATGAGGTCATGAAAGATAGTGTTCATAGCCCTCTGATATGTAGCTCCAGCATTCTTCAGGCCAAATGGCATTTTAACCCATTCGAAGGTGCCAATATTTCCAGGACATCTGAATGCTGTCTTGTGGACATCCTCCTCTGCAATGCAGATCTAGTTATAACCAGAATGCCCATCTATCATTGATAAAACTTGATGCCCTGCTGAACTGTCTACCAACAGATCCACTATAGGCATGGGGTACTCATCTTTTGGAGTTGCTAAATTCAAGTTTCTGAAGTCAATGCATACCCTCATTTTACCATTCTTCTTAACCACATGCACAATATTAGATAGCCATTCCACATACCTGGCTGTCCTAATAAAGCCTGCTTTGAGTAGTCTAAGAATCTCTTCCTTGACTTTCTGAATTACTTCTGGACTCATTCTTCTTGGCTTTTGCTTGCATGGCTTGAAGTTAAGTTTCATAGGGAGCCTATGTTCTACCAATGACCTATCCAATCCTGGTAGTTCATTATAAGACCATGCAAAGCAATCTTTATATTTCTTTTGAACAACCAACAACTGGTCCCTGTCCAGCACATTCAGACAAGCACTTATGTAGGTGGGTTGCTGTAGAGAACCTTCCCCTAAATTTACTTCTTCTAAGGGGTCTTGTGTCTGAGAACTTACTGAAGCTTCTTCTTTGATTTCTTCTATCTTCGAAGCACTCTCCTGTAACAAGCCCGCGAGGGACCTCGCGCTACACGCTATAGTTCGGACTCGATTTTGTGTCACGGTTCTAAATCTGAATCAAAGAGTCCAAATCCGGCAAATCGTTTTGAGAAAAACAGATTTTGAAAGAAGCGCCAAACATGGATTGCTTTGCCAGATATAGAGTCGCCACCTAAATATTTTTTAATGGGAAAATTTAGGAAACCCTGACTTAGTGCCAAAGGCCACGTGTCCGTCATCACCAAAGTTGCCTCGGCTCGGGAACTTGGGTACGATTGGGGAAGGTTAGCTATGAGCACCCCCTCTCGCCCGGTCCGAAGACCGGCCTCTACTAATCATGATATCCAATTTTGAAAACGTTATGTGTTCTTATTCCGGTTATTAGCCTAGATTTACTATGTTATGCGCACAGCAAACTAGTATAGACCAAATCGCCTAAATTGGAACAAAACATTTCATGTTTGTTTTGAAAATGGTTTGCTACTCTCAAGTAGGCTAAAATACAGATTTTTCCACCCTCAAGTAGGCTTTAGAAAAGGTGGTTTTGCCACTATCTAGTGGGCTTAAAACTCACAGTTTTAATGCATTATTCCAATTTAGGTAATTCAACCTCCATCCACAGGCATTCAAGCAGTTATATCACATAAGCAGCTAGCCTTATGGCAATCATGCTATTATGGCAACACTCACACGCATGCGGTATGCTAAAGCATAAAAGCTTACCTAGTACTCCGTGCCAAAACAGAAACTAGTTAGTAATCAAGCATAATCCTAGTTCATGTTAAAAATGGCTAATGCATCACATACAAAATGTCACTAGAATAGGCTCGGCTAATCTACAATGACATGTGAAATGCTACAAATAACACGTATTCAACTTGGAATTGAAGTACAATACAGTTAGTATGATCATGCGCCGAGTGCATGCATGCGATGATGAATGATGCACGCATGCATAGCATAAGGATGCTAAAATAAATATGCCCTAGTACTAACTATTGAAAGCAGGTAAGTAAAAGGGAGAAAGAAGTGGGGGTTGGAAGACATGCACATACTCACCCACACTTATTACAAATTTACCTTCGCTCGGAGGGACCAAAAGAATATACAAATTAATTAACCTACAAGCTAATTAAATAATTACAGACCACTTCATTAATTAACAAATCAATTAAGCTATTGAAAATAGTAAAAGGCCTCGGGAAGAGGGATGGATCCATGCACGCTCGGCTTTGCTCGGAAATCCAATGCCATGCACAAGTTTGCCTCTATTTTCCCTGCTCTGCTCTTCTAAAATTTGCACAAATCCCAAGGTATGCTCTCTGCACACTGTGGAGTGCCACCGACCAAGTGGGAACACCACCGGCCATGTCCGGATGGTCATCGGCCATTTGTTGAGCTATCGGCCATCAATAATTGGTCGGTCGGCACTCCATGTAGCCGACCGGCCAAAACTTCCTGCAAAAACCTGTTTTGACAGCAGCAGAGGGCACAACATGGCATGGCAATGCATTTCAAGCAAATGTGTGCACCAACTCATCCCTTATCATGTTTGTGACTCAAAGGGACATGGTTCTCGATTCTCGGACCACCAATCGCGTATTTCAATGCGTGATGGCCCAAGAAACCAAGTATGCACTTTGATTTCAAATGAGATGCTCATTAAACAAACAAGTGAAACCCAACCTCCATCATACTCAATTCAAGAGGCAAGGCATGTATGCTCATGCAATGCGACCTAGGCATGTTAACTAAGTATGCAAAATGGGCATGCAAGCAAGTAATGCACAATGCATGTTGGGCACACAACCTAAGTGAGCAAGCGTGCAAGATATGGAATAATAATGGGAGTGAGAAGCATACAAGATGTGATCTAAGCATGCAAGTGTGCAAGGCATGCATCATATTAAGCAACCTAAACATGCAACAACACACAAGTATGCCACAACACGCAAGGTGAGCATGCATCAACATGCAAAGGATGGTCTTACACTAACTTGGACAGCTCTTTACTAGGTCCAAAACAGTGGCCAAAATGATGCAACAAAGGCATGAAAACAAACACAAGCATGCATGCACAAGGCCTTAAACATGGAGCATAAGCCATCAACTCTTCAAAACATGAAAGGGATGGAAAATGCAAGTATGCAAGCATGGAACATGGACTGAAATGTGGTCTCCAATGATGCCAAATCATGAGAACAAGCCAAGTAAAGCATGCTAGTGACCCACACACCCAAGGCTAGTAAGCTAGAATGCAAAGAAGCTATACAAAGCATGGAAAGCATGACTCCAAAGACCCAAGACAGACCTTAAGCATGTTAAAACATGACCAAAAACTTCACAAAGCTAAGCCAAAATATGCAAGCATGGTGGTCCAAAGGCAAGATGCATTTCTAGGCAAAATAGAGGAATACAAAGCAAGTGTATGATGCATGCCAAGGGTCGACAAACCAACATGGGACAGAGATAAAACATGCTAAATAAACACCAAATACCCACTGAAATAGAGCCAACACGTGTTAGAATGAGGTGCTCCTTTGGAAGGCCATGCAAGGGGTTGTTATACACATGCAAGAGGGACACTCAACATGACCAAAACAACTCTGGAAATGGCTTATGGGGGTCCTAAAACCCACTAAAAAATGCCTGAACCGAGCTCAAGATGTGTGCAAATAAGGGCTCCTTTGAAGGGCCAAACATGCTAGTAAACTAGACAACAAAGGAGAGGATCACCCCTCTCCTTCTTAGGACCTCAAAACACCACCCCCACCACTGAAATACCTCTGGATTTTAGTGGTGAGAGGGCCAATACAAGGTGGTCCCGAAGCTCACAAAAAATGCACAAAAATGAGGCCAAACAAGGCCTAAGAGGGGTCAAACAACCCCAAACACCAAAGTGGTCTTAATGAAGTATCTTAAACACAAAAAAATAGAACTTTTTTATGTTATACACCAAGCTCAAATCAGCAAGAAAGACAGGCTAAAATGAGGAACAAGAAAGTACTAAAAATGGGAAGAAACTTACTCTTGAAGACCAAATTCGAGACCAGCAGCTTCAGGGGCCCAAAACTAGCTTTTGGAGCTCAATAAACCCTCCCAAGAACCTCAGTCCAATGGTAGTAGGGGTGTCCGCGGTTCGGTTTAGGACGGTTTGCGGTTCGGTTTGGACCCGCCCGCATCTATGCGGTTTGGGGAAAAATCAACCCGCAACCGCCCACAATGCGGTTTGCGGTTTGTGCGGATAGGGTTTGCGGGTGTGCGGGCGGTTGCGGGCGGTTTGCGGATTGAACTTTTTTCCCAAAAAATTATTTTTAAACCTTTTTATTGCCATCACAAAGACTGTCTCAGTCCCTGATCCTAAAGGATATATAAAATCACAATAATTTAAATTTATTAAAATGGAATTAAGTAAACTCAAGTTGTTGCTGCTACAGATATTTGTCCTTCACTAAATCAGGGAATACACCATACATGTAACATCTTAACCACTCCACAAAGACATTGAGGAATCAGGACATGAATAAATTGTCCAAGTCTATTCTAATGTTGGAAGTCTTGAAAGTTTTCTCCTATTGGTTGGCATTAAGCTAAGCAAGTATCCAAATCTCAAGCTAAATAGGAAATACGAATTTATTGACAAGAATGAATTATAAAGTATGAATAGCTTCATAATATTATTTCTAATTATCATATCAACAAACAGATAGACATTGACAGCTTATATGGCAAGTATCATAGCAATTTTAAACAGCTTATAGACATAAAACAACACACTAACATAATGAGATTTAAACAATGAATAGCTTTAGGGTGCACTAAAACAAAAATGCTGCTGCAGGTGATCAAAGAAAGACAAGGAAAATATACAAAACAAACCTGTCAACACGACGACACTCCAATTCCAAATCAATTTTAAAGAGTGAGACAAATCTACATAGATTCACATTACAAAAATCATATTACAAAGATAAAATTATAAAGATCATATTACAAAGATCAGACCAGATTAACCCACCCAACTGATTCAGATTACAAAGATCGAACTCCCCCAAAAAATTAAACAAAATCAAAAACACAGATAAATCTAAACAGATTAAATTTCAAAAAATTCAAATAATTTCAAACAAAAGAGAGAGACAGATCTGAGAGGGAGAGAGAGAGACAGACAGAGATATAGAGATACGAATCACAGATCGGGGAGAGAGCGAGACAGAGAGAGCCTTACCCCAGAGTCGCCGAAGAGAGAGAGAGTCGATTGTGAAGATCGATCATCACGTGTGAGCTGCGCAGATGAAAAACGAGAGAGAGAGATGAGAAGATGAAGGTCGATCGATGCGAGCTGTGGAGATAAAAAATGAGAAAGGGTGAGACAGATCTGATTGCCCAAAAAAAAACACAGATCGGAGAGAGAGAGCGAGACAGAGACAGAGACAGAGATACAAATGAAATCACAAATCGATGAGAGAGAGCGAGAGAGAGAGAGCCTTACCTCAGAGATACAAATCACAGATTGAATGTCGATCGTCATGTGCGATCTGCGCAGATGAAGAATGGGAGAGAGATGAGAAGATGAAGAGAGCTCTTTCTCTCCATCTCAGTGAGTCGAGATAAGAGAATGAGTTGAGATTAGGGTTTTGATCTCAATTGGTTTTGTTTGGGTTAGGACAAAAAATATCATCTACGGATGGGAATAAAATAGATGAACGATTCAGCTTTTTTCTCAAAAAAAAAAAAAAAAAAAAGGGGGAAAGTCCGGGCGGTTTTGGCGGGTGCGGGTCAAACCCGCAACCCGCCCGCAACCCGAAAAATTGAAATATTTCAAACCGCACCCTACCCTATTGTATTTGCGAAACCGCCCATACATGTGCGGGTGCGGGCGGGTAGGGCGGGTTGTGCGGGTCGGATGACCCATTGGCCAACCCTAAATGGTAGT